>JAQMRL010000001.1:18870420-19262920 GCA_035578175.1 Catonia carolina | reverse complement strand
AAATTAAAGCCGTAAGGTGATTTTTAAGTAAAACGAAAACGAGAAAGAATTACCAGAGCGACAAATTTTATGAACCACACGTAGTTCAACCACTATTTAGGGCTACCGATTACGGCTGAATGAATGTTGGAAGTGAGATAATGGAAGCGACGCCACTTGAATGCCAATCACATGTTTTGTGCAGAGTGGAGATAATTTGCACTTACTTAATGGGCTACCGCCCGCAAATGTCCATACAAAAATTGCTATCCTCACTACTTCGAGTAGGCCTACCCGTAATTGCATGTGACTTGAACATTAAATCTTTATATTACCGTACTTCAAAGCTAATCTAAAATACGTATGGGGGAAGCCTGTGCGCAGGTATGAGTCTTCATTTTTATTTCGTATTGCTCACAATATTTACATAATTATAGGTAGATATCTTATACATTTTAGTAGACGTAAATATTTATCTTACATACTAAAAACCTAAAAACAATGAGGAGAGGTCTTCTTGACAACTGGTTTGCGATTAATTCAAACATTAAAAATTTACAAAATAATTATTAACATTGTAAACGTTATTCTAGTAGCGTACAGATAGGTTAATGTTCTATTTATTTCATTGTTTTTTGTAGGCTATAATGTAGGCCTACTATTATATACAAGCAATAATAAATTCGCGGCCCCACACACATATACATATACACACGCGCGCGCGCATCTACACACACACAAACACGATAATGATTCTTGAAAAAGTATTTCTAAAATATTACCTGAACGGGTCCACCTGTCAATGTCATTGAGAAGCGTTTGATAAAGAGTAGAACAAATGAATGCACTTGATACAAAGATAATAAATGTTGAAGAAACATAGTAGCCTATACATGAACAACAACTGTGTCCTGCTAACAAAGCAAATGTGAATAGTAGTGGGTGCCAGGTTAGGTGAGATAATTGGCGGACACTCAACTAATTTCTACTCTTGCCCATAAACGACGCAACTGTTAATACAGCTAAAACATTAAAGTTATTAGACAAATGGTTACCAGGGCAAAGTCTGAGGATGGTATTCAACACGGTCACCTCTTGCTGATTTCGGCCACCGACAGAGAGATCCGCCAGATCGCTTTCAATTTAAGGGATGAATATTTTTGTACTATCAGAATTCGATGGTTGACCACCAGAGTTGGGAAAAGTTCATGTAAGTACTTTTCTCAATGTTGAGTGTTAAGATGTGTTCATGTAACCAACAAACAGCCAGTTCTAATTGGGCAGCCTTTTTCACATCATCCCATGCTTCGTTAGTAAGTTTTAGCCTACGAGTAATAATGGATCGCCAGCAAATGAAATTGAAACACCATCAGTCTACTAATATCTAATTTTAAATGCTCGTTCACATAGATCAAAAAAGCAGCGGGGATAAAACTGTTGCTGGCGGTAGACCATATTCAGCAAAACATTTTCTACTGGTTTCAGTATTAAGAGTAAAAAATTGAGATCGATTTTCCAAACAACTAGTAAGAATAGTAAGTAATTTTACGCGTATACCGCGGATTCCAAGTATCTGCAGTTTTTGTAGTCATCTAGAGTGTGGGACGGTATCGAAAGCTTTCCCCAAATCTAGGAAGATTGCGAGTGTATTTTTGGTACAGCTGGCATTGTTTGAAAGAATATTCGTCGGGTGACATTTTATAGCATCTTGAGTAGTTTTATTCGATTGGAATCCGTACTGATTTCTGTAAATAATATTACGTTTATGTAAATAGGTACTTTATTAACCGAGATTTTATTTATTTTTCAATAACTTTGGAGAAACCATTCAGTAAACTAATTGTCCGGTAATTTGTAGGGATGTCCGGGTCACCGCTTTAAAATAAGCGCACAAAGTTGGCTGTTTTTACTTGTTCTGGGAAATTACCTTTGGCAAAACATTTATTCATTATTACTGTTAAGGGCTTGGCTGTAAAGGGTGACATATTTTCTCAACGATCTTTTACTAATTTAATCTATTCGGCGCTATTTCACTTTCATCCGTCGAGCATAAGAGAAAAGAAGCCACAGGAAGTTGCTCGTGGTCGATTACTTGGAGAATTATTTTAAGTGATTGGATTTGTGGTTTAGTGTAATAGTTTCTCAGTGTATGATTTACCCACTTGTGCGAAATGAACATTTAAATTTCGGCATCTATTTTTGGGGTCCGGGTAATTTGTTTAATATCGAGCAATTCGATCTAATTGCTAATTTCATTGCTTAATGAGTGATTCGTTACACAATTGCATGTTTTTACAGTTACCTTAAGAGTGGAGAATTTTTTATTGGAATACTCGAGTTTGCATTATTGTAATGGTCAATTTAAAATGTTATTGTACGTTTGTATTCCGTTTTCAAGATCGAGTTAAATGTTTGTTTACGGCGAACTAAACCGGTTTTATGAATTTACTAGTCCACCGTCGCCCAATTTTGAGGGTTTTGAATTTATGCGAAATTTTTATTTTGACGTTTGCATCTTCTATGATATTTGTTAAAGAAATTTAGATCATTTAGACGGCAGCCAGAATTGATTTTATCATCCCGCGTTTCTTTTCCACGTTTACAGGTTAAAACCTGAACGTTTATCTTTTCAGTGGTAGTTTTAGGTTGAGTATTTGGCAAACCAAATATTAAATATTAAACCCGATTTGAAGATTAACAGAAAAGTGGTGAGCGATACTAGTATATAACAGAACCAGAAATGGTGTCAGGATCGAAATTACAATTAAAAACATTAGGCCTATGGTCGATACAAGAATGACAACCGTTTTCAGCTCTGCTAGGTTTGTTGATGTATTACTTAAAAAGCCATTTGATGACGCCATGCTCTAATGTTCATTCCCCGCATTTGTAGCTACTTTTATTTAAATGAATATTCAGGTCACCAATCAGAGCTGTATTATGTATCCTGTAAATTTTAGCAAACATTTATTTAAACTATTCAGGAAAATTTCTATTGACGTCGAACGAGATCTATAAACAGCGACGACCGTAATGTCGTCTTCTTTTTATGGCATTTTTATGTTTAAAAGTATGTATTAAATTCGCCTCTAAATTCCCATAATTTATTCTTTCTTGTATGAAATTATTTATTTATTTTGTATACACTAATACCGTGACATGTATTTATTTTACCCGTTTCATGTATTGGTGAATATCCATTGAAATTGTAACTATAACTAGCACTATCTTTGTGAGTATTTATTGTAATTCTATCTCCGTGGATGATTTCATTTTATATATAAGCCTATTCATGCAAGTCTATTAAATTGGGGATTCTTGTAATTTTTATGGCGTAGGCGTAAGTTACTATTCATTTCATTTTGTTTTTTTATTTCAATAGAAAGGAGAATCACAAAATAGAAAGAATCAGGGGTTTCAATTTAGAAGTTGTATCTATATATAAACACGGTTAAAACGCAGAAACGTATCGGCATTGAGAAATATCGTCACAGCGTAATAGCTGAATTGGCCAACGACAAATAGGACACCAGTGCCTATAAACGAATGAGTTAGTTGTCGTCGTACGACTACCGAGCAGGTAGTCGTACAACACCTAGTACACCTATCTGGTATTTAGGGGGCCCAGTTGCAGATGCAGATCCAGATGCAGTTGGACTCACCATCACCATCACCATCACCATCCGTGACACGTGAAGTGAATGAAGTAGGCCTAAATGTAAATGTAGGTGGTGCGGGGGCCGGAGAGGCGTACGCCTATGTCAGTTTCCACCGCCTCTATAGATGCGATGAGTGGGCACGTCTGTGTATTCACCATTTTAAAATGCCGATTTTTAGCTACCCTTTTCTCTCCACCCGTTTACCGTACAGCTTTCGATCGTAAAGCGAATGGTTGAATAGACGAAGACAATAGACGTTTGTCGTTGTAAAGAAGAAGTGGAAAAGCAGGCAGAAGGTATGAGCGATCTTGAATAGTCTCGATCGATCGGTACCGAAATCCTAAAACAGTCTTGTTTTTGTGGTGACAAACAACAATTTAATTTCCTGGATGAGGTTTCTGAAGGAGCCAGCAAAGCTTTTACTGAACTTCTTGAATGGGATTTCTCTATTCGCAACATAATAATATTATAATATAAATATTTTTTAAGTTACACAGTGCCAAGACATTATTATTTTTATATGACATGCGCTACATTTAAAGCTAAAAATTATTATTATTATTATTATTATTATTATGCATATTGTGTACACATTGGCTATATCTGTTCGGTTTCAAGTTACCTAAGTTTATTTATTTACATAAAACACGACTCGAGTCACTGGAAAAATAAAAATCTGAACATGTAAGTCATCGTAGAATCGCAAAAACAATATCCCTGGCTATGTAATATTTGTTACAAACTGTCAAAGACATTTCTAAACTATCTAGTCTACCGATCATATCAAACATTTAATGAACAACAGGCCTATGTATAACCTGATATCAAACAGTAGGCCTATAAACCCTTCATTAAACAGGCTTTGTTTCCTTTCCGCTCGTTATTCATCATCTCGTGGAACATGCAGCTTTAGGCCTACTTATTTCAGATCGATTCAATATCTGGTGAAATTAAGGCCTACTTATTTCAGATCGATTCAATCTCTGGTGAAATTAAGGCCTACTTATTTCAGATCGATTCAATCTCTGGTGAAATTAAGGCCTACTTATTTCAGATCGATTCAATCTCTGGTGAAATTAAGGCCTACTTATTTCAGATCGATTCAATCTCTGGTGAAATTAAGGCCTAGGCCTACTTATTTCAGATCGATTTAATCTCTGGTGAAATTAAGGGGTGCCTACAAATGATAAGCTACAATTTATCGTAAAAAATTAACTTTCGTATCTGGTAGGCCTGCAAGTAATTCAACGTCAACATTCAAAGTAGGGCTAACTATCGACATTAAACAGAAAACTGAATTATTCAAAATGAAGGAACTGAAAAACAAGACCACACATGTGTGTGTGTTTGTGTGTGTGTGTGTGTGTGTGTGTATACATGCCAGATTAACCTACCAGTTAATTAGACATAGTAGGATACCTGTTTTAAACAGAAAAAAGTGAATAAAATCTAATAAGTAGGCGTAGGTCTAATTGTTTGGAAAATAATTCCCTTCTCGAGTATGCGATTAATAAGAACCTAAAAATGATGAAAATATCCATTACCGGAAGCATGGAAGAATCCGTTCGATTCCCTTTTTATTCCACAGTTTTTGTAAGGGAAGAGTGAGCATTACTAAGAGGACAGAAGACGTGTCATGTGCAAATACGCATTTAGCATCCAAATCGGTGGTTTTCCGTTGATTGGCGACCAGCAGCCTCCTCATCCATTTCATTGGCACAAGATACAAGATACAAGATATAGGCCTATGTGTAGGCCTACAGACAGTTGAGCCTGCCTTGTCACTCTTCCCCTCCTCCATCTTCACCTCTTGTACAAAGAATATAATCGATTTGTTTAATTGGTTTATGAAGCGGTCCGTCACTTTACCCTACGATCAAGTTGACGGTGATCTTTTCCAAAAGGACGTGTTTAAATGCCTTCTGACACGAAATCGTAAATTGCCGCTGAACTTGCACCGTTGTTCTATTCATTGCACACTTGACTGAAAAGTATGTTTCTGGTTGGCATTTTACTCGTTAAATATTCTAGATATTTTTAGACAGCCACTGGCATACGGCCTATTGAGCTATATTTTAAAAATAAAACAAAGTGCTCCAACTGTTCGGCACAGATCCTACTTTTGCTATCTTGATGGGTATATTGGGTGTGCAGCCTATACAAACCTCTTACGACCCTCTTACCTCTTAAGGACTCTTACGGGTATTACATCCAAACTATCAGGAACTTTTTCTAATCAACTTTTTTAATCTACCTTTTGGAAGTTTCAATCACATTTTCCCCTTTTTGGGGAAGAGGTAAGGGGTGCAAGTTAAACATTTTAAATAGCAACCCCTATTGAGTGCCACATAATTTTAAAGCTGTTTTTAAGATGACAAAAATGATGCATTGTAGACCCCTCTCTGATTTCCCAGTCCAAAATGAGTCAAACATCAGATTTGTCGTCTTTTTTAAGTAGCTATTGTATTCTACACACAATTTGGCATTTATTCATTTTATGATTTAAAGGAGTGGCCAATTTTTTCTAATTTACTTTAGGATTGTGATTTAGGAAAAATTAGCTCTGAGAATGTGTTACACAAAATTATAAGAACACTCATTACCTAAATCCTAATTAACCCTGTTGAGATGGTCGAAGCACCTCTTTGTTTAATGATGGACTTTGAGTTAATAACTCTAAATGGTAACTGATTTGAAACTGTTTTTAATTGAAGTTGAGTTGTGAAATCATGTGTTGATCAGCTGATTTTTAATAATATCAACAAATTGTCAAATAATGAGTTAAGCAGCTGTTAAACAATGAATAACTTTGAAATGTTTAATTCAAATTGAACATCTCTTTTTGGCTGAGATTATTTTATCTGATCTGTGTGCCAAACGTTATACTAATTTGTCCAAAATTTTATTTCTTTTTTAAATACCGAAGAGAAGAAATAGAATATTAGGCTTATAACATTTTCAATAAGTATTTTCTTCCTTTTGTATCTGCTCTTTTATTTGTTACTGTCACTTTAAAAATGCGTCTCAGTTGTTCACTGAGACGCATTTTTTTAAAACAAGAAAAAATAACAATTTTAATGATGACAGGCTTCAGAAACATCTAAAGTAGTAGATTGACAAATGCAAATACTTAGGCCTATATAATAGGCCTAATATAGTTGACGAAATAAATGAGGATATTGATCCTTTTAATGTTGATGTTTGAATGGTTGCCTAGTTACAAGTTTTAAAATTTAAAATAAATCAGCTGCAACGTAAATATTTATAAAATAAAACTGTAAACATTGAAAGTATGGCTGGCCGTAACACGGGCAGTATTAAAGATGAAACGAGAACAAGAAGCTCCAAAACCAGTACTTGTGAAGGTAAATCTTTGGACGTACTACAAGAATTTATTGAAAACCCACATTCATCCAACAGCACAAGAGCACGATGAGCTCCTGTGCTGTGAATGTGTATCAACATTCTGTTCTTAGAATTTTAAAACGTAATAATTTCAAGCCCTACAATGTACATTTACTGCAGGAACTTTATGCAGACCATTTCTATTGTAGAAGGAGTTCTGCAAAATTATGACAGCCAACATTGGTGATGATCACAATTTATTAAATAGAATGTTTTTTGCGGTGAGGCCACGTTTATGCTCAGTGGCCAAGTAAACAGCCGAACTGCAGATAGGCCTACTGGTCTGATGAAAACACTGGCATCTTCAAACATCTTGAGGCTACTCAGTATCCAATAAAATTAATCTTCGGATCGGGGTTGTTGGTCTGCCAGTTATAGACCCATTTTTATAGCTGCGAATTTAAATTCGGATAAGTATGTAGCTATACTTCAAGAACAAATTATTCCGGAAATTCAACAGATATTTGGCTACAACATTCAGAATGTATGGTTTCAGCAAGATGGTGCGCCTGCGCATTTCGGTCTTTAAGTACGCAATATCTTAAATGTAATATTTCCAAGACGATGAATTGGTCGAAGGGGCGAAGTAGATTGGCTCGCGAGATTGCCGGACTTGTCTCCTTAAGACTATTTCTTTTGGGACTACTTGAAAAATATTGTCTACCAAAAAATACCGCCGAATGTGGAACATAAAATACAAGAAGCTGTCCGAAATGTTTTCATAGAAGCATTGAAAAATTTCTTCATTTCATAATAGCAGTTTCTTAATTTTATAATCGGCTGGCATAGGCCTACTCTCCAACAGTTGACCGACAACAATTTGAACATCTGTTGCGTTGAACATTTGTAACAGCTTCAATATTTCATACGTAAGTTAAAAAAAATACAGTCTGAAAATCTTGCATTATATTTATCTTAAAGTTAATATTACGAAGCTGTTATTTCATTTCTTTTTAAATTAAAACGCGAGATTTGAAAAATATTGTAATAAGTGTTAATAATGGAGTTAAGATTTAGTAAACTAGAAATTAGTTTCAAATTAGTTTCGTTGCCATTTAGATTTATTAACTCCAAGTCCATCATTGAACAGGCAGGTGGTTCAACCATGTCAACTGGTTTAATTAGCATTTCTAATTAGAAGAATTTTGCCACTCCTCTGAATCAGGAATGAATAAATACCAAATTGTGTAAAGAAAACAATAGGCTACTTAGAAAAGTGGACAAATCTGATATGTTTGGCTTCACCATTTTGAATTGGGAAATCGGAGAGGGGTTTACGTTACATCACTTTTCTCATCTTAAAAAGAGCTTTCAAATTATGTCACTCAATAAGGGTTGCTATTTAAAAGATTCTACACACCCGTTACCTCTTCCCCATAAAAGGGGAAATTGAAACTTCCAAAAGGTAGATTAAAAAAGTTGGTTAGAAAAAGTTCCTGTTAGTTTGGATGTAATACCTGTATGAGGTGTACAATTAGGGGTAACGGAACTTTTGCATCACTATGTATTTAGGCTATATGTAGAGAGAGAAGGGGGAAAGAGTGAGAATGGAAAATGGTGTATGAGGGGGCATGCATTAAGGGAAGATCATCGGAGACCGAGAAAGGAAACGAAAAATGAAGGAAAACAACTGTGAAGTGTATGCCCGATTGACACAATCTCGCTGGATCTGGCCCACACGTGCGTGTAGGCCTACCGTTTTTCTCGGCTCCTCCGAGTCACTCGCTCCTTCGCAAACCACCCTTAACCAGATGCAGATGACGGGCGTACGTACGCCTATCCCGGCACATTGTAACACCTGATATTTTGTCTAAGTTTCACTGACCAACATATAGGCCTACAATGAAGGTTCTTTCTATTAACTTACGGGATGAACGCCTGCCCTAAGTTCACTTTGTAATCGAATCCGGCACGAACGTGTACAATAGATGGGATGCACCTGCCAAAATGAATAGGCTACTCCTATCTGCTTTCAGACTACTTCTTTTCTACCTATAGGCCTAAAGAAAAAAACTTGAAGCAAATCGTGGTCGTCGGTTAAATACTAATTTAAATCCCTTTTCGGCAATCTTTTATGTAAGATGCTTTATTTAACTGGTACTTGACCCACAAATATAACGTTTCTAATTTCCTCTAATTTGTTTGGCATAAAACGTACTATGAAATGCACCTAAATATGTCATTTTGAAGAACCGACGTTTGAAAATCGAGCGCAGATCTGAAGAATCTTGGATAGCGCCAACGTTAATAAAATGTAAGGTTGGGTGACGGGGAACATGGGGGGGGGGGCACTGGCCGTATCTAATGGAATGCTGAGTGATGAGCCAGTGTCAGTGTCGGCCTCTGTCAGTACCCCCCCCCCCATCATTAGTCAGTGGTGCGTCGGCCTAGCTTCGTTTACACTAGGGCCGGTGACGTTTTGTTTTACTTTTGTCTGTTTGTCTCATAATACGAATTCTTAATTTGTATTGTTGAAATTAATATTTACGACTAAAAAGGGTACTTTTTGAATGATTCTTCTTCGTTTCGGTGGCTCTGTTTTCAAGTGGGGTGGAAATTGAAATAATGTAGGCACTGCATCCTTTTTTAATCTTCTCCGCAAACCACCTGTTTCAAATGTACTTTCTTCAAAGTGTTCACTATAAAGGCTAGATGTGCTCGAAGGAATGAATCGTTTTCTTTTTGTAGCTATAATCCTTCGTTGACGAAGTTCCCGGTTCTTGGGAAACCTTAAAAAAATAGTAGGGTTAATACAACGTGACTTCCTTTGAATATGTGTATTATTGTTATTATTATTATTATTATTTCACAGAATAAATTTATAATTTACTAACTATATGATATATATAACGAACAGCCAAAACAAAACAAATTATATAGGGCCTATGTGTTATACTATATAATTTGTTTTGTTTTGGCTGTTCATTATATTTATTGTCATATATGTAGTGTACGCAAACAAAGAAAAAAATCTGGAGTGAAACACTCACACAACTTTCTCTTGCCAATGCAAATAATTACAATAAAACATTAGAAATAAACAAAAAACTAACCTCAAAAACATAACGTAATTTCAATTATGAGTTAAAGACGCAAAATGAAATCAACCTCAGTTTGGCTTTAAAATACGGAAAATCACTCTTTCACACTAAACTAGGCTCTGTAAAGAAAAATGCTTTAAATAAAAGTTGTAGATTTTTTAATTTTCTATAAATTTAATTATAGACACTTTTGTCGTAAAATTCATACTAAGGCCGAAATCTTAAAAAAATCGATTTTTCACATGTTTTCGTGAGAAAAAACAGAAAATCGCTAATTACGGCTTAACTAAGCGTTATACAAAAAACGTTTGAAATAAAAGTTGTAGGATTTTAAATTCTCTAAATTTTTAATTATATCAATTTTTGCGCTAAACTGTATATTAAAGCCGTAATCTTGAAATACAATTTTTTTACGTGTAAACAGCCTCACCAAGAATTTTAGCAAACTTGGCTCCTGCCCTATCTTGTAGAGCATAAAAAATTTAATACAGGCCTACCAGGTGATTTTTAAAAAAATCGTAGGACCAGTTTTTGAGAAAATCGCAAAAAGTGAAAAATTACTCGAATAATCTACTACTTCCGGTTGATCGATTTTGATGAAAATATTCGTGTCGGGTCCGGTAGTGGTATGCAACCGTTCTTGAGATATTCTGTTCACACACAGACCAATTGCTAAAAACATGGTTTTGGGTTCAGGGGGTCTGAAAACGTGTAGATCCGGTGAAAACTCGATTTCGAAAAATCGACATGAAACAATACTTTCCTTCCTATAATATTCATATAGGCAAGCGAAAGTAATAGTCTAATGTTTAATAAAATAATACTAAATCAACCTATTTCTTTGGGCTCAATCATTTCAGTCATAAAGAATATTTAGGATTAAGTGATTAAAATACCATAGTTCAGATAATTTCTGATATGAAGCGTCTACTAACAATTGTTCTATGTAGCCTATTATGAAAAAATCGTTAAATACTCCTTTACGATAAATTTTCGAAATGTTAAGTAAACGTTTACGTATGAAATTAAATAATGATTTCTTAATTTGAAAGTATTACTGGATTTTTGCACTAGTTTTAACAAATACATCAATTTTAATAATAATGAAAATAAGTAATCTTGTTCTTGTGAGCGGATAAACCAGATTTCTTATCTATGAAATTCTTGCAGTTGTAGGCTACAAAATTCGTAGGCATTTTTTTTTAACGCCAATACAAACTTATACTAAAATATAAACGCGTATAATAATGTCAATTTTTTGAGCGAACCACAATCGACCACAGACATGACACGGACATGATGTCATGTGTTGGTGAGATCAAGTGGATGGGATGGTGGGGTCTGTTAGAGTGGTAGGTAGGCCTATGGTCGGTCTTATTTAGCCACCTACCAGTTGTAGTTGTTGTAGGCCTATGTAGCCACCACCCACAGTTACTACAGTATAATGAAACATGCAGTGAACAAATTGGGGTTACGTTTCATCATATTTTAAAAGAGAAGGGCCACGGTACGTGCCTATAAACGTACTGACGGTTTTGTCTGGACACTGAGGTTTTGTTCCTGGTATTTTTAAGATGATGATTGTGAACATGATTTCAAAGTAGAAATGCTTAATAGAAAACAAATAAGGAAATTAAAACGTACAGCCCGTTGCTTGATTCAACATACATACTGTTGGAAATGTCTCGGTCAGCCTACAAACAGTTGGCGCAATAAGAAATAACTGTAGAAAATCAGACCGGTAAAATAGCACCTATTAGTGAACAACGTGCGACTGAAACTACATCAAGTAGGCCTACAGTTAGTGGGCCTACTAGTTAAGCCAAGGTTTGTTCGGGATTTAGGTAGGCCCCTATAATGAATATTTAACAGACTTCCTTTAAACTTACAACAATTATTTATGTACAAAATTATAAATTACAATTAGGTAATTATTCTGCTTACATTACTAAAAAATTACAATTAATTTACTTAGAACATGAATTAAAATTGAGTAGTAAAAATGTAAAGGTAAAACTAACTTAACTCGAACCGAGTTGACTGTGTTTGAAGTACGGTTAAGTGAACACTTTTTCACTTGACCGTTTTAAGGCTGGGCAGAAAATAATCTTCTATATCAAACGAGCCACAGCGTTCTTTGTTTGTATGTTGCTCGGCCAACATTTGAATATTTTGATAAACTTTTTACTTCCTAATTTATCAGACATTAATTTGCCATTGAAATAAGTTTGTTAAAATAAGTTACTACTGAAAAAAGAAAAATGAAGCTGATAGGCATGAGCCTATCAGCTTCATTTTTCTTTTAATGGGCTGGATATTGGATTGGTCGCCCTTTTAGCCGTAACATTCACGGAGCCAATATATTTGCTCGCGGGCGTTTTCCAATATTTTTATGTCGACTTGTGACCTTAGCCTAATAGGGTAAAATAATGCCTAATGTTAGCGTAATGGTATTAGTCTAATAGGTACTTGCTGCGATAAAAACGAACACTTGAACACTTCGTAAACGGCACTCACTCGTTCATAAACGTGTGCCGACTTAGGCCTAACTCAACTCACTGAACTGGCCGATAGAGGAGCAAGCGCCTTAAAATACTAGTACGTGTGGCATTGACGTTTCTAGAAAGGTTCGTACACAGTTTCTGAATAATACAACACACTAGAAACCCTTCGAAAACCTTCTACCGGTCACCACCAGTATTATTATTTGTATTCGGATACTTGGCTACATAGTAGGCGTTCACTTTTTTTATATACGAGAGAAAGTCAAAAAGTACAGGGAAATTTGGATTTCCCCCCGATCACGTGTATGGTAGCACTGATTGTTCTGCTATAACTCATAACGACTATCAGCTGTTCATTGAAAGTATTGTTTAATTGTTAGCTACTTGTGATTGAGTTTAGAAGTCTGTTCAAAATGAGTTCTCCTTTGTCTGATTGCACCAAGGAAGAAATGCGAGCAGCGATGCGTTTTTTCAATTGAGAAGGTGTGAAACCAGCAGATTAGCAGATTTCATTCATAGAATGCAGAAGCAATATGGAGAGAGTTGTTTGAGTGGAACCAAGATCTACGAATGGATTTATCGCTTTAAAAGTGGTGGGATTTCTCTGTGTGTTAAACAGCGGTCTGGTAGGCCTTCCACATCAAAGACTAATGACCACCGACGAATTACAGTTGATGACATTGCAAGTGAGTTGAATGTAAGCACTGGTTCAGCGTATTCAATCATCCATGATTGTGCTTGCTGGGAATCGTTATTGATCTGATGAAGAGGCCGAAAACCTTCTTCAGGAAGGAATTCAAATGCTCGTTAGTAGATGGACTAAGTTTATGAAAGTGAAAGGAGATTATGTTGGAAAGTAATACTAAATAGGCCTATAGATTCTTTCAATTTCACTTTACTTTTTCACTTACCCTCGTATTAAATCTATTGGTTATGACCTCATAAAATGGTTGTTCTTTCATAATATCCATTAGCAGATTTTTTGAATTGAAATATTGGCTAACGATAAAAGTCAGAGACTTTTATCTCTTGGCTTATAGGCCTAGTGTTTCTTAATGTGTTTTTATTCATTTAAAACATGTAAAGTTGCTTTCAACTGAAATACTTGTAGGCCTAGATGAAATCTTTAAAAGATGCAAAAATAATTTGAAGGCTTCATTAAAAATGTTCTTGTTTTCATGAATTTCTTATAAACCTCTAGCATTGTTTTACTTCTGTAATGTTCATTGGCATAAGCCAGGCTATTCAAATATTACGAAGCTTTAAAAGGAGATAATAATTTTAAGCTTTGCAAATAATTTTGCAAAGCTTCAAAAGGAAAACAAGATTTATATTTTTCAAATTTTGTAGTGTCGACAAGGCAAAGAAATTTAATTGTTTCACAGTCCTGAAATCTAACATTCATTTCCATTAAAATATGGTCTAAAGTTTCAAAAAACTTCGATGAATTCTTTTAAGGATGTCGTATAAAATATCTGCGTAACAAAAATTTCATTAAACTCGAAGGAAAAAAAAAATTAAATTCAAAACAGTAATTTACTGTTCATATCGTTTAAGAACCCTTTCGCAAATCAAATTGATTTCTTAACTGAACATTCGCAAGTTACTAAAAATCCAGAAACTTCTTCTAGCTTATTCCAGTTTTCATTTCAAAGGTAATCATTTAATTACATTCAGTAACTTCTAAGAAGACCATCGAGTTTCTGTTGGCTTGCTCCATCACAACAAATCGCACAAGAATTGCATGTAATGATAAAAAACATATTTCATTTAAAAACATAAATTATTGTGAAAAAGCACTTGACACCGCAAACATTACAAACAATTGACGTATACGTAGGCCTACATAGAAGTGCAGCTGCAGTACTTGACGTGGGTCGACCCACGTCAAGTGATCGGGTTGGGAGAGCTAGGCGTGCGGATTTGCCGCTGACGACACCGTAGTCATGGCAACCCGCTCTTGCCTGAAGAGAAGCAGCGGCCACCCGTCTAACTCTTCACTTGGTCATTTATTACGTATATTAAAGCCACAACAAACAAGGGATATTTAAAACAATAGGTAGGCCTAGCGCTCTAACCAGATACAATAATTTTGTGTACTTTTCAATTCAACAATTCTTCATTTATTGTAAAAGCAATTATTATAACAGAAATTATACCTACTTATTAAGTGATTGAAATGAATGTGGATAGGTGAAGAGGCTCTTCACATGAATAGCCGCAGCTGTTGATCAGGCCAATCCACAACCAACAACAAGTGGAAATAATCAATAATAGGCGGGCGTAACGAACACTTTTCTAGTGTTGGTTGCGTTACCAAGAATCTCTATTCAGAATCAGCCTATGCATCGGCAAAACATTTTCATTTTTACTAGGGATATCTGTAAAGTAAAGACCATTCCATTGTTAGAAAATGTATTCTGAAAATTTTTTATTTCTCTTAAACTACATAGGCCTACAGGTCCACAGAAACGGATTGGCACTTGGGGGAGTGCGCGCGGTAGCAGGCCATATGGTTGGGGGGGGGGGGTACTGACGCTCATTTCTGTTCTAGCTGCACAGCGTGTTCAAAAACAATATTGCTGTTTAGAAAAAAGGTTATATCGAATAAACAGTAGTAGTACTCATTCAATTACGCATACAATTTTAATAATGTAACAAACAGAATTCTTAAAATAAATACAGTTCCAATAAAGTACGCGTAATATCAAAGAAAACCTATATGTACGTACAACTATGGTGATTGCACCACGTAAATATTGACCGGTGGGCAAATGCTTTACTTCTGATTTACAAAATGTTGGCATGAGATTAAACAGAGAAATAAAACTGTGTTACTTTGAATTTAACCAAAAACTCTTAATGCACAAATTATTACCGAAATTATTTCCTAAAACTTACGCCAACCTATTTATAAAAAAGAATGTAACCAATTTATTGTCTAACGACAGTGCTAATGTAGGCCTACTTTTAACAATGGGTTTTATCTTATTTCTGAAAGTTACAGTAATTAGGAATCACCATAAATCATATTATTCGGCTATTTGTAGGCTACTTTACAACGGTAGGACAAGATTCATATGTGTGTTTGCCCTACGTCACGCTCAATTTCAGTTGGTACCATGATCATGCAGGCGGTGGAAATGGTTTTGTGACCGGTGGTAATTTGATGTGCCGCATTTTCATTAGCAATAATAATTAATTTTTTTAGTTGCCGTGTTTATTGTGGGTCCGCGTTATCATAAGTTTTCATAGTAAGATATCGAATAAGGTCAGTTCACCTTCTTCGATACTTAACTGAGAAAACTTATGGATAATTAGAGCTGGCAGATTGTAATTCATTTAGTCATTAAAGTTATGTAAAACTTTTTGTTTAGTCGTTACATAGCAGACATCACCGACTCTTGGAAGGGGAGGGCACTCTTTTTTCTCTATCCCACCCATGCTTCCACCTCTGTTCTTCTACGCAGCATTTCCTGCTGCGTTGAGTGCAATATCTGTTCGGGTACCGTATATTTACATTACTTCTCTATATAATTGGTACATGAATTAAGATATTTATCATAGCGATGCGCCAGCTTCGATATATCCTCGTCATATTCTTTTATCGCCAGTTTATTTAGCCATTGATCATTTTTAAGTTGATCGTCACTCGGCAATTGCTTACCACCCACAAATTCTATCGATTTCCCTAACAAACGGTAATCGCAAGCAGCTAAGTCCAGACTATTTGGTGGGCGGTTGTAAATTTCCCATCCAAACAAATGTTGCCAGTAAATCACGTGTCACACCTGCAACATGTGGACGTGCATTATCGCGCAGCAGTACGACGCCGTCGGTCAGCCTTCCACGTCGCCGATTTTGTATGGCGCGCCGTAACTTACGTAGAGTTTTGCAGTAGGCTTCGGCATGAACCGTTGTTCCACATGACATGAAATCAACCAACAGAATGCCGAATCGATCCCAAAAGATAGTGGCCATCAGTTTGCTACAGTCAAAATGAGTGTGGCTTGACCATTGTTGGTCTCGTTGGTGACTGAGGATGACGCCTTTCACTTGACTGCCGTTTTCTCTCCGGCGTCTAACACGAAAGATATATTTCATCGGCGGTAACTATTGAATTAAGGAAATCAACACGTTTTTTCTGTAACGCATCACAAATTCCATAGCATAATCTCATTCGGATTTTTTGTGACGTTCTTTTAAGAAGTGCGGCACCAAACGTGCAGAAACCTTTCTGAAGCCTAAATGATCACTAAAAAAGCGACCAATAACCGCTCTTGAAACGTCAGGAGAAAGAAGGGCTACGTCGGAAACCGTTGAGCTTTCTTTAACGATCTTTTCTGATTTCATGATCGACGCGTTTTAACAAGTCCTCGGTGACTATCGAGGGCCACCCCGAACGTTCTTCATTTTTTTGTCGTCAGTCTCTCGACTGGTTTGATGGAGTTCTCCAAGCTGTTCTATCTTGCGCAAGTCGTTTCGTATCTAAACCTGTAACACCCTACATCTTTTGTAATTTGCTTTACATATTCTAACCTTTGCCTCCCACTACAATTCACTCCCTCAATATTACCCTCCACTATTGATAGACCAATACCTGGATGTGTTAAGATATGCCCCACTAGCCTATCCCTTCTTCTAGTAAGATGCTTTCATATTTTTTTTTCATTCACTCGCCTACGAACCTCTAAATTACTTATTTTGTCCACCCATCTAATCTTTAACATTTTCCTATAACACTACATTTCAATAGCTTCTACTCTCTTCCTTTCTAGAGTCCCTATCACCCACTTCTCACTTCCGTACAATGCTACACTCCAAACGTAGTGTTTTAAAAAAAATTTCCTAATCTGTAAATCAATGTTTGTTGTCAGTAAGCTGTTTTTCATTTTAAAGGCTTTTCTAGCTTGAGCAATTCTACTTTTGATATAACTTGTGCTTCTACCTCCTTTTGTTATTTTACTCCCTAGATAGGAGAATTCCCCAACTTCCTGTACGTTTTCGTTTCCTACTCTTAAATTTCCCATGTCTTCTAAACCACTCTTGCTGCTGCACAACACTTTCGTTTTGTTCTTATTAATTTTCATGAAGCAATCCTTTTTCATGATCTCATTCATTCCATTTAAGATATCCTCTAGTTCTTTCTTTGTCTCGGCCAATACTACTATATCATCGGCAAATCTCAGCATTTTTATTGTTTCTCTTTGAATTTTAACAATGGAGGTGGTCATTTTGACCAGCTCTTGTAATACTATTATCAGTGTAAGTTCATCAAGTAATTTTATGATTAATACTGTAGATTATGTAAATAAATTTTGGATTTGTAATACCTCTTACCTTTACATTTTTATTTTAAGAGACATTGGCCTACATTTTGGAATGCGTAATTTTCATAATTTGTAGTTTTGCGTGTTCCTTAATAAAATTGAATTTAAAAGAAAACTATTCCGTTTTTATTGACTGTATTTCCATTATTTTTTTGAGAATAAAATTCTCTACAAATTGTATTGAACTTTTTTCTTTGTTTATAGGCAATTTAACGGAGTTATTGTAGTCCAAACGCAAAATAAGTGTGTTTTCGACCCTAATCTTTTTTGCTTTACCCCGATTTTCTCCTAAACTATTGGAGATAGAGTTCTATACGATTTGTCAGCTCATTTTACATAAAACTTATCTAATTAACAAACTCAATTAACACCCTAAAAATTTCAATGTTAGTTAATTTCACTGAGGGAGCTGAATTCCAGGTGAAATCTTTGACCCTGTATAGCTCGCCAACGAAGCATTTCCGGACCCATGTTTACACATATATATGAACTTTTTTCATTATTTTTACGAGAGGAATAAACTTGTGCAGCATAGCAGATCCTCCTGAAACACCCTGTATTATATCGAATCGAATTTCATGCCGGTGATATGTTCACCGCTGTGTGTGTTGACCCGAGGACGCGCGCGTGTGTGTGCCAGTTTTTTAAAGGGACTGAAGATAAAAGAAAACTCATAATATTTAGGGTGACATATGCCGAAGTCGGTGTTTGGTAAGGGGTAATCACTATCCGGAGGCTAGAATGATCGACCCGTTTTGGCCCACCCCAACCACCCATAACTACTCCTCCAGCTTTGCTTCTATCCACCTGTCGCATATTATGCTGATAAAGGTCAACGATTTATTTCATTTTCAAACGACTGAATTCATCGTGTAGTAGACTTATCGGGCGACAAACCGCAGTACCTGAACAATCGTTATAGCATCACTTGTAGCCTACTTTGTTTGTACTTTCTTTGTCGGCAACAAGGCCATCTGTTGAATAAATGGACCAATTGGTAAATATATACGAAAGGACGAACAGGACGGTTTTTAAGAAAAATGTCCATTTTCAATTTTCATTATTTCCTTGTTTAGATTGGCATAGTTAGTGGGATCAGTTGGTTCATGAATACCAGTTGATGTTCGCAGCCGTTTACGTTTATGTTACGGTATCTGCGTGTGTTGAGTGACCCGAAAACCCGCGCTATGCAGTAGGCCTACAGCGTAAATAAACGCTCTAAAACTACACCACGTACGGTACGCTTTCTTTAATTTTTATTTTGTAGCCTGCACTTGTGCCCTGGAATGCGTGTTAAGACCTTTCTAATTTTCCAAAACCGATTTTTGAAAAAGAAAGGAGAACCTCCTCTCGAATGTTTTTGTTAACCGCTACGCGTTTTTAATGACAACATCTGGGCGAGTGTCTATGAAAAGTAGTTGAAAAGAATGTTAAAGCAACTTAAAAGAAGGTGTAGGCTATTTGCTAATCTTTCTCACTTTGTTCTCTCCTACAACTATGGCTGCGACAGGGTAGCCTATATGGAGGTGGACAGCAGAAACATTTTCCAATCGCTTGTCGCTCACTTTCATTTAGTTGTTTATTTTATTTGTATTTTTCATTACAGTCATTTTCAAGACAAATTTATTTTACACGAAACTAAATGGGGCTGTGTACGTAGACGTAGGCCTACATCTTTATTCTTCTGCATGTGAAGTAATCTTATTTCCCACATTTTTTCACGAAAATGATCTCTTAGATTTGTTTTTGAATTAATAAATATTATTCCGTCGAATTCGTTAACAGTTTGTATTGTTTACAGACATCGACTCCCTCCGCCCTCCTCCCTCCGATACCAGAATACAGACTTTCTGTGGTGTCTGTTTGAGACGTATGATCCTCTGAAATAAGTGTTAGCTGTCGCTGTTACGTTAGCACTTTCATGTCAAACGTTCTAAATGTTAACATAGGTGATAAAATCATAATATCCGATGGCGTCATAGTAGGCCTACCCTACGTCTGAAAACTAATTGTGGTTCTCACAATGTGGTAAGATATCTGCGGCGATTCTCTTCACACTGTCCGATTGCTTGTCCACGCACTGGGAAAAATAATTTAGTAGCCTACAGAAAGAAGTTAGGCTTTGTATGTTAGGTTTTACGTTCGGCTTGTACGTTAGGTTGACTTTGTAAGTTAAACTTTGTTAGTGTTTGACGGGCGGTCGACGCAATGTTAGAAATGTCTCGGCATAGTGATGCAATCATGCCAAAATTCCTGTGCATTAGCCACTTTCGCCTGATTATCCACACTATCGAGTTTCACTTGATGGTCGAAGCGATGACCACTTGCTCTCTGAATCCTCTCTTGATCCATTGTACCGGTATTCACAACGTACATTTGGTGAAAATTTTGCCCAATTAGGTGTGCAGTCTGCATTGTTCGTAGCCCGACCATCTACGAAGCCGATCTGATGCTAATTAATCTCGCAATCGGTAGCGTTGCCAGAACATGAGATATACAAATTTAAGTCACGTAAACAGCCGAATTCCGAATATTGGATGTTAAAAAGGATAACGTCTGTATTAAGAATGTTTTACTTTATTGCGCAGCATTTACTTGAGGTGAATAAAACAGATTAAATATCTGTTCTAGATCTGTCTGAAGGTACGTAATCGAAAATATTTTTATCAAATCATCTAGGTCTAACTCATCACTTAATTTATCTTATAAAGAAATAGCATACACATCCAATTTTGTCTGATTTCAAGGGATTTCATTTTAACAATTTTTCTCGCCGTCTCCGTAGAAAACGTTATGGGCATGGGTGTCACATACCATATTTTTTGTAATACAGGAGATGCAATTAAATATTTCTCTTCGCTATACTGTTTACTAATTAAAGAAAAGAACACATTGGCTCTTAGCAATAGTTGGGTAAGTGAATTTCCTCCACCTCTTACATTGTGAATGCAGAGTGTAGGCCCTATAGCCTATGGGTTAATATTGTAATAGGCCTAAAGCTGTTTTATTATTAGGCCGCCGAGTATAGGCCTACATTCTCCACTTATGAATAATTAGATCATTTATGGGGGGCATTCCACACATTTGCACCACATCCCACCCTGCTGCTAAGTTTAATCATTCAATTGTAAATTATTCATTCTGTTTATTACTTATTATACCCGGTCCTGAACGAACCTAGGCTTAGGTGTTATATATTGTTTTTACAATGGCCACAGTAGCCTATTTCGGTTATTTTGATACATCTGAGAAAAACCGCTCTGCCCCCATAATTAATCCCATATTTGGCGATTTTGCTTGAGGTATTTTTGGGAACATTAGAGATTCAACAATATTCATTGCTTAGTTCTTAAGTGGAAGCCGCTAAGGTTAGACGTGTTTTTCGAGCACGGCTATTTTTGTTTGTTAAAAAAAATGGATCAAAGAATTTGTATTAAATTTTGCGTGAAAAATGAAATAAAGTGTGTGAAATGTTTACAAGGTCTTCTTGCCACAAGGTCAAACAATCAATAAGGAGTACTACCTACAAGTTCAACGCCGTTTGCGTGAAGCAATCCGAAAAAAACGCCCGGATTTGTGGCAAAACAATTCATGGCTTTTGGACCACGATAATGCACCTGCTCACAATTCATTGCTTGTTCGTGAATTTTTGGCCAAAAACAAAACTGTAACGATGCCCCAGCCTCCATATTCGCCAGACATGGCTCCATGTGACTTTTTTCTATTTCCAAAAATAAAGAGAACATTAAAAGGCCGTCATTTTACAAGCATAGATGACATTAAAAGCGAATCGGTGAAAGAGCTAAAAGCTATCACAAAGATCGAGTTTCAGAAGTGTTTCGAGGATTGGAAAAAGCGTTCGCACAAGTGTATTGCATGCGAAGGGGACTACTTTGAAGGCGACAATATCAATGTAGATGAATAAATAAATATTTTTTTCAAAAAACGAAAATTCCCGTTATTTTTTGAACAAACCTCGTAAATGTTTAGAGAAAGTCATAAATCGATTACCAGTACTTCTGCTTCGTCTTGCGAGGATTGGTTTTATCTGCTTGCAAACATACACCTACAATTGTTTTGGATTTTTAAAACTTTGGCTTTACGCTAGGTGTTATGCGCTAGGTTCCGAATTCTTCATATTCAAGTTTCCTACTTTCTTTATTCTCCTGTATAATTTTCAACCGCCCAGTTGCCGAATCGTTTTAATCGTCTTGTGTACGCTACGTTACCGCAGACAAAATGCAAATCCATTTCTGAAGTGATTGGCAATATAGGCCTACTGATGCGATTGAAATCACAAGTGGTCTACCCACAGACCGATGCAAATTCTATCTGCACATGATCAATTGTTTGTAGTATGTTTTCGGCTATCATCATTAAATATTTAAATACTATGTATAAAAACTCGTTTTGATACCGACATTCTCCTCAGAACCGCTTCACTCCATAGGCCTACTTTTCTCTGTTGCATTTTGTGTCGTTGTTCGGTTTAAATTTCGAGTAGGGCTAGGGCCTACATGTTGCTGACTGCTCACTGCCTACACGAATTGTGTGTGTGAGTCATAGAGTGACTTTTGTTCTGAAATTAAGTGAAACGTAAGCAAAACAGCTTCCGGAAGGTCCGAGTTTTGTACCTGATCTGTTTCGGTATAATCCATCCATCCGGTGTGGTAGTGCCCCGTATAGAGATAGAGTATCCTATATAGGCCTCTGACCGAGTAACCGTACAAGGATTGTAGGCGTACGTCTTTTATTGAAGTGTCTCTCTGTGTCGGTGGCAGCGCATTGTTTGGTCGATGATTGGCTGTCTGCTCCACCCACAGTCTATTCATATTTTGAACACCGATTGTTGGTCGTTGGTGTATTGCCTTCGCCTCTTTGCCTTTATAACGCTCTATTGAGGCCCCGTACAAGCATTGTTGCTCTCTCTATTCATGTCCGTATAACAATAACTTATCGACAGACTACTGTGACGACAAAGAATTGCTTGTTGTGCTGTTCCTAGGGAGCGGTTCACTCGCGCTCCGGTTTCGGGGCCCACCCCATTACTGATCCATGCCGAGGGCCATATTGCTCCAGTCATTGTTATCGCTACAATGACTACTTTTTTTAGTAGGCCTGCTCTGATAATGTCTAACCGGTCATTTCTCGTGTTAATACCGATCCATTGTTCACATGAAACGATTATGACAAGCGAAATCAATAAATTACCGACATCGCTTATACGGGAACCGGTTAGTAAATAAATGTCCAAGTAAAAGATGCGTAACAGGTATGTCCCATAGAGCGTAGGGCTATTGGAGTAGCAAAGGTGGCAGATAGTGGCGCACAGTGACAGTGTTCATGTAAACACTTTTACACGTAGGTCAACAATTTCATTATTTCAAAGGCGGTGGGTTGTTGTGCGTGTGCTTTTACAGTATTTTCGATGGTGGTGTGAAGAAGTAAACTGGTGGATCGTCGATTTGAATTGTTACGTCAGGCTATACCCGTCGGAACGTACGAGAGCGTGTGTTCTAGTCAGTAGGCCTATAGCAAGTTCATCCACCGTAAAACCACGCCGTACGCCGCACGCCTCTTAAACTTACTTTTAACGGTTGGTATTCATCATTTCATCTCTAACGCTACCCTTTTAAACGAAGACCAATATATGCGGCCGTATCCTCGATAGTTTTCCGTCTTGACGCTTTCTCCTGCTGTAATGTTTTGAGTCGAGCGTAAATACGTTTCTTTCCCAACAGGAGAAAGTTTTGGACCAAATAAAATAGCCTACACTTTTACTGAACATAATGCTTTTCGAAAAGCAGTCGGGCGAGAATAGAAGCGAACGTATAATAGCCGTATGGTGTAGCCTTATAGGATCAAGGTGGCACACGTGGAAGAGGTAAACTGAAACGGAGGTGAGTGAAGGCGCCTGTCTGTCGGTTGCTATCGTGCTTAGTTCACAAATACTATTCCAGTTTAAAAGCATCGGTTCATTTGTTTGTACGTGACGAAGTAAAACTGGATCGATAACTAAACCTCCGGACTGATAAAAAATAACACTGAAACGTAGTGTTGACAGATAACCATTAGAAATTTATTACAGTTAAAATTTATAAAATTTGTAGCAACCGTCAAAGACCGAATGGCAAACAGACTAACTAGTGTTTTCACAAATTACGATAGCGCACGATGTTTACTGACCGGCTTTCGAAACCAACCCGTTTACTGTCCGCTTCTTACCTCTGCGCATCTAGAAATGAAAGAAAATTTGATGGGATGCCAGAAAATGCCTATCGTGTGATATTGCCGTTGAATCGTTCAATCGTATTATACAGTAGGCGTATTCTAAAAGCGAGTAAGTGATCAGACCGTCGGTCTCCAAGAACGCCAGCTGCGACACTCGAATAATGCCGCTTGTCATCGACCCAAAGAATGAAGAAACCACAAAATATATCCATTTGAAGCACCGATAAACTGACACAACTGTACACAAATATTTCAACCGGTTATATGTTTTCCCACATTTTTCCTCGACTTGATCGGGAACACTCTAAAGCAGTGATTCTCAACGTGGGGGTCGCCAAACAATAATTCAATCATTTAATCATTTTATGAGAAAAAATCATTCATTATAAACTTACTTATAACAATTTTACATGCAATAAGTACACTTGTAAAGAAAAAATCATTAATTTATTATTATTAATGTCTTTTTTTATATTTGTTTATTTATTGTTTTTTTGTTTATTGTAACTAGCCTTAGACTAACGAACAATTTTATTCAAACTTAAACTACCTATGGATTACATTTTCAAAAGGAAATAAAACCCAATGGCTCCTCTCATTTTCTAACAATAACAATTATTTAAGAAATAACTGTAATGCTACTCTTACTTTTAAAGATTAGTATTTTCTATTCCTATTCTTATTTTCTATATTAAATTTATTTAAGTAGACTACAGCTTTGTAGTTAATCTTACTTATTATTACACATTTACATAATCATTAAGAAATAAAAAAAATTTGTAACCGATTCATAAAATTTGTAAGAAATACACAAAATACATTTATGGAACAACTTACATCAGTTATCTTATTTTCTAAATAGGCTACACATTTCTTATTTTCAAACTTGACATACTATTATTATTTTCTAAAATAAAACTTTCTTATTTTATGAAAAAACATATTCTTACTTTATAAAACAAAAAATAAGATTTTACAAGACCTAATTAATGTACAACTGATTTGCAGGATAATTTTATTATAATTGATTGTTTACCAATTATTGCAAAATAGACTAATATAAGATAGGCTATCTCCTAAATCAAACCAATTGGAATGTTTTCTGGCGTTTAAGTCTTCTCATTACGTCCGAGTTATCGAGGAGTTGGAGCGCCTCAACATTCACATGACGTACAAGTCGGTCTTCGTGACTCCTTGCGAATCTTTTCTTTTCCTCATCCACCGTTTCAATGTTCAGATCCCAATGGAGGTTATCATTCCAAATGTACCACGGAGCATCAAAAATATTTCTTAGGACGTTATTTCGAAACCTTTGTATTATTTTCATATTACTGGATTTCGTACAGCCCCAGAGCTGGATACCGTAAAAGTCCAAATCGGTTTTAACACCTGTTTATAAATTAACAATTTGTTAAAGGTTGACAGGACCGACTCCTACCTATTAACCGGTACATTTTCTTATATTTTAATTCGAGTTCTTTTTTTTTCTTTTTGATATGTTCCTTCCATCCCAGTTTACCATCAAGCGTCATACCGAGATATTTTGCAGTATTACAGTATGGGACTTGCTTTCCATTGTTTTCAATTGGAAAATTTTGAATTTTCTTGTTGGTAAAGTTGATGTGAACAGATTTGGTTTCATTGAGGTTTAGCTTCCACCTCCTTGTCCATCGGCAAATGTCGTTAACTGCCTCGTGTAGCTTTCCGGTTGCTTCTTCACTTATTTCACCTACAGCTAAAACAGCAGTGTCATCAGTGAATGTAGCAACGGTTCTGTCATGGAATGTAGAAATATCACTTGTATTTATAATAGATAGAGGGTCGGTCTGAGTACACTTCCTTGCGGCACTCCAGCTTTAATTGGTTTCAGCTCTGAGTATGCGTCTTCTTGTCTTAGGGTAAGTGCACAGTGAACGCTGGTCGCAGGTTGCTGGTCGCTGGTCGCTGGTACTGATTCACGGTAGCGAACACGCATGGTGGTACCATGTAGCATGTAGCCTAACTACGCGCTTAACCTTAATTCAGTTGTTGGTATTCGACATGAGTTCCAGTAGCAACAGTGATGAATTATTTTTAATGGAAAACGTTTCACGAAATTGTTATCATTTAAAGACCATACCGTTAGTGGGATTAATAAGAACAGAAAATTGTTCGGCATAATCATCCTTTTACGCAATTAAAAAAAAGGATAGAGACAGGGTTTTTAAATGCCTGAGAATGACTCTGGAAACTTTTAATTTTATATTGTCTAATGTAGAACTCATTTTCAAAAACAATGGTGCAACTTGCTCAAGCAACCAATATTACCGGAACAAAGATTTGTTCACTACCACGACTAAACGATCAATGAATTATTAATGTGATGGTTGCATTTGTTTTTCATTTAAAATTTTCTTCTTACGTAGAACTTTGAACATTTTAAACGTATTTTGAACTTTTTGACTAACGATATTCAATATTATAAAGCATTGTCTGGCCAGTAATAATCTTTTAAAGTTAGTTTTATTAATCTATGTTAAAAATTAATTATAAAGTTATAAATTAAACACAAAAATGTGTTATTTTTTGCACCAATTCTTGTGTTTTATGTAAGATATCTCTGAAAATATTCCATTTACAGCTCTGGAATCAATTTTATTCAATTTTTCAGATTAAAAAACATAAGAAACATTCGTATTTATATCTTTGTAACCACCTTTAACATTTTTATGCGGTCTTACTTCACCGAGGGTACAGAGTTCTAGTTGAAATTTTCGCTAGCCGTAACTCGCTAACTAAGCGTTTTCAGGCCTATGTTTATATGAACTTTTTTTCTTATTTTTAGCTATAGAATGATATTCCAAGAGATTGCCGTGTAGTTTTGAATCACCCTATATATAAATGTTATACTATAAACTACTGACTATTGCACTAACACTAAATAATATCGACACACTACACTACATGTTTTCAAAAAAGTGTTTTCACTACCACGACTAAACGATCAATGAATTATTAATGTGATGGTTGCATTTGTTTTTCATTTAAAATGTTCTTCTTACGTAGATCTTCGTTAGAAACATATAAAAGGAAATTGTCTCGAGTGATAACATACGATTCCTATATTTACTTTTTAGAGTAACCATAAAGGAAAATCCCTTTTCACAGAGATGAACGTGGAAAAATGTATTAATATTTTCAATGCTTCTGTGACTAAATTTCCATATTCATGTCGTCGAGCAAGCCAAAAGGTATCAAATCTTCAGATGCAAATTGCAGTTGTAGTGTTTTGTCGGCAGACATTTCAATGAGCCGTTCGTAGGCCTAAATCCCAACTGGTAACTTAGCTGCGGCAACAACGTTTCTCACTAAACGGATTCAGTAGGCCGGCCTACCCATCTCTTTGAGAAATCATTTTTATCTTCCGGGAAATACTCTGTCAACTGAGGTTTTATCTCACACAAATGGATCGTCATGCAACCCAAACTGTGCAGTAGGCCGGCCTACCCATCTCTTTGAGAAATCATTTTTATCTTCCGGGAAATACTCTGTCAACTGAGGTTTTATCTCACACAAATGGATCGTCATGCAACCCAAACTGTGCAGTAGGCCGGCCTACCCATCTCTTTGAGAAATCATTTTTATCTTCCGGGAAATACTCTGTCAACTGAGGTTTTATCTCACACAAATGGATCGTCATGCAACCCAAACTGTGCAGTAGGCCGGCCTACCCATCTCTTTGAGAAATCATTTTTATCTTCCGGGAAATACTCTGTCAACTGAGGTTTTATCTCACACAAATGGATCGTCATGCAACCCAAACTGTGCAGTAGGCCGGCCTACCCATCTCTTTGAGAAATCATTTTTATCTTCCGGGAAATACTCTGTCAACTGAGGTTTTATCTCACACAAATGGATCGTCATGGAACCCAAACTGTGTTGAAAATAGTGTCTTGTTCATTCAAATTTTTCTCAATATAATCCGAAGTGAGTAGAAACGAATCAAAATCGAGCTTCTTAATGAACCCATGTACTTTGTCTGCCATTAATAAAATGTTTTTATCACATCCTTGTAAATTCACACTCAAGCCATTTAAATGCGAAAATGTATCAGCTAAGTAAGCCAACAATAAACAACTCTCATTATTTTGTAGAAACAATGAGAATGGCGTTTGATTATCCTGAAAAAACGTTATTAATTCATTTCGCAATTCCAATACCCGTGTTAACACTTTCCCTCGCAACAACCATCTAACTTCTGTATGGAAAAGAAGAGATTTTTTATTTTCGCCCATTTCATCGCATAGTTTAGTAAACAGCCTGTTCTGTAATCAGCCTGGCTTTAATAAAATTAACCAACTTTACAAGCTTCACAAAGAATATGATCGAGAATTTCCGGTATATTTTGTGAGACAAGAGCATGTCTGTGAAGGAAGCAGTGCATCCATTCCCGCTCTTGGTGTAATCTTTTAATATTTTTTAAATTAAAAATCTTTTAATATTTTCATTAATCCACTGTTCTTTCCTGTTATCGCCTTTGCACCATTACTACACACTGCTATACATTTTGTCCATTCTACAGCTGTGTAGTTTCTGGTAGCTTCATGAAAACATTTTCCTGTAGCATGACCGGGGACTGTTTTGCAAATCAACATATTTTCTTTGATTGATGTACCGCATTCATACCTCACAACCCAACATAAGAACTGAGACAGACGTATTTGCTACATCTGTTGATTCATCAAATTGAATAGACTACAAAAAAATTCACTTGAACTCACTTGCTCCATTATTTGATCGCGAACATCGGCGGCAGCCATGTCATCCATCGATTTGCCTTGATATTGTGTCGTTAGAAAGCGCAAGTGTTTTCAATTTGTTTGCTTCTTCCACACCTATTAAAACACTGACCATATCAATTGCAGCAGGCAATACGAGGGTTTCGGCGATTGTGTGGGGTTTGGACATCTTTGCTACTCTCAATGCTACGAAATAAGATGCCTCACGTAAACTTTTATCAGTATGGCTTAAATTACACGTAGACGTTTGTTGATTTCTCGTGGTATGCAATTTTCTTTCAAAAAATTCCAAGAGTTTGTTTCTATGAGTCGGATGTTTAGTTTCCAAGTGTCGAATTAACTTTGATGGCTTCATGCTTTCATCTGAGAGAACTTGAGAGCAAACAACGAACTGCGGCTTTCCATCCAATGAGGTGAAACCAAAATTAAATAACTATCATGATACAACCTTGTCTTCTTAGATGCACTGGATGTAAATGACTCACATCGTTTTTTCACAAATTTATCCATTTCGCATAAGAAATTTAAAAAAAAGTCGGTTTCACGGTTGACTTCAATCGCACCACTAATAATAAAAGCAGCAGACGCACGCTTCGGATTCGAGACTCAACTGAAGTTGTGCGCTCGCCAGCGCCTTTTAAATACTAGTAACAGCACGACTTGTTCAAATACGTCCATATGCATGTTCAAACATTCTCTCACAGTGAGTATTATAGAAGGAGATTAAATTACAAGGAGCACGTACACATCAAGTTGGAACTTGTAAATTTCTCATGCATGTGCACGTCATACATGCTTGTTCATACACGTCGCTACTATAAAAGTATAAACGCAGCAATATAAAATAATAGCAATAGTAGACCCTAGTCTAGTATTCCACTTTATTTTTACTGTTTTATTTTCTTTAAAGACATAAAATTAGTCCAGTTTGATTATATACTAGGTATTAAATACCATTTTACATTTATAATTAGTCAAAACTCAACAACTATTAATAGTAAGGCTTGCTATTATAATGGGGGAATTTAATTTATTTTTACTATTTGGGAGTCGCGGATCACTGCTCTATTGCTCTATGGGAAGAACGGATGTTAAATTTTATATTTAGATAGGCCTAGGCCCTGCCACTCGGCCTCATTCAGCCGAATCTCTTGTATGATCTGAGGTGGATAAACTATTTTTACTCTATGAAAATTTACCGTGGAATTTTCAATATTTGCTACAAATTTTCTTACTCTATCTTGTGAAACTGAGAGAGAAGGAAGAAGGTAGTGTGCAACTTTATTTACGTTTCCGTGGTTTCCAAAGAAGCCAGCAAAGCTTCCATTAAACTTTTTTCAGTCGAATTATTTTATTCTCCGTACAATAAGACTTCTCACCATTAAAAATTAATTTAGGCTAAAAAATAAACACCAATTATTATAGAGACGAACGCAAATAGTTTACCGTACTGTGAACGTAAATAATTTTTTATAAATAGTCGTCTGTAGGTGTCACGAGTAGCCAGCTAAGAATATCAAAGGAAACTGCTAAAGCGGCCTAATGGATTACACAGCGGCTACTGCGGTCAAATATCCATTTCTCATTTGAAATGAATCTGATTAATTCAGGCCTATAGGGCACCTCTAATTCAAGCTTCGGTTAAAATTTAACCTTATCGCGGAGAAAAATCATCATTTTGCAACGACTCATGCGGAAAACGTGAAAAAACTTCCTTCGGATGTGGTGCAGACGAGATGTTGCAGAATCAAATAAAAAACGGAATCAACTTGTAGCGTATTATACCTATTTCTCATTGCTTTTTGTAATAATACAATTAAAAACCGAGCGGATGATGAAATTCAAATAATTAATATGGATGTGAAATCATGAATGAAGCTTGCGATTGAGGAGCGTTACTTACACTCGACCGATTGTGGCTAACTGATGAGACTGCATCGCAAAAGAACCCCCTCTCACTCCTCTCGACACACGCGCACAATATTTTCAACGAGATCATTTCATTCGATTTAATTTTCCTAAAGCCGTAAACAACTTTTTACTTTCTTATGACTGTCGGAAACCGTCTATCCAGATCGCAAATTGTCCTATCGAAGAGACCGCACGGTGCACGCCTCCACCATCACTCGCTTCGAACCACAAATCTCATTCAACGACCGACTCACCATAATGGCTATCTGTATTTATTGTTTTGTCTGCTTGTTATATTACGTCGTACTAATATGGGATTTCTGTTTTCCAAAAGATAAATAAAAACAATTATTACTAAAATACAATGTCGGCAAAAGTTTCATTCGTAATATCCAGCAACACTCTCTACAATGCATTTGAAAATACTCGGTACCACGGATTGACACCGAATCACATGCAATAATGATATTATGGATTAGGCGTAGGCCTACCTCCGGCAACAGTCCGCTCACCCAGGCACCCAGGCACCCAGGCACCCAGGCACCCACCGTCAACTGGCAATGCTGGCTGGCGTTAGGCCCACATCTGCATTATGTTCACATAACATATCAAAACAAAACGACAAATTTATAAATAATATCGGAAGAAAAGTATTGTTTTCATGTGGATTTTTCGAAATCGAGTTTTCACCGAATATACACGTTTTCAGATACCCTGAACCCAAAAAAACATGTTTTAACGATTAGTCTTTGAGTTTGTGTGTGTGTGTGTGTGTGTGTGTGTGTGTGTGTGTGTGTGTGTGTGTGTGTGTGAAAACTGAATATTTTAAGAACGGAACATCGTATGAAGTTGAAACTTGAAACTTAAGTTAGGTACCACTAGACGACCCAACACGAACATTTTTGTCAAAATCGGTCAACCGGGAGTGATAGTTTATTCGTGTAATTTTTCAATTTTTTGCGATTTTCTCAAAAACGGCTCCTACGATGTTTTTATTAATCGCCTCATTTACTACATTTTTATGCCCTACAAGATAGCCCTGTAGGTACCATGCCTGCTGAAATTCTTGGGGAGGCTGTTCTCTCGTAGGTAAAATGATTTTTTTAAGATAGCGGCCTTAATATGCATTTTAGCGCAAAAAGTATAGTTAAAGTGTAGATAATTTAAAAGTCTACAACTTTTATTCCAAACATTTCTTTGTAGAACGCTTATTTTAGCGGTAATTAGAGATTTTATATTTATTTTTTCATGAAAAACTAAAAAAAATTGATTTTTTAAGATTTCTGCCTTAGTATGTATTATATATATATATATGACAATAATAATTATTAGTATTTGCGCATAGTCCCCTTAAGGAGAAGAGGAGAGCGCTGTTGGTGGTGTCTCTGTCTCTGTTCCTCCTTATAGCTTCCCAAAAACCTTTCATCCTCTCACTTTTCGCTTTTTCTCTTCGTCTGTCCATTTTCGCCCATTTCTTTTGGCTTGTGATCTGAACTTAATTTCCTGGTTTCTGATTTTTATCCACAAATTTTGCGGTCGTGAATGCCCTCCGTTGTGATGCACAATTCTTGCAGGTCTTCCATAGTTTCTTTGTACAAAGAGGTGCCCAACTTTGAAGTGAAAATTATGTTTAATATTCTTTTTTTCAGTCTGGTGTCACTCATTCTGGCTTTATGTGTCAAAAACCGCACTCTGCGTTTTCTGATGAATGTCGTGATGGTTTCAGTATGCCTGTATAGTTCTTCTGTGGGTCTTTTTTGCCAGAAGTTTTCTCTGAAAACTGCACCGTGTATTTTCCTCAGAATTTTCCTTTCTTGCTTTTCAATGTCTTTAATTTTTGCCATTCCCCTGGTACTTGTGGTTTCTGATGCTAAGGCTTCTGGTAGGACCACCGTATTGTAGTGACGTAACTTTGCAGCTGTGGAGATGCATTTTTTATTGTAGTGAGACCAGGTGAGTTTGTACGCTTTCTGTAACTGAGACTCTTTCCTCATTTGACTTTGTGTATATACAGTAAAATCTCTCTATAGCGGAATTGAAGGGACAATGAGATACCGCCGCTATAAAGAGAGTTCCGTTATAGAGAGAGCGAGTAATTAACGGTGGGAGGGAAGTTGGAGTACTAATTTTTCTGTACAAATTAACTTATATACGTATGTAAATGGTGCATGGAATAAGTTTTTGAAAAACTACTGAATAGATAACTTTATGACGAATGTTTAATACAGTAGATTACTTCAATACAGTGAGATATTTAAATTAATTACCTACATAAAGTGTAGGTTACAACTTAACAAGAAATTTGGATACAAACTGGTTTTATTAGATGTTGTGTTACTAATGTTTAACAATAGAATTTCACTTTTCGTATTGAACTTTTTTCAATAATCATTCATACAGTACATACCGTAATAGATAGCCTAAAATTAATTAGCACTGAAACTCGGTTTTTACTGAACAGCAATAAACATAGGATACATACAATTAAAATCTCCTAAAACATAGGCTACACAAACACAAAAAATACACAGTACAGTATATATTTTTTTGTTATTAAGGAAATAATGACTGTAAAGTACATTTCATTTCGTAAAATAAGTTGTAAATTTTGTTTCGTTTTCAATGTTTAAAACCTGTAAATTTTCATTTACATATTGGCAATGTCAGACGTTGAAACAACAAGAATAGCGTCTAGTGCTTGTTTACTTGAAGGGACAACATTTCTGTTTCCATTTCATCGTCATCATCACTTTCTTGCTCGTTGTTTTGGGCTAAGACATTTTCGATTATTGCATCATCGCCAACATCTGCTGAAGTGGCTAAGTCATTGTCTGCCCCTACATAGGCGTCTAAATCCATATCCTGAAGATATTGTTTTGCCGCTATAGAGAGATTTTTGTGCCGCTATAACGAGAGTTAAATACATTATCGTAGTATACGAAAGGGTCGGGGTCGGCAAATAATGCCGCTAAAGAGAGATTTCCGCTGTATAGAGTTCCGCAATAGAGAGATTTTACTGTATATAAAATATAATATGTATATAATAAAATATATATGAAATCAATAGATTTACAACTTTTATTTTGACCATTTTTCTCTACATAGCGTGAATGATTTTCCGTATTATTAAGCCAAATTAAGGTTGGTTTTCTTTTTGCATCATTCACTTATTATTAAAATAAGGTTATGTTTTTACTTTCTCTTGCCTATATGAATATATAGGAAGGAAAGTATTGTTTTCATGTCGATTTTTCGAAATCAAGTATTCACCGGATCTACACATTTTCAGACATTAACAGCCATTAACAGGTGCCGAATATGAAACACTGAAAATCCTTAAGTGTGTCACGAACGACCATTAGATATACACGCACGTAAAATAGATGTTTCGTTTGTGATCTCTAGGCGTCATGTGTGTTGGGTTTTCATTTTTGATAAATCAGCGGATGGTGTGGTTTATGGTTTATCGTGACTCAATCCGCCAGTTTATTGCAATATCCCCACATCTTACACCTAAAGACGTTTTCTTACGGTTTTAAAAGCAATCCTCGTACATTTGACGAATTGAAGGCGAGAATTGAACGTGAGAGTTCTAACACTGACGAGCAAACGTTGGGAAAAGTGGCCACAAATGTTACGAAACTGCATTCGGGTGACAGAGAATTATTTTCAACGTCTATTTTAATGTTATTAATGGTGAATTTAATTGCAATTTGAATATAGTTACATAAAATTATAATAAAAATATTTCATTCATTTAATATTTTTTACTACATTCCATTCTTGTAAAAACGAGTCGCGTCCTTTGTTCATCCCGTAGAATAATCACACAAGAACAATTCGTAGACAGACACCTAATTAATTGAATTCGCCCTTTTGGATTGTCCCTAAATTACGAAAAATATAGATGCCAAGTTGACACTAGGCTACCTAGGGCCTATTACAATTTTTTTAGGTGAGCACAGATTTGAGTGTGGGACAACTTGTATTGAATTTGCTTGATTGTGTGAGAAGAGCGCAGGAAATAAGCCTGAAAATGGGTAACCGGCTTTAATAAACGTTCCTTACAGGCAAATAACATGATGTAATCACACATATCACATTATGACATGCAGCTGACACGTACAGTGTCAGCTATGTCGGGCCAAAATAGATCGCCTTTTCATCTGTACAAAGGTTATCGGAACACTGAACTGGGGCGTTGGGGCGTTCAGTGAACACGCCCTACAGTCAATGCCAGTTGTAAGCCTACATAAAACTTTTCACTGCATCATATAGCCTACAGTACCTGGAAACGAAAGCGACCTTCACTTGTACGAATCATGTCAGCCTATCAATTAAGTGCGTATGCATCGACCTATTTCGAAACAAATGCCTGCTGCCGGCTTGCTGATTCAATCTCACTTTTACCCCTCCAACCGTATTTGAAAACATCAATTCGCTATAAACAAAATTGTCGATCGAATGGTACACAAGAGAACAAGCTAATAATTTATTTTCTTCCTCATCAAGTGGTGGTGTCTAGGTTGATCCCGTAAACATTCCCAACTCCAAGGAGTAAGTTACAAACCTATTTATAGCCTGCCATTCTAAGCCGGGTCTGTGCACACTTGTTTTGTTATTCACGGTTATCATCTGGCTGTGCATTAAATTCATTCGGCCTTCTTCTTTGTGCGGACACAACTGCAGTTTGTATCGGCGGTCACATGTTTACCTGCTTAGGCCTACCTCTGTCTCCTCTCTTTCACAACTCACCATTGAAACAACAGCACCACCAATAAATGGTCACCACAAACATTGGAAATTGCATTCATTCTTCAACTGCACGTCTAGTTTTATTTTTTAGCAGTGAGAAACATAGTTATATGTTAAATAAATCGAACGATTTTCTCACTATTTTAGCAGATTACGGCAAATCTCTATTTCACTAAGCTTTGTACAGAAAAAACATTCCATACAGAAGTTAAAGCGGTTTTTCTTTCCCGTACTTTCTGTTGAGTGACTTTTTGGCTGTAAGAACTTCTAGGTTAAAATTTAAAAAAATGTAATGGTATTTTCGCAGAAATTATAAAATTGCCACTGTCACCATATTTGTTTCGATTTGTGCTTTACAGCTGAAATTTTCAACAAACCCGATCTTCTGAGCGATAAAAGGTAGTAGGTATTTAATAAGCTGTACCCCCTTCATGAACCCATTAAACTGTTGATTTCTCCAAATAAAGAGAAGTCGAGACAAAATTGGTGGGGCCTTTTTTCAGTAAATTGGATTTTATTAAAATAAACTTCGTCAGCCTCAATGGATAGTATTTAGAGGAACTTTTTTTTTTTTTTTGTTTAACGTCCGACTGTTTTGCAAATTGCTGCTAATGCAGACGGTGACGGATGAAATGAATTTTTTTGTAACGTATGAAAAAATGCCATGCCCGAGTGGGATTCGAACCCAAGACCGCGTGATGAGAGGCGAGCACGTTACCAACATCACCAACGCGGCCGGCATTATTTAGAGGAACGTTAACAAGTAGGGCCAAGTAGGGCCTACCCTTCATTTTGAAATACTTCCACTCGGCAGCTGATTGTGAAGCCTCAGATTTATTCATTTATTTAGCTAAAAATACAAATACAGATTTTACTATCATTACTTGATACGTAATTAGAGTAGTAGTATAAGTATGGCTGGAGGACAAATAAAACACGAAAAGGACTCAAGGGTGTGCGCCCGGGCATCACTAAAGAAAAACATCTTTTTACATTAGGTGTGAAAGGAAAAACTTTTCTCAGTGAGAAAACGTTCTTATTGTTTGTTGTAGAGTGTATCTTGTATCTTGTAGCCTATCAATTTCAGCAACCAAAATATGGACAATAGTCTTAGGTAGTAGGCATACTGGCATACTGGCATACTGGCATTCATTCACTAAATCACAGTTTTATTCCATTCTCATTTTTCCTTTTTAAAGGATGAGCAAGTTGATCTATTAGATAGTTGTTTCTCTTAGTACTTTAGCATTTCCGTTATTCAATCATGTCATTGCAGTTTTCATTGCAGTACGCAGGAGACAACTGTAAGTAGATCATGTACGCAATTTTCTCTTCTTCTTCTTACTATCAAGGATTAGTCATAAGCCTGTTCCGAATTCAAAAAAACCAACCTGTACGTCTACACAAAGACGAGACACTCCAGCCCGCACATCTCGACTACTGCCATCTTCTTCGAGGTCTTCCCACCTCCCTTCTTCTGACTGGAACTAATGCCTCCTCTGGCATCCGTTCCAAATGTTGCCTCCATTGATTCTGGTACTCCTCCACTTTTTCATTCAAGCTAAATACACCCAACTCGGATCTAATTTCCTTGTTATGTATTAGATCCAGCCTTGAGCAGCCCTTCACCCTTCTTAAAAACCTCATTTCAGCTGCTTGGATTCTACTTTCTTGGCGTTTTGTGGTAACCATGACTCACTTCCATAAAGAAGGACTGGGGCTGCCATTACCTTGTAGAACTTCACTACTGTCTCTGTTATAGCTCTGTTACCCAGTGTCCTGTTAATGGTTCCACAAATAGCTTGAAATTTATTTATTTTATTTCGACATCCAAGTCCCTATCAAACTCACATCGCAGCCCAGATAGTTATAGTGAGACACTTGATCTAATACTACATCGTCTAAAACAATATTCGAACGAGTGGGATACTTGCCTCTTAATTTCATAACCTTTGATTTAACCACCGAAACTCGTAAATTATACTTTTTACATAAATAATTTAAAACGTAAACTGCTCTTTGAAGCTCAACTTCACTCTCCTGTATGATCCACATGTCATCCGCAAATAGCAATGCATTGTGGTAATCGTCAGTACTTTTTCTAACCCCAGGACTAACCACACTTTTGCACTTTTTAAAAACGTAGTCAATATATATATATATTACCTAATAAAGTAGGTGATAGACTGGACCCTTGTCTCAACCCTTGATCTACGAGTATATTATCTAAACGTTTCATACCTGTATTTATCACTATTTGCGTACCTTTGACTCTTAACCACTTTTATTAACCCCTTTCCCTCAAGATTTACCAAAGAGTATTGCGGTCAATTCTGTCGAAAGCCTTTACAAAATCTGTAAAGGCCATATGCGTCTCCAAAGTGAATTCCCGCCGTTTTTCAATTCATCTCTTCACTGCAAAGACATTATCTGTACATGAGCGGCCACTCTTGAAACCATTCTGTTCCTCACTTAAAAGTGCCTCCGCTGTGACCCTCATACGGTTGCCCAATATCCTTGAATAAATCTTGTAACCCGCATTTAAAAGACTGATCTCATGATAATTTCCACAGTCACTACGTTTCCCCTTCTTAAAAAGTGAAATAACTTCTGCCGAGGTCCATGCATTTGGGAACTTGAGATTCTTCCAACACTCATTTATTAAATGCAGCAACCGTAGTTTGAGGATCAAACCACCATATTTAAATAACTCGGTACTCAGGCCATCTATTCCAGTAGCTTTCCTGTTCTTCATACTCTGTAACACTGTCCTCAGCTCGTCAATCGTTATTAGATCCACAGATGAAACGTGATCTAGAGAATCGTCCCGGTCATCAACGTTTTTCCCCGAACACCACAATTCTCTATAATAGTTTATCCATTCACAATCCGATATTATATTCAATGAAGTAGTGTCTTTTTCTTCTTTATTCAAAAGCTTTAGTACCTTGTAGGGACATAACTGTTGTCCATGTACATCATGCTCCAACACACTAATAAATTTCTCCCATGAGTCCTGGTGCGCCCTTTTAACAATCTGTTTTGCCGAATTTCTCCTAGCTTTATGACCCTCCCATGCCTCTGGCGTTTTCTTTTGCAGAAAGTTGAGGTATGCCTTCCGTTTCTCACTAACTGCACTCTTAATAGGCCTATCTGAATTCCATATCTTTAAATATCTTTTCCCTTTATTTCTCCGCCTCTTTCCGAGGGCGCCACCTGCTGCCTTCTGAATAAAATTGAATGCTTTCTTAATAATTCTTTCCCACTCTGCATTGATATTCATCTCTGTATTTTTAACGGAGATCATGTTGAACTATTAGTTAGTTATTTCTACTCTTTAGTAATTCAGCATTTCCGTTATTTAATCACGTCATTGTTTCCATTGCAGTAGAGCAGGAGACAACTGTAAGTAGATCATGTACACCATTCCATTACATCATACATAGGCCTATTGAATTTGTTAGTTTTAAACCCAGAAAATGGTTGAAATTCAACGTGAAGGATCCACTTGCAGGCTAACTACACCTTACACCGCGAGGAAGAACTTTTCATCGGTCATGTTAAACGATCATTTTCAAATGCACTCTCCGCCAATCGAAACAATTTTCCAACGTCTTCTACCAAGGTTACTGGAGTTCTATGAATCATCTGCTGTAGGCCTAGTGCCTAGACATCAGCTCGAATTTCGACAACGGCATTCTACAGTCCAGTAACTACATCGTCCAGTCGACTTCATAGCAAACAAGCTAAAAAAAATCTAATGCATCCGTTACTCTGGGTCAGACAACTCGATGAAGTCAAAACATTTTATCGCCGTAGTTTATAGGAACGTGCAGAGAAAATAGAGAAATTGAAGAATATCAACTTCGCTTTGTTAAGGTATGGGTGAAAATCGAATACTACGTTTATCATACTTCATTTCCCTATCAGAAGGGTTCGAGTAACTCGATCAACTTTTGCGGAAGTAGAATCTTTCCTTCTCTTGTGACGATCTCTTTTCGAACGATAACCGATCCCCGGTACCGTACTTAATGAAATCATGAAAAGTGAAAAGTGAAAAGGGCAGCATTCAGTGTTCGGCTCACCCTTTCTTTTTCAAAACTAAAGTGAACGATAAAAATTTTGAAAATATAAAACCTCACAGACAACGAGTGAATTTTAATGAAGTCGTTAGAATAAATTCACCATAGAAATAATTATGAAAAGTTTAAGTTTTAGTTCGTTCGAAACTTGTTCTGGGAAAGCGTCAAAAGTGCAGGAGTGCGTCCTTCCTTGCAGGATTTAGGCCGGGTCACCATACCAGAATCATGGGCTTCTATGTTTCTGAGTAATGCAAATAGACACCACCCGCCGAACTTCGTTTACTGCGTTGACCGCGACCGGCCGTGTCATAACCTGACGTTATTTGACATGACGCCACGTTATGAGGTGTTAGTCTCCGTTGAGCAGTTGGAGACCACCTGCGCGCGCGCATTCCACATTCTCATCACCATATGATTATGCAGGCGCGCCTCCAACCTATTCATGTGCCTGAAATCACTTCTCCTATCTTCATGTAGGCTTATAGGAAACGCCTCCACAACCCTCTCTATTTTTACACCAGTATTCAGTAGCGTTGTTAAAAATGACGCACTCATATACGTATTCCATGATGACCAATAAATGCAGATGCTCCCATCGTAATCTGCGATCGGCACTCACCAAACTGCACCCATTTCGTAGTCGTAAAAAATTAAAACGTGACCGACTTTCTCTTTGTAACCTACACAAAACTGACCCTGCGCAAAGCGATTTACACAGCATCGCAACAATTATTATTTCACTTGATGAGGCGCGATGTGAAACGACCGGATCGATGAGGCGATTATGTGGTCGTGTGTTTTTAACAAAGAATAATAACAGCCCCTGAAATAAGCGTGACACGGTACAATTCCAAATGTACATAATGGAGCTTTAATACCGATTTTAAATCGGTTTTCAAACGAGTGATAGATGGAAACTTAATTATGCAAAACATGTAGCGGTTTTGATTTCTGATGTGCGGACAAAATTTGCACCGAGAGAGGTTAAGTTGAATGAAAATGGTTGGAAGGTTTTCGAGGAGGACCAGAAGTAGCCTAGTAGGCTATTAGTAATCATGTGAAATGTAGCCTACGCCTCACCGACCGACATTAACATCAATCATCATTCTATCTATCTATCGGGTATCTAGGCCTGACCCCCTGCCTCCACCCACTGCCTCTGCCTCTGCCTTTATCCGCCACACTTAGAGGCGGCGGCGGCGGTCGGTCGATGGGGCAAGGGCAAACAGCGCTCGCTGTTAGTCAGAGTAAGATGTGCTCGGTAGGGTGAAGGGTAAAGCGGGGGGCAAAGCAGGTGTCCAATTGTCCAATTATTGTTATTTTCGAGACGACCTTTCGTTTTGTAAAAACATCGTACCTTTTACGTTTTCAAAATGGGCCGGATGGATTTCTCTTCCCATTATCTATGATCGGCTTAATAGGCTTAATAGTGGGTCCCGGTCTACCACTACCACCCGCCCCCACCCACCGCATTTACACACTTTCACCTCCTCCAATATACCTTTCACCTTTATAAATTTTCTGCTCCGATATAATCACACAGAAACTCTATTATCCTCCTGTTTACGGAAAAAAATAAATTATTCTATTAAAAGAAAATAGTAGCTTATTGCTCCTGCAGCTCACACGGCGATATAACCCGCTTCACCGGTACAACATGGTAACAAAAATATCTGGGCTCCTTTAGTTTTGCAGTTTTCCTTGGTTACGGAGACCTAAAAGAAATCTCTTTTCGGCCGTTACCTACGGTTTATCACGGCAAACTGTTGAAAGTACTGAATATTGCCGGGATTTTCTAGTTTTCTGTCGTTGTACATTGTCAAATTCAGAGTGTTAAAAGCGCAGAGGTGACCTCAACTTATAATTAGCAATTTTCTGTTTTTCTCACGAGAACGTGTAAAATATTGATTTTTTTAAAGATTGCAGCCTTAGTATGCATTTTACAACAAAAGTGTGTAAAATCAAATTTATAGGAAATTAAAAGATCTACAACTTTTGTTTTGTGCATTTTTCTCCACAGAGCCTAGTTTAGCGTCAAAGAGTGATTTTCCGTATTGTTAAGCCAAGCAAAGGTTGATTTTCATTTTGCATCATTCACTCATGGTTAAAATAAGGTTATGTTTTTGAGGTTAGTTTTTTTGTTTATTTCTAATGTTTTATTAGGCCTACTAATGTAAATGTAGTGTTTCACTCTAGATTTTTGTTCTTGTATATGGATGCTGTTTTATTATTTAGCCTACTATTACTTATTACCTACTAATTTATTACTGATTTAAATTAGTTTATTTGTTTTATGTGTAAATATCTTTAAAAGTTTTAGTCATTAACGTCCCTTTATTTCTCTTTGCTCCCTTTTAGAATGAATTTTAAAAATGTCTCTTTTTAAAAAAAATAAATGTATTTATAGAATAGAATTGTCTCGTCTTTTTATTTTTTAAAAATGAGTTTACTTTAAAAAAAAATTGTATCTTATTAGTTTTTAAATTGTAAAACAAAATATAAACAAAACATAAAACGTAATAAACCAGCGTTGCAAAAATAAACAAATCCATAAATACTCAAATTTTATGAACAATAATCGAAATAATAATTTATATTTACATACAATTTTCGTTTTACGTCTGACTGTTTTGCAATTTCTGCTAGTGAAGATGATGATGTATGAAAATGAGTGATAAAACATGCCAGGCCTGACCGGAAATCGAACCGGAATTATAAAAACCTGCATAATACGTTCATATTGTGTCCTTTTTTGAATATAGTAAGAAAAGTTATTTTTAACAATGTCCGTCAGAAACGTACTAGGAATTGCCGTAAATCAAACTAGTTTTTTATTTAATTAATAAAAAATTATCTTTAATAAAATCTGTAAAGATTTAAAATTCAGAATTCAACAAAGATGACCATTTGTTTTTGTTGGATTAAGGGCCACCCCGACCTAATGTCGTTCTAGATGAAACATATTTGAAACAAAGCAAAACAACTGCAGACGGCTACTGAACAAGTCCTCTTCAAAGCTTGGACAGAAGCTGAAGTTAAATAAAATCTCACCGAAAATAGTAAAGCCCCGATTTAATCCCGACGTCAGAAAATGCTGCAAGAATTAACATCTTTGAAGAACAAGCTCGAGTAAATTTTTTAGCGTCATGTTCTTCTAAAAAATCTGAAAAACTTAAAACCCAGTAATTTAAAAATGTTTAGCGCTTTCAACATTCTCGAGCACAGGGCACATGGGAAACACGCTCCCACTTTTCATGCTAACATTAAAAAATGAGAAGACATGAAAAATATCTTTGAAATTTTAACAATTTTGAGAATGCAAGTCAAGATTGAATCGGTAAGGTTATCAAAGGTAGTCGCACAATGTGACAACCATTGTCACCATTCGAACAGACTCACAAGTAGGCCTACTACAACAAGGAGTTCAGGTTTGTCAGGTGTGCACGCAAGCATCAACTTTCAAAGGTACAAAACCAAATGCTAACATTCTAGACAGGTGTGTTAACTGTGGAAAGTTTCCCTGCCAACTATAGAAGATACACAGCCGCTGAAGAAATGGAATAATAACAAAAAAATCAGACAAAAGCAAAGTAATCACTCCCACCATGGACCAGTTAAGAGGAGAACTATTGTAGGCCTAAGTAAGCTGCTATTCCAAAATAGTCGTGTTAAGTACTAGAAAGTAATTCTGTTAGTAGGCTAACGCCCTCGGATAGCTGAAAGTAGGCTAATGATGCCAATGTATACCTTGTTACGCGATTGGGCCTTACAGAATCATGACCAAGATTGAGCAAAAGAAAAAACGGCAACATTTAACAAAACAGTGCTAGAGATAGAGATAGAGATAGGTTGGGCAACTTGGAACAAACACTCGGAAACCCGCTTCAGTTGTAATAAAATGAAATCGCTTAACACCTAAAAATATTAAGCTGGAATGCTGATGGGCTTTTCACAAATTAATGCGAGTGCCAATGAATGCCTAATAACTACCCTGATAACAAGAGAAGCCTATCATTTTCATTTTTACGTTATGCTGGAATAGAAGCGACTAGGCCTATTGTCACATGTGATGTACTACGTGATGTAGGCCTACGTGTATCAGATGTTTATGCTTTCCACCATATAGGGCCTTGCTATAAACTTAGTAATAAATTTATCATAGACGGAGATTTCAACGTAAAATTCATTAACTGGTGATCGCGTCTAAGTGATTTATAAGGAAGAGCCATGCAATTAAATTGTTCGTTGATTGAAGAGTTAAATCGATGTACACTAGATTTGAACAATAAGGACGATTGCAAGATCATTGCTGAATACTTTGAGAAATTGCTAAATTGTGAAGAACGTGAAGAGAAAGGGCCAAGAAAAGGTTCAAGGCGAACAAACAAAAATTTATCTAAACTAAATTTAAGGGAACTTCGGAGGTTAGTCATAGAACTGAAAAACAGCAGAGTTGCCGGAGAAGACTCAATCACTGCAGAACTGTTGCTAAATGGTGGTGAAGTAACTATCCAAGCATTTAGAAATGAAATGGAAAACATCTGGGAAACTAAGAAGATTCCCTGTGACTGAAAAACGGCACTGATACATACACTGCACATAAAAAGGACCTAAGCGGATGTAAACAATTACCACGTGTAATACGTATTGCCAGAATAGCCAAAAATGCTGTAAAGTATTAGGAATCCCAAAATTAGAGATAAATCTTCGGTGCTTTGGTGCACGACGTTTTACTATGTATCCTTTGGTAAAATTTTGACATGCGTTAAATTAAGACTTTAAATCAGTATGAATTTTTGGGTTGGTTGTGCGAAAGAGTTAGTGTTTTTCTTAGACCCCAAACGGGTAAATTGAACGGTTAGGTTTCCTCCTGCAGATTGCAACTTCTGGAAGTGACTGCTTCCTGAAAATCCCTAACATTTACCAACTTAAATTGTCCTTGATATTTTTCTTGTGTACACTCAACGGGGACGATCCACCATCCTTTTTCAAATTGGGAGATAGGACCCTCTTAAAAACTCCTTGGAAACCTGAAAATTCCGACGGAAAATAATTTTGGGGAGTGCGGTTCTGTTTCAAGCTCAAAACAAAAGCTCATATTTTAATCTGTTCGGGAAACTTAGCACTGCTGATTCTTTTAGTTTAAAATAATCATTTATTTAGTTGTTTAATTTGCGAGAAGATACAACCATTTTTATTTAAATTTCGAGATCCGCCAGGCATTTTATATTTCACAAGGGCAGCCCGCCTTTAGCGAACACCGCCATCCAAAATATGTTCTCTTACAGACGCCTTCAAAATAAAATAATGTTTTCAACTTATACGCTAAGGCATTTTTAACAATGAAAATATTTAGCAAAACACCGTAGAGTGTTAAAATTTGGAAACCTCAACATCATTCTACGAGATACACAGTCCCACAGTCCTCCAGCAACTGAACGTGTAGGCCTATCCATCCATTTGTGGATGCCCGTACATTTTCAAAGCCTATTCTGAAGTCTTATTGTAAAACTAATCTAGACAGAAGGGTAAAACAAAGCAACAAAAGGCGAATTCAGTTTAGCTTTTCAATGTAATGTAAATACTCTTTTGGCCCCGTGGAGACACGTGAACCAAAAGGTCCCTCGTCCAACAAGTGTCTTTAGGCTGTTCGGTTCCCAGGCCAAAATCGCAAACTAAGGTTTTTTGAACATACTGATTGAAAATTTTGCCTTCGGTCTAGAAAAACCTCAGGCGTAAAACGGATGTAGCCTAACACTAGCATAGGCCTATCATGTATAAATGGAACAACCATTAAATCTACTAACAAACAAAGTATGAAATCTTGTAATAAAAACTGCAATGTGAAATCCATAACGAAATAAATAAATTGAAAAAAATTTATTTAAAAATTAAAAATAATACTTCCTTTCTCAAATCTGAAGTTGAAAGGTTATTCCGCATTTCACAATGTCCAAAATTTAACAAAATTTGACCGAAGGGTAATATCATTTAATAAAATCCTAAAATTCGAAAACCCTAATTTGGAAGGTGTAAAACACCTTACACCGCGGAATTTTTCTTTTACCCGTGACATACAAAGTACTCTATTAAGCACTTTTGCTAAACTAGAAGAACAAGTAGATCAGAAACTGGGTGAATACCAAGCCGGGTTCAGGAAAGGAAGATCCTGCGCAGAACAGATATGGAACCTAAAACGACTGTCACCTGTTCTTTTTAACTGTGTGTTGGAGAAGGTTATTGTGGAATGGGAAATGGAACTTGCCAATAAAGATTGTTAAACCAAGTACACATTGGAGGATCAAAGAACGGCTTAAAGATCAATTGTCTTGCTTTTGCAGAAGACCTAGCAATCGTTTCTAGAAACACGGAAACAGCAATAAAAGAAGCAGCGAGTTAAAGGCGGGGCTATAGATTTCCTTCGAGAACATAGAAACAGGCCCGCGCTCCTGAAGACACAATGCGGAAATATTGGGAAGTTCAAGTAGGCCTACCTCGCACTGATAATATAAGTCGAACGAAAGTCCAGCGAACAACAACATGTTAGAAATAATTTTGACTGTAGGCCTATCATGTAATTAATTAGCCTATTGCTTTTTTCTATACTTTAATTTTTATTTTCTGTCAATTATTATTCTGTAAGTAGAGTTTTATGTTGGTAGTAGCCTATGTGCGGTTGTTGTGTTAAAAACGAACGGAGGGGAAAACGGGGGTGCGTCTCGAGTTTGCGTAGCCGTAATTTGTTAAATACCTAATAAATGCAATAGTGTGAATGAAGTGGCTTAATACTTACCTGTATCAGTGTTTCATTGGTTTGATCTCTGTCGTCATCCTTGCGAATTAACTAATTGTAGGCATACGGCATATGTGTATTGTGGTGTATCGAAATAACCACCCCTTACAAACAGAGAAGGAAAGATGGCCAGCACTTTGACAAACTCACCACTTAAATAAGAAGGAAGCACTCTCAAGGCAAGCCAACATCAGACATTATAGGCCTAATATGTACTGTGATCTGTATCAACCTGTGTGTCTGTACGCGAGTGAGTGCCTTACAATGACCACCAAGGCTGGTCTAAAAGAAGCAAAGAAATTTCACAGAAAGATCCTCCGCAAGAGAATGGGTCTTATTATAATAGTCGGACAATATAATAGGTTACGAGGTCGAAAAGAACTGTACAAGGAAAATGGACGGTTATAAAAATAAGATGAACATTTTACTGACAAATGGTTAAAAAAACTAATTTTTAATTTACTAAGCAATAGACCTAAAGTGTTGGATTAATGGTTTAAAGAAGTCAAAAAGGATTATAAGAAACCCGGAATAAACTGAGAAAACTTAATCAACCGAACCAAATTCAAACAAATAATCACGGACTCTTAGACTTAGGCTTCCATGAAGAGCAAAAACAGAACTGAATCTAAACTATTAATAAATCCAGTTAACGGAACATATAATGGGCTTTACGGGCAGTCGGAAGGGCATTTTGAAAAAGTAATTACTTTTTGTGGAAAAAATATATTACCTAGAATATTCTATTTAAACTGATGCACAATTTATAAAAATCTGATTGATAGAAATTGTGTGATAAATTTTTTTAATATTTCTGTATCGACCAAAATTTTAAAAGGAAAATCAAATAAGAAAAATTTAATATTGCAGGAATGAGCTCTTCCGACACCCCTTAGGAAAATGCAACTAACGTTGTACAACTATTTAAAAACTACAATCCAAAATTTGAACTAAATAAGGGAGAAAAAACAAAAGGTGGTGGTGGTGAGCCATGAACTTCATTCCTCTTCCTCCATTCGGGGGCACCCTCAACAGGTGATTCACTTTCGTCGCCCAAGATTCTTAGACTGCCATGTAGCTAACTGCTACTCGTATTACGTCAAAGTCACTAAATTAATCCATTCTGTCGCTTAGTGGGCTAACTAAACCGAACACCTTCAGATTTTTCGCATACAAAAATACGCAGTTAGAATTATTGTAATCATTCCAAGGCACATTCTTGCGAAAGATTGTTTGTTAAATTCAATATTCTTCCCTTATCGTCACTTTATACCGTATATATGTATATATATATTTATATACTATATATAAAAAATTCGCGAAAAGGAACACAGTGTTATTTACAAAAAATAAATACAATCATAATTATTAAACTCGCCACAACGACTACACAATTTAAAGATATAGAACTTCAAATTTCTGAAAAGGAATTCACTACACTTTCGATCGGTTTTTCAACAAATCTTAAATCATCTTAAATAAAATTCTATACCTAGTTGATAAACCTTTGATCGGAAAGTGAAAGGTTTTTTAACGAAACATGCATCATATTCTTATCAGTTCTTAGACGATCTTACAAAGATTGCTCTTTAAATGTAATCTGTGGAGAATTTAGACTTATGTAACATTGTATTGTGTGAATGACAAACGTGAAATTTCAATGTACAAGTTGAGTAAAATAATTTAAGTAGTAATTTAATGTAACGATTTTACTTGTTTTTTTTAGTGAATACTTAGATTGTAAACAAAAAAATTGTTTGTTAAAATAGATTTAAATGTACCTATATTACTCGTATATTTGACGATGTCTTTTCCTTTCTTGGTCGCTGATAAATAAAGATTATTTCTTTATTTATAAAGATGATGTGAAAATTTCAAAAGCACGACCTCGTGGAATATGTCCGAAACAAAACTAAAATACTAGCTATCATCGGATAGCTAGTTAAGTAAATTGAGTCGAATAGCCTACTATAAGTCGGTATGCACCTGGTCAGGCGACTCGACTGGAAGCCCCTCCAAATTACGAACAGGGAAGAGATTTACGTCGCGTCGCACGGTGGGGCTAGAGAGTCCAAAAGTAAGAAAAAATATTGAAGTATTTTTTCGAATTAAAATAACTTAATATAGGGCCTGGGCCTATGTTATTTTCAAGTTGAAGGCATATAGGCTACCAACCTACGAACCCTATTGCATACCATGGTACTTGGTAGACCTACTTAGGCTACAGATGTGATAATCAGCATGGCTCTCCCACATTACCTGAAGGGTCGCCGTGCGTGCGCACACTACACACCCAAATCACCTGCTAATTCTAGAAATTTCATTCAAAATATTAGGCCTACTGTATAATCAGAATGTGATTAGATCAGATATTGCTTGCTTATTCACAATTCAAAAGTAGTCATATAGGCTACTATAGGCCTAATTACAATTCTTCAGTTTCTTTTACGTTTTTTTAGTTCACTTTTACTCCAGTCCGAGTAGTGATCACTGTTGCACTAAAATATCAGACATGTCGGCCACATAACTCAAAAAATGTTCGGTTCTCAAAATTTTATATTTTGTGGACAGAAAATTTCATGGTTCTGCATGGTTTACATGGTTCTGTAGGTGAGAAATAAAATGTTACGGTAAATTTAGCCCGACTTGATTTGTGTAGGCTACCGAGACATCAGGCTATTTTTACTGCATCTTGCCCTATATAAATGTAGAATTATAGAAAATGACATTATTGTTTTTATGTAGAGTTTTTGAAATGGAGTTTTTCACCAGAAAAACACGATCACCGGATTCACGTTTTCAGGCTATATGAACCTAAAAAATATGTTCCTACCGATTGATCTGTGGGTGCGCGCGCGCATGTATGTAAGAAAAAGAGGAGAAGAGAGTGAGAAAGAGTGTTTGAGTGGTGACCGCGGAGGAGGGAGAGAGCTAGGGTGTGTGTGTGTGTGTGTGTGTGCGCGCGCGTAAACAAAATATTTCAAGAACGGAATAAAGTACAAAGTTTAAACTAGAAACTTAAGATAGGTACCAAAAGGAGACCCGACTCAAGTATTTTCAACTAAATCGGTCAAACGGAAGCAGTAGTTTATTCTTGCAATTTTTTACTTTTATGCGATTCTCTCAAAACAGCTTTTACAATCTTCTTTAAAATCTGCTCATTACCTGCATTTTCTCTGCTCTACAAGATAGGCTAAGCGGCATATCTGCTGAAATTCTGCTCTCGTGGTAAGTTTTCTTTTAAATTTCGCCCTTAGGACAAAACGTGAAAACGTGAATCCGGTGATCGTGTTTTTAGGACAAAAGCGTATACCGGGTGTCCATTAAGTCTGGAAACGGCTGAATTACAGAAAACTGAGCGTGACTAGGTGACCAGAGTGAATTTAATTGCTTGTTGCACCAAAAAAACTATTCTTGGTGATATTTGAAATTTTTGTCCGCCATCTTGGATCCGCCATATTGGATTTAACTTTCTTAATTTAAATAGGATGATGGTCATATGATACATGATTTCGATCTAAAATTTAAAAATAAATTCAATGGCGAAAACCGGAAATCGATATCTTTTTTCGTTTTTGAGATATTACCATTCAACTATCCAGATCGGGGCAGAACGGCCATTCCTCCCTCCTCCGTCTTTGAGCCTACATAGACAATTTAGGTAGCAAGTGAACAACTACACATAAGATTATTGAAAATAATAAGTTTTTTAATATCTCCACTCGTTCATAAATAGGAAATTATTGTTATTAAGATATACGGAAAAGCAATTTAACGGCTGATTTATTGCATTATAAAACTATAGTATTTAATTTGTTACCAGTTAATACTTATTGTTATTTTTGTAAATGTTAGTGTTTATGAGGAACTAATCCCTTGGGATTCCAGCAGATTCATTTAGAATTCTTTGTTTGAGTTCATGCAGACTGTTAGGTTTTGTTCTGTAAATTTTGTTTTTTTAAGTATCCCCAAAAGAAGTAGTCTAATGGACTCAAATCAGGTGGTCTCGGAGGCCATTCAATTGCTCCTCTCCTGTATGAAGTTGCTTGTATGAGACTATTGTATGAAGACATGCTTCGAAATCATATTACTCCAGCTGTAAGAAATTATTTCGAACAAGATGTTAACAACTGTTGGTTTCAACAAGATGGAGCCCTGCCCATTTTTCTCTTCAAGTTCGTGTTTTGTTGAACGATATTTTCCCAGAAAGATGGAATGGTAGGAGAGGAGCAATTGAATGGCCTCCGAGATCACCTGATTTGAGTCCATTAGACTACTTCTTTTGGGGATACTTAAAAAACAAAGTTTACAGAACGAAACCTAACAGTCTGCATGAACTCAAACAAAGAATTCTAAATGAATCTGCTGGAATCCCAAGGGAATTCATTCGTATGCTGTAACTATAGGGTGATTCAAAAAGAGCGCCGGTTTTGATATATCAAATAAAGAGATTTATTTTATTGAAAAACTGAAAATAAATACATCAACAAGTTCATCTTACCTTCCGATTTCATGTATGAAAAATGATGTCATGCATGTGTCCTCCTCTACTGCGCTGGCACGCATCAACTCTGTCCATTAAATTGGATATTACTGCACGACAAGTTTCGACTTCCATTTGCCCGATAACCCGTCGAATTTCCTCCTTCAAGTCATTGATGTTTCGGGGTTTATTGGCATACACCAATAACTTCAGATGACCACAAAGATGAAAGTCACAAGGCGTCAAGTCACACGACCTTGGTGGCCATTGATGGTCGGAATTACGAGAAATGATGCGATCCTGGAGCCGTTCACGGAGCAACAACATTGTTTCTCGTGCAGCGTGACAGGTGGCACCATCCTGCTGAAACCACAACTCGTCAATGTCCATTCCATCCAAATGACGCCACAAAAACTCCCTAATCATCGTACGGTATCGGTAACAGCCACACTGTCACGAACCAACGCAACGTTCTGCTCAGTTCGGCCAGAACGACGACGTCCAGAACTTTTAAGGTCGACTGTTGAACCCGTCTCAAAAAACTTTTTCATGAGCCTGCGAACTGTTGATTCATTCGGTGCTTCATTACGTCCTAGAGTACCGCGAAGTCGCCTGACAGTAGCCGCATAACTCTCTTCACTCTGGTAAAATGTTTTGACGATTAACACTCGTTGTGCAATAGTAAACTTCTCCATGGTTAGACACAGACTGCGAGAGTACTACTCTGCGAACAAGAGAAACTACAACTGAATCGTCAATCGGAATGTTCTCCGAAATAGAAATGAGGTCTAACAATGTTGCCAACCGATAAACAAAAATTTACCAGCCGTTTAAAAACCGGCGCTCTTTTTGAATCACCCGTTAGTTTTTACGGACGTACATCATATTGTCAATAAGTAGGAGGAGGCCACTTTGAACCACTACTCTGAGTCAAGAAGCATTTGGTAAGTTTATTTTCAATTATGTAACTCATTTTCACAATTAGTTCCTTATAAACACTAACATTTACAAAAATAATAATAAGTATTATTAACTGGTAACAAATTAAATACTGTAGTTTTATAATCCAATAAATCAGCCGTTAAATTGTTTTTCCGTATTTCTTAATGACAATAATTTCCTATTTATGAACGAGTGGAGATATTAAAAAACTTATTATTTTCAATAATCTTATGTGTAGTTGTTCACTTGCTACCTAAATTGTCTATGTAGGCTCAAAGACGGAGGAGGGAGGAATGGCCGTTCTGCCCCGATCTGGATAGTTGAATGGTAATATCTCAAAAACGAAAAAAGATATCGATTTCCGGTTTTCGCCATTGAATTTATTTTTAAATTTTAGATCGAAATCATGTATCATATGACCATCATCCTATTTAAATTAAGAAAGTTAAATCCAATATGGCGGATCCAAGATGGCGGACAAAAATTTCAAATATCACCAAGAATAGTTTTTTTGGTGCAACAAGCAATTAAATTCACTCTGGTCACCTAGTCACGCTCAGTTTTCTGTAATTCAGCCGTTTCCAGACTTAATGGACACCCGGTATAATCAAAGTTGTTGTGAATTAAAGATTATGATTTTGTACAACGCTAAGTTTCGCGTCAATTAGTGATTCCGTACTTTATTGACTAAACTCTGTGGTGAAATGAGATTTTTTTAAGATTGCGGCCTTAGTATGAATGTTACTACAAAAATGTAGGCCTATACAATAGACATTACAGAAAAATAAAAACTTTCTACTTTTATGGCGGGAATTTTTCTCTAAAGAGCCTAGTTTAGCGCCAATTAGTGGTTTTTCGTATTTTTAAGTGGAGCAGAGGTTGTTTTTAACTTTACACTGTTTAGGCTACTCATGATTAAACGAGGGTTATATGTTTCATTGTTTTCATTGGCAAGAGAAAGTCGTCTGAGTGTTTCACACCTGATTTTTTTATTAAATGCCACCGTTTTCTAAAAGAAATCCGGTTGAAAATAGCTGCAATCCTTATGATAGGATAAATTACAATTTTCTAAAAACTATCTTTAATTTAAATGTTTTAACAGACTGAACATCTGGCCAAATATTAAATAGTAGTCGATATTAAAAGTTTAGGCTACACTGTTAAAGTATTTCAAATATTTAGATTGTTTGGAGGTCTATCAATTATTATTTAAATTAGCCTAGTTCATTCCTAAACGTTGTCCTTCTTGTCACTGAAATAATATTTTCATGGGTTTGCTTCTCAATTTTTCTACTTTTCCCATATCAATTTCACCTAGGCCTACATCGTTCATGTTGTACGAAGCAAGTAGTTTTGTTTCTTTAATCTTTCATTTTATAAGCGATCACAGTAGACCTGATGCCAGAAGTCGGTGATAAAATAGTAGTGATCAAGAAAATCGGTCCACCTGATGTATATGAACCAGAAAATGAACACGGTTTGAACTGTTGGAAACTGAAAATAGGTGTTTTCGTCGGATTGGATTAACAAGGCAGGGGAATAAACCGGCGGTTGACATCGGAGAAAAGAATAGCGTTGACCCTTCCAACACCACACACAGCAAACCTTTTTCACCTCTCTACATGCTGACTGACAACAGCCGATAAAGAGGAACAGCTGATATCATATCCTTTGTTGGAACGAGTCTACTATTTCAAAAGGTCGTAATTCTGACCTTATAATCGGTCCTTAATTCTGACCTTTTCTTCGACTGTAAGGACCCAACTTTCTAGTTTTATATTTATTTATGATGACGGGCGCCTTGTTCGTCAAGAGGCTCCCCCGACTAGAGAGCGAGTATAACGCATCCCCCTGGTTGCCGACCAGGCTCACCCTCGCTGTCGAAATTTTTATTTTACTTGTTGACAAATTAGATGTGTAACAGTCGTCGCCAGTCACGCACGGTACGTAACAGTTCTAGATAACGGCCTCCGGGTCCTATGCTTTCGGGCGACCAATCGGAGGGGAGGTGGGGGGAGATACGCCAGCTAACCAATTTCAAAGGGTCTTATTGAAGAAATTGAGTAGGCTACCCTATTGGCCTACAACATGTAACAGTTTCTGTAATCATGTATGCCGCGATCATAGAGAACTATCTGGAACTATGTAATTTAGGCCTACAGGCTTATAGAAACTATCCGATTCAAGTAGCCTAATGAGTGTGTAGGCATACGTGCGCATAGTTAATTAAGTGTTTAGCAAAAGTAGAGCTCGGGTTAGGTAGCAATGTAGGAGCTAATGGCCACGTCACTTGGAGATATTAGAGGGTAGGCCGGTTATTAAACGGCTTCTAGGCAGACTAGTGAATATTAACTAATTTGAAATGAATTGGGGCCTACTAGTAGTAAGCCTATCCTACAGCCTTTTTGCACAATACTCGTATAATTGATAAAAATCTCAAGAGGTTACCGGAACAATAAGTAGGCCTGCTAATACCACTTTGTTAAATACTGTAGCGTACATAGGGCCTATCACCTCTTTTTTGCTTTTTTCAGTAAGTAAAGCCTAATAGGTAAATACTGTATCCTAATGTTCATCACCGTTCTATAACACAACATTATTTGAAACACAACTCATCGATCAGTAGGCCGGATTTTTCCAGTTTTTCTTAAACGGATACAAATTAACGCAATTTTCTAAAGATTATTGTAAGGCGTGGGCCTATCAGTGAATGCTCCAATAATGTCCGCATCACTTGAATGATCTTAAAATAGCGTGCGTGAGATAAAGTGGTTAGTTGTTGCCGTATAGCCGATAGCTTCCTTCCTAATAAAAACCGTTTCATAGGGCCTATTAAGTACTCAGAAAATAATTAGCCCATTATAATGTAGCAAAATCGGATACGAGACAGAATTAAACCGGGATTAGCACTCACTGATAAATTTTTATCATTTAATTTTAATGGCGATTTATTTTAACGTAAATTGATGTAAACTTCAGATGATATTTTATTACAGATTTGATCGGTACAGATATTTCAAGACGAAAACTAACCCAGCGTCACTCCCAGAAAAATCGCTGATGGTACATGTTCTAGGATATTAGTATGAATAAAGAAATCCACTTGCCTTTTTACCATCTGATAGTACTAATGACAATTTGTTTTGATTGTGGAACTGTCGTCCTACAGTCTCTATGATAAAATGTGTAATCACTAGGGGAGCATCCACCCATCCACCCACCAACAAACCTTGTCGGTCACTGCAGGCCTACCCCTACTACTATCATCACCAAACAATAAAGCTCTGCTGTCGGCTATCGCCTCTGGTAACCTGTTAATATGCAAAAGAAACAAAATGAGACGTACAACTGACCCTTTTGGAACACCCGCTTTAATTTTACACTGTAATATTGTTAACAAGACTTTATGATCAACCCAATCGAACGGTTTGCATAAATCTACGAAACTCGTGTAAGGCCATCCACTAAGTGAACCTACTCACATCACTCGTTGCATTTTATAGGCTTATAGGCTGCAACTTATTCGGCTGTCCTAGTCGACGTTCTCACAATTTCTATTGGCTACTCAGAGTGAACGCTTAAATAACTTATCCAACAACGTCTACTCTTAACTGGTTAATAATGTTTTTCATTTATTTTATTTACTAGTAAAATATAGCTACATTAAAATTACAATTCATTACTATACAAAGCTATGTACAATATTTTAAACTAAATATACTTATACGCAAAAACTCTTCTTCACGAAGAGTTCTGTCCGCGCATACCAGTATACAGAACAAAAAAATTAATCATTTAAATACTTATAACTACTATAAAAATTACTAAGTTAAATTACTAGAGTTAAATAGGTTACAAAGATTGCGTTAAACAGAATTTAAAAAAAAAACCATAAGATAGTAAATGATAAATTCAATTACATTAACATAAAATATCAATATTATATTTTAATTTTAAAAACAATAGAAATTTAAAGAAAAAAACTAAGATTATGTTTGTATATTTGTGATAGAGAGAAAAAAAATATGTGTACAGGGTCTTGTAACTTTTATTTTATAACTATAACTACTTTACAATATATAATAACTAACACAATGAAAAATTTTAACTTTATGGGAAATTAATTCAATAAACGAGTATAAAGAACAGGTAAACTATCGCAAAGAGAAAAGTAAAAACTAACAAGAACAGTTATTTCAAGACTTGGAAAAGTTTCTCAAGTTCTTGCTCGTAGATCGATGTATATATGATATTTTAGTTTATGTTTTAATAGATGTGGTGACATAATACTGTGTATATGGGGTGGAAGTACACTAACGAACCGCCTCTCAACATAGAGAAAAGACTTCTGACTTCTGTTTATTACACGCATGTAAACTTTTCAAATAAATTTAAAATTTGTTTTATTATTTTTATTTATTTGTTTTACTGTTTTGTTTGTATTATTATTTCTCTAACAGCCAGGGAAAAGTAGCGAATAGTACAGACTTTCCACCTGGCTTGGAAAAACGCCAGAGACCGGTAGATGTGAACGTTGTACAAGAAAGGGAAGACATCCGTCCTCTGCCTACACGTGATGACCCCATCTATCAGTGATTGGTAGCTGGCAGATGTGGTTTCGGTCCAGTAATCCGTTGTACAGACGTTAGTTCAGCTAGCGTATCTGCCCTTTCATTACTTTCCACCCACACAAACATATCCATTGCATCCTACCATTACTACCTGACACCTCCTTCATCACCGTCCGAGTTAGACTGCCTTCAAGTTCTCATTTATATTATGTGCTGATGGCCAGTACTTCTGCCTGAAATAGAGTCATAAATGTTCCTCCCTGAGATAACTGCATTTATTCCATCGTCATCTGTCTTGGACCCGTTCGAATATTAAACGAGACCTTGCTGTCGGTCCTGTCAGCCCCATGAGACTACTCATTCCGGTCATTGCGTATCGAATAATCTCACGATACATTCACTACAAGCACACCTCACCGGCATCCAGTTGTCAACTGTATACAAGACAGGGTCCACAACCACTTGGACAATCGTGCAATGTCCGACCCACAGGTTTCAATTGCATATGTTGCCGATTCTTATTCTCAGAGGTGAACTCCGGCCCCGCCTATTCCTGATAGTAATTTCAAAAAGAGGTAAGTCAAGTATCACGTGCAAAGCTTCTCTCGGAGCACTCTACACTAATTCTAGCTCTCATGATAGACATAGTCAAAGGACGAGAAGGCGGGATGTGTGGAACAGTATGGGAGCCCAACAATAAACAATTATTCGCCTCTTATTTTGTTTAACGTCTGACTGCTGCTACGCACATTGATACTGATGCAAGTAACAAATTGAAATAATATATCTACAAATTTCAGACCTCGACGGAATCGAAACAGGAGTGCTCGGCATGAAAACCAGTCCCTCTGTTCACTGCACCTGTGGCCGTACGACCATCATCATTAATTGTTCAGCGCCCCAAAAATTAATTTTATTATGTTAATTTATTTCATATAGATTAAAATAAAAAATATATTTTTTAAATGCATCTTAACTGAGGAGAGCAAAATGTAAGGTTATTGCCGCTGACAGGAGATTGATGTAGTCTATGGTTTGGTAGTCGAAGCGATCCAACTATTAGGCCTACTTCATACGTCCTTGCATAATATTCCAGGCAGCTGCTAACTAAGAAAAAATAACAGTATCAAAATGATTGGTCGTTTAAACCGATTCCGGCTGGCCCGAAGCAAAAAACCCCGACCCTACTTCCTGCGATTATCGATGGGTAAGCGCAGGCAGTTACTGTATGGGAAGAGTGGAGAAGGGTGGAAGCATCAGGCCCCATCCTTCCTGTTAAACAATAAATGGTTGTGTCGAAGATCGAAAGCGAAGCGATTTTCTGTAGCTTGATAATAGGTCTAAGGTAACGGTCGTAAAACTGAGGAAGCAACAAAAAATAGCAGAGCATTAACTGATAGGGACGGACGGTGGCCGATGGACGACGGGCTTCATTCGTCTGTCCTGCCGAGAGTATAAGCGATTGCGCCAGTTTGTCACAAAAAAGAATAAATCGCACAACCAAGGCGACCAGATTTCAATCGTCCAGACACCGGCAAAAGGTTTACAGCAAAATTATGAAACCTTTAAAAACTTTTGTTTTTACCACCGTCAATAAATCATAACAATAAGTTATCTATATGTCACAAACAGAGCTATTGTCTCCGTTAGGTCTATATAGGGTGGGCCGAAAGTCTTACAATTGCCTAACTTTCTTCTTCCGCTTCGTCGCTCTCTAACTTTTGAGCTATCTCTTTACGATAGTGTCAGTCGATGTACTCGGAAAAAGGTCGACTCGCGCATGATTAGCTACCAATTTGTGAAATATTGTCACGGAAACAAAACGGCGTTTCTCCGCTTTACTTTATTGGCTCATCGTCAGAGATCTCTTTACGATTCATTTTGCTGAGTGAATCCGGGAGCTGCTTTTTCCGGACTTCAGCCAGATGGACTTCTCGGTGCGGGCAGTTATGATAGATGAGGGTCATTGAAAAAACATTCGGAACCTTGAATATTGAAAACAGCATTGCATTGCATTGCCTTCGACTGTGGAAGAACTTTCATCGTACGACTTGTCAGATACGAAAAACATGTTAAGTACGCATGAGTAAAATTTCATAAAGATATTTTCAACCTACAGTTTTGTTTAAATTTTTTTTCAGAATACGAAATGGCGATTGGCTGTCAGACTACGCACAATGCTGATACATTGTGACGATTACTTTTCAGTAATGAAGTCGATTTCGGCCTATGTTGATTCCCAGCTCTTTGACTTAATTTTACATAGCAACCAGCAAGCGAGTGTAGTTTTGTGGAACATCTCAGGGGGCAGGCACCCTCAACAGGTGATTTACTTCCATGCTTGGCCCAAGATTCTTTGACTGCCATGTAGGCTACTCGTATTACGTCAAAGTCACTAAATTTTTACATTGCCAATCAATGGTCATATAAAAACTTACTTTACACACACAGTATATAGGCTACTAATACAATAACTTACACTCGAATATAAGCACGCTTGAAATTTCTCTTTAATAGAAAAACAATAAAGTTTTGTAGATCATAAAAATAAACACGTAACTTCATTTGTTTACTCGTATGAGTAAACACAAACGGATAGAAGCACAACTGTTCGAGTTCGTGTAAAGGGAAATGAGTTTGTCACAGAGTGACGTCATGCCCAGAGGGAACCAGTTTTATAAGTCGTCGGAAGGTAAGTGCTATCTTATGGTGTTGGTATCATGGTTGTACACCATGTTTGTAGCCTACGTAAAATTCTAATTCATAAAAAGCTATTTATAATAATAATAATAAACTAATAAAATAATAATAAAGTCCAATGTATCTCGGTAGAAAGAATAAAAACTTACAGATCCCTTATTTGGCCTTTGCGGACGACTTGGCAATTTTTTCTGAGTCAAAAGAACAGGCCATCAAACAAATTGAAACTCTGAAGGAGTGTGCCGAGAAAATTGGACTACAAATTACAAATCTCCTTCACAAAAACTGTCTTCACTTGCCATAATACGGAAGTCAAAGAGCTTGACACCAAATATGGAAAAATAAATAAAGTATCTAACTTTAATATCTGGGGGAAAATGTATCTGAGAAGGAAGCCTACAGCGATAGAATTCGGAAAGCCCGGAAAGGTCTTGGATTTGTACATAATATCTAAAATAAAAAATGTTTATCCGTAAACTCTAAATTGAGACATTATTCTACAGTTATTAAGCCCTCAATAACATATGCCAGTGAAACATTGAGTCTTAATCGTAAAATGGACTTGGACATTCTTTTGAAGGAGGAGAGAAAAATCATCCGGAAAATACTTGGACCGAGGGAAGCAGAGAATGGTTTCAGGCTACAGAGGAATTGTGAAGTCGAAAAGCACTCTAATATAGTAGCAGACATGAGGAAAAGAAGACTTATGTTTTTCGGACGTATTAAAAGACTCTCCGAGAATAGGATAACGCGGAAAATAGTGGAATATGTTAGCTCTCTTAAAAATGGAGTAGACTGGATAAAAAAGGTTAAAGAGGATCTCAATCTTGCGGGAATTCCTGAAGAAATAACTACTGACAGGAAGAAATACCGGAAATGCGTTGAGGACTGGGAGTGTTCCGTCCAGCCATACTTTAAATGTTTTCTTTTTCTTTACGATTTTATTTTATAAACATTTACAGTCCAGCTGATCTAAATTTAAAATCAATTACATGTAACTAGGCAACAAAAAAACATTCTTTTCATAACACAACACATCAAGACTTCATCCGAGTATGAACTCAATACTTTAAAGACAATTATTATTATAAATCATCATCATCATTATTATTATCATCATTACTATCATCATTATTATCATCTTTATTAAACATCAATTGCATCATGAACAACGTCTAATTATTTAAAATATATTTTTACATCAATTCAATACATCGCCACATTTTTTGGTTCGTCCGGGCCATATAAACACAAGAACTACAGACCACATACTACAAGATTACAAGAGCTACTACACTTTTACGATCAACACAACTATACTTCAAGAAACAGCAGTAACAACACACTTTATTTATTTTATTAATTTATCATTTGGTTTCAAATCTAACATCATAACATCTTTGTAAAGCTGGACCGTAAAAGTCACATAATTGACTTTTAATTTGTAAATTTAACAATTACTTTTTCCTTTTTCTTTAGTTTTCAAGTATGCCTAGAGCAGTACGTTACTACAGAAGGAGTCTTGAAGACTTAAAGTACGTGCTGAAAGAAACCGAAGCAGAGGCCATCCGCTTCCAGGAAGCTGACCAATTGACCTATCACCGTGCCAGTACTTTACTGGAAAGGGTCAAAGCGAGATGGTCGATGCACGAGCAGCTTTACAATGAGCTTGCCGAGCTGGACGTTCTCCCCGAGCCATTATCGGAGGAGGAGTTCTCTGGGGGTTTCCGAGAACTGAATTCAATTTACTTTAGGCTTGAAAATCTCTTAGCAGTCGAACCTCCATCGGTTCAGCAGCCATCTGTTCCACAACAGCCTCCTTTTGTTCCTTTTCCAAACAGTGCTTGCCTTCCAAAATTAAATCTTCCGAAATATTCAGGGAACATGGCAGACTGGACAACCTTTTTCAATTCGTTTAAGGCTCTAATTGATGCTGATCCTAACATTAGCGACAGCATCAAACTTCAATATTTACGTTCGGCTTTATCTTCTGATACTCTAAAACTTATTTCCCATCTCCCATTATCTGACGATTCTTACGCGCCAGCGCTGAGAATATTATCAAATAGATATGACAACCCTCGTTATCATATATCGTTCCATTGTCAAAACATTTTCGATTTACCTTCAATATCAGAGTTATCAACAAGGGTACTAAGGCAATTTCTTGACGCCTATATGCAACACACGCAAGCCATGCAGTTGTTGCCTCAAGCTAATTTTTATGAAAATTTTTTTACAATGTTTCTTTTAAAGAAATTATCACCCAAACTGAGAGTTCAGTTTGAGTCAAATAACAATAACATTGTTTATCCGAAACCATCTGACTTAATCAGCTGGCTCGAATCTCGCGCTATCCAATTAGAAAACGCAGCCTTATTTACTGCAAGTAACACAAATATAAACAAACAGAATAGAAACACAAAATTGTACAATTCTGTATCTTTAGTATCGAATTCGTATGATACAGTAACTTGTTTATTATGTAAAGAGAATCACTCTTTGTATATTTGTCCTAAGTTTCGTAGTCAGTCAACTATGGAAAGATGGAATTTCGTGCGTTCCAATCGCATCTGTCAAAATTGTCTCTCAAAGCATGAGTTTAATATTCAATCTGGCTGTCCTTTAAAATCGCGGTGTAAGGTATGTACTAAATTTCACCATACCATGCTGCACCATTATAACTATCGTACTAATTCTAACCCTAACAATAATTATAATAACAATACTAACACAACTCCGTCATGCAGTACCCACATGGTTCCAGAACCTACTACAGTGCCTTCTAAACAAAATATTGATAATAAGTCATTGTTTACTAATGCAAATGACAATTCTGAATTAACGAATGTTGACATGACTGTTTTACTAGGTACCTTCCTGGTTCAAGTCAAAGGTGCTTCTAATAAAACTGTAATTTTACGTGGTGTTTCAGATACCGGCAGTCACATAAATATCGTTACTACGCGATGTTTATCAAAACTTAACGCAGAAATACGTAATTCTCAAATAAATATTTCAGGCTTATCACAAGCCATTGTTCAAACTAAAGGCATTTGTTCCCTAACAATTTGCGATTTAATGGGAAAACCGTTAATTAATAATTGTAATTTTCATGTCTTAGATAAAATAGCTTCACCTTTGCCTCGTTCTTCAATTTCAGCTGAGGTTAGAGTCGCTGCTAACTGTTTCAATTTAGCAGACAATTTATTCGATCAGTGTGCCCCAGTTGATCTGTTGTTGGGTGTCCAAGCAACTTTAGCTTTAATGAGAGGCGAACCTATTTCACTAGGTTGTAACCTACCATACATAGTACCTACTGCACTGGGTCATGTACTCATGGGTCATGCTCCCATCGCAACTGACAATTGTGTTTTATTGTCAACCAGTGCAGAAGACGAACACGAACAATCTTCCGTACTTTCTTCTCTAATTTCCCATTTAGATTCAGAAACCTTACATACCCAACTAAAACAATTTTGGGAGTTGGAAGAAACACCACAAGCTGTAACTACGCTATCACGTGATGAGTCAGCTTGTGAAAATTTTTATGCATCTACAACTCATCGAACCCCTTCAGGGCGATATCAGGTGCGTTTGCCTTTTAAGGACTCAACGTCTCCTATTTTTGAAAATTCGTATATTCAAGCTTATCGTCGCTTGATTTACCTTGAGCGAAAATTTAAGCAGCAACCACTCTTTAAAAAAAATATATCGAATTCATGGCAGATTATAAAAATAGCAGTCATATGCGGTTGTTGTCCAATAACGAGCAACCTCGTTACTACGTACCCCATCATGGGATTTTCAAAACGCATGGCGACACTTCCAAAATTAGAGTAGTGTTTGATGCTAGTTCAAAAACGACTAATGGTAAGTCCCTTAATGGTTGTCTGTATGCCGGTCCCAAACTCCAACCTTTCATTCCTGACATTGTAACTTATTTTTGGTTACACCCTTATGTTTTTACCTGTGATGTAAAACAAATGTTTAGACAAATTTTAGTTCATCCAGATGATCATCTATATCAGTGTATTTTGTGGCGTGAAAATCCTACCGATCCTGTTCAGGTTTACGCTCTAACGACAGTTACTTACGGTACTAGCTGCGCTCCATATCTGGCCATTCGTACGTTAAAGCAGCTTGCTGTTGATGAGATTCTAGAACATCCGCAAGCCTGCCATATTTTAAATGACAACACTTTTGTCGATGACATTATTGCCGGAGCTCCTTCCATTTCTGAGGCGCAATCACTTGTAACTGACTTAACTACGCTATTAAAAAAGGGCGGTTTTGAACTTCGTAAGTGGAGTTCAAACTGTTCAGTCATATTAAATACAATTCCCTCTGATTATTATGAATCTCTTTCGGTTAATGAAAATAATATTTCTATAATGTCAATCTTAGGCTTATCGTGGGCGCCAGCTCAAGACACATTTATTCTTCGATTGCCCTCAGAGCAGCGTTTAGCCAAATCGCCTGTAATAACCAAACGTTTTGTTTTATCACAAATTGCAAAACTTTATGATCCATGCGGCTGGCTTACGCCTTGTATATTCAAAGCTAAATGTTTTTTACAGACACTATGGCTTAATAATTTAGACTGGGATGATCATTTACCGGATGTATTAGTGAATCAATTTGAACAATTATTTCATGCCTTTAGGTGTATGTCATTAATAGAATTACCTCGGCCGATGCATGCACCGTACACTAATTTTGCGGAACTACACGGTTTTTGTGACGCCAGTCAACTTGGCTATGCAGCGGTTCTGTATTTAATTACGAGTACCAACGATCATCACCATTCATCTCTTCTAGTAGCGAAATCCCGTGTTGCACCCATCAAAACAGTATCTATACCCCGACTAGAATTGTTAGGGTCTCATTTACTTAGTCAGTTATCACAGCATTTTATATCTGTTCTATCTTCACGGTATCCTGATTTAAAAGTATTCTTATGGACCGATTCTATGATAGTCTTATCGTGGCTTACTATCCATCCATGTCAATTAAAGACCTTTGTCGCTAATAGGGTCAGTCAAATTTTAGAAATGTCCTCATCTTCATTGTGGAGACACGTTCCTTCGGTTTCCAATCCCGCAGACCTAGCATTTCGAGGTGCCGACCCTGAGATGCTAAGGCAGTCATCCCTGTGGTGGTTTGGCCCTAAATTTCTAATACAAGATGCTTCAACTTGGCCGAGCCAAAATTCGAAAACTGATCCGACTGACGAGTTACAAATAAATCAAGAAAGGTCCAAAGAAAAATCTGTTTTATCAGTAATAAACGAAAACTACTTGTTTTCTACTGCTTTCAATTTTATTTCATCCTGGCAAAAATTAAACAATATTATTAAAATAATTTTAAAGTGGTCTCCGAAGCGTCGAAGACAAAAATCCGATTTACATAGTTTTGTGGTTTTATGCATCTGTAAAATTATTCAGCGAGAATGTTTTACTGAACTTTATCTTCAACTTAAGTCTGAACGTCCTTGTTCAAAGATCTACGCGAATTTAACGCCATTTTTGGATAAAGATGATATTATCCGTGTTGGTGGTAGACTCTCGGAAGCTTCTCTTCCTTACTGTACCAAACATCCAATTTTGCTGCCATCTAAACACCGTTTCGTTTCAATGCTTATTTCACATTATCACAAAATTCTTCTACATGCAGGAACGTTAACAGTTTTGAATGCACTAAGTCAACAATTTTGGATAATGTCAGCGCGTAAAGCTGTTAAATCTATTCTTACGAAATGCATTAAGTGCTTTCGTGCACATCCAGTAGGAAATACGCCCTTGATGGGCCAATTACCGTCTGACAGAGTCAACATTGCGACACCATTTACTAACACGGGTGTAGATTATGCTGGACCATTTGTAGTTAAAGCATATCGTTCAAAAAGAGCTCCAGATGTTAACGTGTATTTATGTTTATTCATTTGCATGGTGACGAAAGCGGTTCATCTGGAAGTGGCACGTGATCTAACTACGGAAGCTTTCTTAGACGCATTTCAACGTTTTACTAATCGACGTGGATGTCCTGAACTTTTACGTTCTGACTGCGGCACAAATTTTATCGGAGCTCGCACACGAATCTCCGCCAATTTAAAGTCTTTTCTTACACGGTTACCTAAAGATGATCACTTCATATCATCGTTACTTCCAACGCGTTTCGAATTTAAGGTTAACCCCCTCATGCTCCACATTTCGGTGATCTGTGGGAGAGAGCCATCCGTTCAGCCAAACAACTTTTGACGCGTACTTTAGGTACAAGCCGGCTTTCGTATAAAGCTTTCACAACTCTTATTACTAGGGTGGAAGCAGTTTTAAACTCACGGCCAATTACTCCCCTTTCATCTGATCCTAATGACTTAAAGGCCTTGACCCCAGCCCATTTTTTATTGCAAAAACCACTTTGTTCTTTGCCTGACACTACTGGTCAAACTGAATCGTGTCCAGTAAAATATTATTATTTATTAAAAAAATTAACTCATGAATTTTGGACCAAATGGCAACAAGAGTATCTGCTGTCTCTAAACTTACGCAAAAAATGGGTTAAAGAATCACCTAACTTACAAACAGGTGATCTTGTAGTTGTGCATCAACCTGGGTTACCTGCTCTATCCTGGCCTTTAGCCAGAATAACTAAATTATTCCCAGGGACTGACGGAGTTGTCAGAGTGGCAGAAATCTCTACACCTACTGGCTCTTACATTAGACCAGTAATAAAGCTATATAAACTGCCTGCTGTTTCCGAATTGAATAACTCTTAGCTTGCTATAAGTTCACTTTTGTTTTATTTCTATTTTATTTATATAAGTCATCTATTATATTCCTTCTTTGCTATTTTATTGTAATGCATCTTCTTATTGTCAATTCATTCTATTTCTTAGAACCCTATTTATTTCAGTTCTCTTGATTAACAATTTTTCTTACATTTGATTCCACAATTATTCATTATCCATACAGTCCACTTCATCCTTTATTATAGGCCTATGTTACCATTGCATTCTTCTCAAGTTTGTTTTTTCACTTCAATTTCAGTTTATTTCATTTCTTTCTTTGGTTCCTCACATTCTTCTCCTCTACTATTTGCTACAAATCCATGCATCATCATGAAATAACCAACCCTGGTTATTTCATGGAGGGGAGGATGTTACGTCCAGCCATACTTTAAATGTTTTCTTTTTCTTTACGATTTTATTTTATAAACATTTACAGTCCAGCTGATCTAAATTTAAAATCAATTACATGTAACTAGGCAACAAAAAAACATTCTTTTCATAACACAACACATCAAGACTTCATCCGAGTATGAACTCAATACTTTAAAGACAATTATTATTATAAATCATCATCATCATTATTATTATCATCATTACTATCATCATTATTATCATCTTTATTAAACATCAATTGCATCATGAACAACGTCTAATTATTTAAAATATATTTTTACATCAATTCAATACATCGCCACAGGGAGGTCAAGCCGGTGGAAAAACATCAAAAAGTCGGAACTAGGTGGACTGAGGATAGGAAAAAGGCATTCTCGGAGAGAATGAAAGCATACTGGGTGGAGAAAAAACGGAAGGTACCCAGTAGAGTAATCCATAATTAAATACTTTCCGACTTCAACTTTGGGAGCTTGACGCAAATAATAATTATAATAATAATAATAAACTCTATTTCCATATTTGTTCACAATAGTAACTCAAACACATTCTTTCCAAAAGCTATAAATAGATATACAACAATTTATAATGTGCCAGGTGGGGGAAATTGACCTTCCCTACTATAGCTAAAAGCCATGTCCTGGGGTAGGTGTTCTCTTCATTTTTATGTAAGTTAGTAATACAGTACAAAGGAGATTTAAAAACTAGGTTAGGGTTTTATAACAATGACATTTTATAAAAACCAATTTCTAATAAATCAAATTTCTGGGTCTAATAAATCTAATTGCTAAACAATATATGCCTTAAAAACATGCAACTATTGAAAGTTATACAATTTAAAAAAAAACTTTGAATAAAACTTTTAATATATACTACCTGTAAATCTAAACTTATTTTAAGTATAACTTTAAGCTTATACAATTATTTAGAAAAGACAATCTAAAATTAGTATATAAATCTAAAAAAACAAACAAACAATAATATAATCTATTGAACTAGAAAAATAAAAATATAAAAATAGGAGAGCTAGAAAAACTTTATTTTGATAGTAACCTTTCTATATAGGTCTAGTGTCTTCCTACATTAACAAAATTATCAATTCATGGACTCTACTCTTAAAATAGCTATCATTTAAATTGCTTACATGCAAAGGAGGCAAATTAAACATGTTTGGAGCCAAGTGACCATAGTGACGCTGATGAAGAGCCTCTTTTGCCGGCTGCGGCAGTAGCCTATAAGGTGCCTATTTCTAGTGTTGTAGCGGTGGACTCTGCTCTGTAAGTGTATCTGGTTTTATGGCCCGTAGTTATAATTTCCTTGTCATACAATTTTCTTACATCCTTCACTGGAAAATCAGCGAAAAGCTGTTCAGAAGGAGGTTTCTTATTTTTATCTTCTTCTTGAAGTGCCTATCCTCTATGGATGTTGGCCATCACATTGGTCCACATTACTCTATTCACTGCCGTTCTGAACAGAGCTGTTGACGTCATCCCAGTCCACGCCCGCAAATTCCGCAGCCACGATATCCGTCTTCGCCCTACTGATCGTTGCCCCTCTATCTTCCCCTGTAGGATGAGTTGAAGAAGGTGATATTTTTCGTTTCGCATGATGTGCCCGAAGTACTCCAATTTTCTACGCTTGACAAGTTGTAAGAATTCTAGTTGTCCATCAATGCGTTGTAGTACCGCATCGTTTGACACGTGGTGTGTCCATGAGATTCTGAGCATGCGGCGATAGCACCACATCTCAAATGCATCTATGCGATTACATGAGGCATCAGTAAGGGTCCACGCTTCCGCCCCATACAGAAGGGTTGAGAGTACATAACATTTTAAAATTCTCATTCTAGTATAGATGTTGAGGGACAGGTTGCATAGTATGCTACGCATCCTGTTAAATACACCTCTTGCTTTCTCGATTCGGCACTTCACCTCTCGAGAGTGATCCCAGTTCCTGTTCAAGGTACAGCCCAGGTATGTGACTGTCTCGGCTATTGTGAGAGCTACATTGTTAGTGGTGAATTGTAGGTTGTCGATGACGGTTTTACTAATAACCAGTACGTGTGTCTTTTTACAGTTAATTTTCATACCATATTCGCTGCATACAGTCTCTACTCGATCTATTAGTCTTTGAAGTCCTTCAGCAGTATCTGCTATAAGGACGGTGTCATCAGCGTATCTTAGGTTATTTATTATCTCTCCGTTTATCACAATTCCGTCTTCCATGTTGTCTAATGCCTCCCTGAACAAGTGCTCCGAGTACACGTTAAACAGAAGAGGCGACAGTATACAACCTTGGCGCACTCCTCTTCTTATGTTAAATTCCTCAGATGTTTCGTTTTCGACTCGAACGATGGCTTTCTGTTGTAAGTATAGTTTTGATATTATATCTGTGTCTCTGTCGTCAATTCCGGACTCATGCAAGATTGAGATCAGTTTGTCATGTCGAACCCTATCGAAGGCTTTTTCGAAGTCTATGAAGCATGCAAAAACGTCTGCGTTAACGTCTCGTGCTCGCTGAAACAGGACCTGTATTGAGAATAGGGCCTCTCGGGTGCCAAGTCCTTTCCTGAAACCGAATTGTGTGTCACTTATTCCTTCGTCAAGTTTTCTATATATGCGTGCTTGGATGATATTAAGGAAAGCTTTTAGGACGTGGCTCATCAAGCTGATTACTCGGTGTTCGGAGCATTTAATTGTATTTGATTTCTTGGGTAGTGGGATGAATGTAGACAGCAGCCAGTCATTTGGCAATTGGCCGCGTGTGTAAACTTTGTTGAAAAGATTGGTTAGCACTTTTATCTGTTCTGGGTCCAGTAATTTAAGGACCTCTCCATGAATCTGGTCTGGCCCAGGAACTTTATTGTTCTTTAGTCGTTTGACAGCTGATTCCACTTCTCCCTGTGTAATGCTAGGTCCTTCTTCACCCATCACTATGGGCCCATTTTCGATGCCTTCGTCTCCGAAAAGCTCCTCCATGTACTGTTTCCATCTTGCGAGTTTTTTGTCAGTCTCGGTAATGATGTTATCATTTGCGTCCAATATAATTCCTGGACCTCGTCTTTGATATCTTCCTGTTGCTTCTTTTATTTTCTTATGGAGATTAAAGCTGTCGTGCTTTTCTTGCAACATTTCGATTTCGGCACATTCTTCCTGTAACCATCGTTCTTTAGCCTCTTTAATTGCTCTTAGGATTCTTCTGTGCAACTCCTTGTACTTTGCATTGTCTCTATTTCTGTGCTGTCTTCTCTCTTCCATAAGTTCCAAGATAGAATCTGTCATCCATTGTCTTTTCACTATCCTATCTGGTCTTAGTTCTTCTTCTGTGACAGATGTTATAGATGTTTTTATTTTATTCCATAGGTCTTCTATCTCCATTTTGTGGTTGCTGTTTTCTGATATACTCTTGAGTTCCCTGTTTAGTTTCTCTGTTGTTTGTTGGAGCACGTTGTCTTGTTTAAGTTTCCGTATATCAGCATTTCTTGAGGGCTTCCCTTTGACTATTTTCTTGAGTCGAAGTTGAGTACGAGCCAGTAATAGGTTGTGATCCGATGGTGCGTCTTGCAAGAGCTGATCATGTTGCGATATCTTCTGTTTATCATTATGTAGTCAATTTGATTCCTCATGATTCTATTACTATTGTCAGCTGGGGATTTCCAGGTGTATAGTCTTCTGGGAGGTAGTTTGAAAAATGTGTTCATAATTGTGATGTCCATTTCTTGGCAGAATTCTATTAATCGTTCACCTCTCTCATTCCGCACTCCCAGCCCAAAACCGCCGACCACACCCTCAACCTCTCCCTGTCCGATCTTAGCGTTCATGTCGCCCATAATTATGCTAATTTCTTCTTTCCTTGTATGCTTAAGAGCAGTTCTAAGCTGTTCATAGAAACTTTCTATTTCTTGCTCATTGCTTTCGGATGTCGGGGCATATGACTGTATGACGTTAAGGTCAAATGGTTTAGACCTAATCTTAATCATTGCGACTCTGTTCGAGATGGGGATGAATCCCTTTACAGTCATGTTGGTTTGGTTATTAAGAATTATTGCCACTCCATTCTTATTTCTGGTGGTATCGTCTCCAGAGAAATATATGTGATGTTCGTTTACTATGCAGTGGCCGGAGTCCGGCCATCTTGTTTCACTGCATCCCAGTATGTCGATCTGGAGTCGCTTCATCTCTTTCACTATGTTTGCCGTCTTCCCGGCTTGGTACATACTCTGTACATTCCATGTACCGATTCTCCTTTCTTGGTTTGTTTTGAAAACATTATTGGAAAACCGGGGGATTCTTAGCACCCTCTCCCCACTTAAGGGGTGCCCGGGACTGAGGGCCGTTGCTTGATTTTGTGTATCCATTGTGATTTTACTAGGGATTTGTAATGCAGTGGTTTCCCGTTGCCTTCTGCATCCAAATGCCGTTGACCCTTTTTTGGGTTCCTCCGCCTTCGGGACCGATTTCACAATCCCAGGGCAATTGAGTGCCCTACCACTTACCAGCTCCTCCACCCGTAGCTGTTGGCCAGTAAGTGGGAGATTGCTTATACCGGCAATCACTCGGTCGCCACTTACGCCAGGTCCACCGTACCGAAGTCCATCTTCTCCGCCTTCCCTGCCGGTGTGGTCTTCACCCGTATCCCTGGGCAAGGGGATTGCGTTATACCCCGCAATACTGGGTCCCCAGCAGAACTTAGCCACCGACTCCAAGGAGTCGGGCCCACCCCCGCGACGTGGACGCGCCTGCTGAGAATTGCCTAAGTGGATTCAGAGAAGAGGTCTCTGGATTCCCATAGGCCGGGTTAATGTTCGTGTATGATGCCACGAACAAAGGCAGGGCTTATTTTTATAACTTTGATAATTATTTTTTGTGCACTTTCACTAAGGGTGGGGGGGGGGTCTATGTATGCATAATAGATTCCACCCCAACCTATGATTCTGTAAGTTAGAAGGTACTGAACTTTTGAATAGTGCGCTGTTCTTAAATTTTTCTTGTCCAGTGGCACTCGCAATTTTTAAAAAATCTAAATAGTCTTCCTGAAACGCTGACAAAGCATCTTAATATGTTCATCGCAACGAATCAAAGAGTCAACTGTCATTTCCAGATATTTTATGAATTGTTTTCTCTCTATCGTTTAGGAGTTACAGCTGGACTCATCCAAACAGCTATTGACCGCTAACTGGTGGTAACGTGGCAGCCCCTGCAAAGTTGAAGGAAAGCCATTTATTGTAAGCGCCAGTTGGCATCAAGCCAAAGCCAATGTTTAACACGGTTCTTAGTCCCGACACCGCTTCCTCTCGGACGGTAGTCCAATCTGGTCCAGAACAGAGTAGGGTCGCGACAACGGTTCCATTCATTGGCAATCTCAATAATGGATTTATATACAAAAGAAAGAGAATTAGGCCAAGTACTGTACCCTGGGGTACTCAGCATATAATTCCCACCTTATCGTTGACATGTTTATTTACTCTTACACTAAGAACTCGATCCGATAAACAACTACGTAAAAGGCTCCACGCTATACTTCTCTTATGCCATACTAACGTTTAAACCTCTTATGCCATTCTTGTGCAACCTTGTCAACAGAATTAGTTGCGACACAGTGTAGGAAGCATTTTTTAAATCTAGGAAAATGGCGAGTAGCTTACTATCAGAATTGATGTTCTCTGTAATTTCAGTGATTACTTTTTTTAGCGCATGATTCGTGCTGAGGGAAGTACGAAATCCATATTGATTTGATGATGTGATGTTATTGTTTTCGAGTCTACACTTAATTACCATTCCATATATATATATTTTTGACAAAGTATTGTCAATCAACGAGATTGGTCTGTAACAGTTTGCATCTCTTTTATCCCCCGCCTTAAAAACAGGACAGATTACAGCTTCCTTTAAGCATTTTGGAAATATTCCCTTTTTCTAGACTTAAATTCTTTAGTCTTATATAGCCTACCAGAGGTTTAGAAAGTGTCAGTTTGTTTATCTTAAAGAATTCCGGCTTCAGCTGGTCCGGGCCTGGAGCGCTATTACTTCTTAAATTATTAATCATTTTTATAATTTCTTCTTGCGTGACAGGTGCAAAAAACAACGAAGAGACCTCATAATCATCCCTCTCTGCATATTCATCATATGCCATCTGAGTTGCCTGTTTAATATTTTGCGTTAAACCCGAACCTACTTTTTGGGAAAAGTTATTAAAAACATCAGCTATTTCTTTATCACGTTGACATCCGCGTGTAATACATCTCCTGACGAGACCACTTCTTTTATTTGTTCTCTATTTTTCTGCTCGTCGGCGATTTCCCTGATTGTACCCTTGATTTTTAAGTTGATTTTTATAAAGGTATTCTACATATTTTATCTGTTCTTATTAACCCGGTTAGAAGATTCCTGTACCGCCGGTAATATTTCAATAGCTCTTTGTTTATCGGCCAGTGTGCTTATCTCTTGTTCTAATTGATGTGACCTGTCCATTTGTTATCCAGGGTTTAAGTTTTTTCTTATTGTGTGAGATTCTGTTTGATCTCTTGCTCTATGATTACCATAAATTTATGAAAAGCATTGTCTGCATCAATACCGTTTCCCTAGTTTATTTTTGCAGCAATCCTGACAGCGCGACATGATTAATGACTTCATAATGCGTTCTGTTTCCTTCAAATTTCAAATTCTTATTGCTATTTTTAATGCCTAACATTGTAATATAGTGATCAGTCATTGCGGTTTGGAAAATTATTGGTTTTAATTCTTTATTAAAATTCACAAGTATGTGGTCTAAACACACAGTTGCGTGATACAGTGAGTGAAACCAGACTCGCTGAGTAAGTGTTCATACTGTTCTACTATACTTGCCGGTGTTGATTTTCACTCATTGTGTTTATGTTAAAATCGCCCACAACTATGTGGTAATATCTGTTTGATTTAAAAGTTTGCTCTAGGTCAGTAAGAATTCTGTTTTATCGTAATAAGAAGGCGCCTATAATGGCTGTAATGGGAAGAACATCTTTGAGCAAATCGCTTGTAGTAACTCTAACGCAGTTAGGTTAAAATGAAAAAGGATTCAACATACACCTCTACACCATCATTCTGTAACCTGATTTTTGCAGTTGAGTTACCTCTGTAACCTTGAATGTCACGAGGGGTAAACCCCTCGGAAATCAAGCATTCAGTTAGTACTATTACTTTCAAATCAATTTGCATTTGTTCCAGTTTAACAAAGAATTCATCCATGTTTTTATTATAACTGAGAATGTTTAAATTAATTATATTAAAACCATAGGGCTTAAGATTTTCTCCATCGCTTTCAGAGTCAAACAAATACATGTCCTTATATTCTTCACTGAACCCAGCTCTTCCAATTAAGTGGCCATCAAATATTGATGTACGTTCCGTCTGCCCTGCGTCTAATGCGATCCAAATTCCATTTTTTAAGTTCTTCTCCAGTAATACGTTGCAGTCTATTTATATATTTTTGTACAGCGTCTTCCCTTCCTGCAGTTAAATATGTGAAACTTTCCGTGTGCCTTGAAAGTGTAAGAATAGCATGCGGAATAGGCCTACTATTATCATAAATTTGCTTCGATGTCGGATCTATTCTAACTAGAGCCTGCGCTTCACGAGTGGTGTATACTTTTACATTTCTACATTATCTTACAGTTTCTATTAATCTATGCTTTTCTTTTTGTGTTAAAGTGAGGATAAGGTATCCGATTCTAGCCGGTGTAATTTACCGTCCCAGGTTGTAGGTTTTTTAGAGTTAACATTGGAGTTTCTGGTAGAAATGGCCTCATAATTACATCCATAGGATATTGTCGAGTAGTGGTTAAAATGTTATAAGTTGATCTTTCTATGTACGGTGGTAGCGTATCTGGTTTGAGGCACCGCTTAATTCCGCTGAAGTCCCTGCGTGCATCAGACCCTGGTGCCCACATCTATCGATATTCTTTTATAAAGTTTTGTAGTGTGATTAATCGTATAAGAAGCTACAGTTCTGTAGCCTACATGTATTTGAAAGTTTATTTGTTCATCAGAATTCTGTAAGAGGACCTTCTCTCTAATATCGTTTATGCCAGCTCGTGTCTGAGTTAGGACAAGGTCTTTCCCAGGAGTATGGTTTGAAACAATGTACCAAGGCTTTCCGCAGCCAGGAACTCCCTCTATCCATATAGCTAGATTAACTTTAGTTAATTTTAAAAGTAACTCTCCTGTAAGTATTATCTCAGTATGACGGGTCACCAGGATGTATCGCTCGGTCGTGTCGAACCTTATTTCTTCATCATTGTATGCAACGGCATTGTACGATCCTTCCTCAGCCAGGCAGTAACCCATTCTATATTTTACGGTTGTCTTGAAAAAGTATCTCCTCGGTACATTGTCGAATATATTCATTCTTTTTCTAAATATTTCGTCAATAGTATCGCCTCACGTCCAACAGTTGTGCTAACCGATATATATTTGTAGAGTTTCGCATTTTTCGTATCCAATTTGTCAAGCAAATATTAACTGAATAAGGTAGACAGTCAACTAGTGAACCCGTAGACAGCTTTACAAAACACAGGCACATGCATTCAACCTACTATGAAATTACTCCAATTTTTTTAAAAAGCGCGAGAAATAAAATAATAGCCTATAGGTAGGCCTACTGTATTAATTTTTAGTCACCTAATAGTGGTTAAACCCCTCAACAATACAGGTAGGTCTATTGCTCTGGATTACATAATTTCTCGGTTTATTTTTATCATTTTGTGGTTTTGTTTTTGTAATAATTGTTCGATGGTGTATTAGCTATTATTTAAATAATAATAACGTAAAGATTTGTAAGTGTTAGGTGAAGGTGGTTACGTTATGTTAGATTAAGATGTTGCATTCGATACTCTTATATCAACCGATTGACGTTGAATAATAGTCTACTCTCTTATGATGTCGTTCTATTTTGAAGAAATTATACCTCGTATTTGTCTAGAGGTGGAATGATGAGAATGATGTTGGGGTGCGGTTGGTCATCCGCCTCCCTCCTGCTCCTCCTACTGCACATCCTAGCAGTATCGTTATCAGCAGGCCCATCCATTTTGATAGCGTACTTCTTTCGGAAAATACTCAATTTTCTTCTTTTTATCTACTACCGAATTGAAATCTTCAACTGTTAGGCGTATAATATAATAGACCTCTCATAGTGTTGGCTAGCCAAGCAGAGCCAGCCGATAGTAGGCCTATTCCTATTTCAGGCAAATCACTTTGCTTTGTTACGAGCGAACGCGCTAAATTTGTCCACCACTAGAAACTACCTTCCTTATTGCGTGGTTTCGTTTGCGAGTTACTCGTCAATCTTTGTTAAGTGTAGCCTACTTGTCAATTTGTGTTCTCAAAAAATCTCCTACCAAAGTTATCGTCATTCGTATTGCCAAATCCCGATTTCAACGTACCGATTATTAATCCGCGCCTTACATTAACCGTTTAACCGTTTTTGAATTCGGTTTCACTTTCAGTGACTGTATCTTCTTTATCGCTTGCTCGGGCTTCAAACTTTTGGGAAAACGGAATCCCGAAGCCAAAATTGTTTTATCGATTTTAAATCTATATATTTAATTGTACACGGCATCTCCATTGCACCAAATTTATTTATAATCTCCTCAAACCGTGATAATTTTCTGAATTATAAATTCAGATTTCAAACAATGAATCGCTCTAAAAGATTGCCAGTGTCCCGCTAAGCTCTTTTTATAGTTACAACCGGATGAATAACTTACCATTAGAAGTGCAGGTAAAAACACATGAATCGTAAAAACACGCTGCTATCAAAAATTCAAAAATATTTAATCGGTTTATAATGAGCAATATACGAGCTTAGCCTAATATATAAGCAGGGTTAGTCGTAGAACATATTTAATTACAGGTCTACCGCTCTTTCATGGAATTTCGTAAAAATACAAGCAATCTGCGCTTTTGTCATGTAGCTCTGTCATGTGCCCTGTATAAAAACTCATCGGGTAAATTGCTCATTTCCAACGATAAAGCAAAACGCACAAAGTGCCCCTTATTGGGGGAAACCACAAAGTTTGTTTATTGGGCGTACGTAGGCCTATAGGCTATAGGCGTACGCCTAATATATTTAACCCAAATGCTGAGCAGGGCCTGCAAATGTAGTAGGCCTATATGCCTAAAAACAATAAAACTATTAGTTACATACAACAAGTATCGGAATAATAAAAGGTTACTTTTAGAGGGCGAGAGGTGAGATAGGCCTATCTGTAGTGGGATCGATGGAGCTGGTTTTGCATTTGTGTGTGTGTAATGCAAACGGCTGAAATTATTACAGCTAGGGCAATTATTGCCGCTTGTTCTGTTTCCGAATTCAGCGAATTACTCGGGTCGATGTAAGCTATGCATAACCAATACCTAGACGTACCTGGTCGATTGGTTTTCTGAAATCGGCTCCGGTAAGATATCCGTACTACATTATTAAATAGGCCTACGTGCTATTTTAAGAGGAGGCGAAAAATGTTGTCGCCCTGACCGTGAAAATGTGTACAGGAACCTGAAGAGCAACGCATCGGTTTGTGTGCGGTCGGTTAATAATGCGTAAAGATGGTTTTTTACGTGTAGGGCCTAGACCTAGTTACGGATCAGGTCCAGATGCGGGCTGGCCTCAGCGCTCGTGCACGGAGCAGAGCAACACGGTAGCCTCAGCCTCCAACCGAAACAAATAAATTCTGTAATAAATCTGTCCGGTGCGTCGGGTATATTGAATTTCAAAACAGGAGTCGAAGCCGCAGGGTAAATCCCGAATTTAATGTGAACATATTTTACGAAGAGCAAAGTTGTCTGATATTATAATAGGTGTGTGTGCGTGTGTGTGTTCGGGTACGTATAACAAACGCTTGGTTGTTATATTTACAAAAAGTAGGCTATATAATGATGAAGAGTATATAATGTTGAGCGCCAATTTGCGTCATTAAAATATAAAAATATAACATAAATAAATAAATAAGAAATTGTGAAATGAGTGACTGGCATCGCAAGCCCGTCTATTAATCTTGCCAGTAAATAAGAAAGCACGTCCTTCCGTCCATCAATGGGCTATGGGCTACGTTTTAGGGACCATTAATCATAGAACCAACTCGCTCGCTCTTTTCCAGTCAGTAAAAAACAAGCAGAGTAAAGTCGGCGGTGGCGGTGGCGGCGGCGGCAGCGGCAGAGATACGCTGTCGCTTACCTCCTCTCCTATTTTTACACCTATTAACATAGGCCTACGTTTAGCTATGCATCACTTTGCATTAATTTCAGTGTTTCAGTTAGCAGCCATATCCTCCTTGATTTCTGCTCACTACCATAGTCTTTTTTAACCTAAGCTCTGCACCATTCTGTGGCTCCGAAAGTACAATTTTACACCGCAGCCAATTAAATAAAAAACCACATTCTTTAAGTAACTTATTTTATTATTTTAAATCGCACGCTTTTGCTTTTCTCAATATCAAAGAAAGTTTTCGTAATTGTTTCGGTAGAATTTAAGTTTTTTCTTTATTAGTTTTTTAGATGTTGCACTTACCGTCAGACACGCCTTCCTAGGAAAACTAAGTTCATTTTTCTAAACAGATATTAGTGTAAAACTTATACACCTAGGCCTATATAATAATCACACCGCAGCTTTCATGCAAAAAAAACGTTTTACAAACAGCACCGTTGTTACAAAAACTTATCGTTAAATTATAAGTAAAATGTGGTGTGAAACACTCACACAACTTTCTTTTGCCAATGTAAATAGCAAACAATAACACTATAACCTATGTGTAATCACGAGTAAACAATTTAACATGAAAAACATAATCTAATATTAATCGCGAGTGAATGACGCAAAACGAAAATCAATCTGTTTGACTTAAAAATACAGAAAATCACTAACTGACGCTAAACTAAACTTTTGGCTTACAGAAAAAATGCTTAAAGTAAAAGTTGCAATTTTTTCATTTCCTATAACTCTGCTTATTTACATATTGGCACCTTCATTTTTACCTTTGTCGTAAAATGCTACGGCTCAATTTTAAAAAATCCAATTTTTTACCGATTTTGTTGAGCAAAATACAAAAAAATCACTAACTGACGATACAATGACAATATAGGCCTACTAGACAGCATAAAGTGAGTTCAACTCACATGTAAGCTGTAAGCTAAAGATAGCAATCATTAGGGGGGGGGGGGGGTATTTTACCTTTTCACTCTTACAAATGAAGCTCTTTAATAAAACCGATAAAAACATAGTTATGATCAAAAGGTGAAATAGTGTTGAACGTAGGTAGCAACAGCCAAAATACGTATCAGTAGTCGGGCGGGGACTGATTGGATCACCTCGGGTGGGCGGGAGGAAAGGAGGGAGGGAGATTGCTTGTCACAATCAACCGAACTACTGAAGGCTACTAATTGTTTTCTTGTCGGGTAACATGAGCAGCGGCATAACCGCTTTTCCAATCTTCCTTTTAGACTCACTTCACCAAAATTGTCAACTGTTTTACTGTTTTGTTTTTTTAAAACCCTTTTTTTATATCGCGTAACTTGCAAGCAGGTGCAGCAACTACCGACTCATTGCTCATCAGGGGTTTTCTTAGAACGCATTCGATTGGGAAACGGTGATGCCTGCTAATGCGTACGTAGACTTGAAGTTGTTAACGTCATGTGATTGGATGTGGATGTGGTCCACGTGAATGTTATTAGAGCGCACCAGAATTAACCGGTGCCGGTGACATGGTGCTCGAGCGCTAACGTTGGCCACAAAATGAAAGTTTGTTTACTTTTACACGTTTCTCACGGCAAAGATAAAGAACAGATGGAGAGATGAGATCGTGGTCGGTTAGTGGTTATAGCCTACATGTAGAAAAATGAAGCAGTTGTCGTGGTCACCATCAGTTTCACTAAAGGCCTATCAGCTAGCCAATTGCATCTGAATAGGATTCAGACTCGCAGTCCTATATAGCCTGTAGGCTACAGATACCATCATATCGGTCGTCCTTAGGCCTACACCACTTGCTCCTATCAATCATCTATCGTTTTAACTCAGGTAGGAATAATGCGAGGCATAGGCGTATAATGCGAGCCAGTCCACTGTATACCCAACTGAAAGTCAGCTGTGATGTCACGTAGGATCCTGTTCAAAACGTTTACTGCTAAGTTGTATCAGTTTTTACTCGATTTAACTAGTTTACGTTGAATCGGTGCTGCGGAATAGTAAAGCGCATTACCACTCTATTCTATGGCCGGTAAAAATTGGATGAAATGAAAAGCGCTTCTCGGTCACAGAGCATCTCATCTCATCCAAAAGTGTTACTTTTTAGGCTTCTAGGCCGACTCTACTGGACCATACTGCCGGCTTTTAAAATGGCTACTTTGTTCGGGTCCATTGTTTATCTGTTCACCACACCTAGGTATGGTCTGCACTCTGGTCGAAGCGTAGCCTACACCTATGCTCTCCTTCAAAAAATTGCTCTCTACAAAATTTGCTTCGATTTTCCCTTAAAATGAAATAAGTTTAACGTAAGAGTATCTTCGACTGTTGTGCCAGCCAATTTGTCCTGCGATCAGTTTAGCGGAAAATTTATGATCCGATACAAAAAATCATTTCCCTATTCTGCTCTGCTGCACTGCTACACCGATATAGTTTTTTAAATATTTATTAAAATTGAATAAATTAGGTATTTGTTTAGATTTAAACTTTTTTTTTAGACGCAAGAACTTTTATTTTCTTAAAAACCGCATCGAGATCGGTCCATTTGCGCGATAGATTTTTCCATCCACTACCCCTTTCAAATTACAAGTTTCTGGTACACTTAAACCACTTTATTAAGCGATTCGTTGATTTAAAAAGGTTTTTTCAGATACGATTTTAAATATAGGGTGATTCAAAAAGAGCGCCGGTTTTGATATATCAAATTAAGAGATTTATTTTATTGAAAAACTGAAAATAAAAACATCAACAAGTTCATCTTACCTTCCGATTTCATGTATGAAAAATGATGTCATGCATGTGTCCTCCTCTACTGCGCTGGCACGCATCAACTCTGTCCATGAAATTGGATATTACTGCACGACAAGTTTCGACTTCCATTTGCCCGATAACCCGTCGAATTTCCTCCTTCAAGTCATTGATGTTTCGGGGTTTATTGGCATACACCAATGACTTCAGATGACCCCAAAGATGAAAGTCACAAGGCGTCAATTTTGTTTGCGAAGGTGTCATCATCCTGCCGTTTTCTCAATACCCAGTCAACAAACTGTCGTCTCTTCTGGTGGTCTGCCACTTTCAAATGTTGCGTCAACTGAATTTTATACGGGTGATATTGGAGATCGTACCGAAGAATTCTCCGTACAGAAGAACATCGTAAACCCAATTGTTGAGAACGGCGACGTATTGATTTTGCTGGGCTAACAGCCACACTGTCACGAACCAACGCAACGTTCTGCTCAGTTCGGCCAGAACGACGACGTCCAGAACTTTTAAGGTCGACTGTTGAACCCGTCTCAAAAAACTTTTTCATGAGCCTGCGAACTGTTGATTCATTCGGTGCTTCATTACGTCCTAGAGTACCGCGAAGTCGCCTGACAGTAGCCGCATAACTCTCTCCACTCTGGTAAAATGTTTTGACGATTAACACTCGTTGTGCAATAGTAAACTTCTCCATGGTTAGACACAGACTGCGAGAGTACTACACTGCGAACAAGAGAAACTACAACTAAATCGTCAATCGGAATGTTCTCCGAAATAGAAATGAGGTCTAACAATGTTGCCAACCGATAAACAAAAATTTACCAGCCGTTTAAAAACCGGCGCTCTTTTTGAATCACCCGTTAGTTGCGAATAATTTTGTGATGTGGCAATTTCGTTGATACTGCTCTCATCGATGTTTATGCAGTTCAACTTCTACGCCCTACTGAAAAGCTGCACCTTTCTCGCTTCATTACACTTTTCTGTGTACAGCGGATGGTCGTTACGAAAGAGAATCGCATTTCCACTCGGAAAGGTTTTCTCTTTTACGGGTTATGAAATCTAGGGATGTAGTTTATTTGTAGAACAATCACCTCCTAAAGTTTCATCTGGCAAAATATGACTAATGAAGAAGGAGAATGAGAAGGAGAATTTGCATGCAATCGGTTACATGTTTAGCCCTAGCCCTGCTTGAAAAGAAATAGGTATTCGTTGCAGATGGATCAGCAGTCGATTTGAGAAAAACGATTCAAGTGACATACGCCCTACGTGTTTTACGCTTAATTATATTAGCCTACATCTCTAAATAAGTAAACAGTTTTCTGATGATGATTCATTTTCTTTTCACCATTTTCTAAAAGAATTGCTATCATAGCCTTTGAATTTAAAATTATCTCAACATTTTCTTTATAACCATAATGCCCGGCAAATATAAGAAATCATTTTTACTTGACATCATTTTACGAAAGTGGTCATGTGACACATCATTTGGATGTAGAATTTTACGAAAAAACCACTGGTGAAAACCGTTTGTAAATATATCTTTCCGTTTTGAAGTTACAGCCTGTAAAACTCGGGAAAACAGTGAAATTGGCCTGTTTTGGTTGTTGGTATTATCTTCCTTAACTGTCTCTAGAATTTAGTTTTGTGATTAATTTGACTTAATTTGAGTTTAATTTGAACAAGTCAGTGAACATATTATTTATTAGCCCTTGCTTTTTAACGCTTGTATGTACAATGCTAAATTTAAATAAGGTAAGACACTCGATAAGCCATTCCTATTGTTTACTATGCTCAAATTAAGTCAAATTAATCACAAAACTAAATTCTAGAGACAGTTAAGGAAGATAATACCAACAACCAAAACAGGCCAATTTCACTGTTTTCCCGAGTTTTACAGGCTGTAACTTCAAAACGGAAAGATATATTTACAAACGGTTTTCACCAGTGGTTTTTTCGTAAAATTCTACATCCAAATGATGTGTCACATGACCACTTTCGTATTTAAAAAAAAAGTTGAATTCAAGATGGCGGATCCAAGATTGCGGAAAATTATGTAAAAAGATGAATTTCAGTAGATTCTATTTACATTCATAAGATTATATTGTATTTTGAAGAATAACGTCACTTGTTTGCGAAACATTTTGCCGTATTCGGACTTTCAGGACATCCATAATTCGTAAACTGGACTGAAAAAAATTCGTAATTCTCAGGAAAAACTTGTAAACTACCATTTTACAACAAAATAATATACTTACAAGTCTAATAAATAAAAAAATAAAACAGAACAAGTGAAGAAGACCAAAGACCAGCATGACGGTCGATGCGACGTTATGTAAAGAGCTACTTGAGAACAGCGCGCGAGACTCTCTGCCGCTGATACTTCAAGTGAGACTGTTCCATCACACGTTGCAGTATTATATCATATAAGTAGTGGATTTAATAGTAAATTGAATAACCTACAACTTTTATTTCACTTATTTTTTCAAAATATTAAGCCGTTTTGGTGTTATTAAAGTTTTAAACGAGTTCTAGAAGGAATTTTTGCAAAAATTTCAAATTTGATCGTACTTTTCTCCAAAGTTTTGCAATTTAGAAACTGTTTTTGTGTTTAAAATGTTTGGCAACTCTTTACCTTTAATTTGGTGTGTATAAAAAGCCTGTACGGTAATTAGAACGGAAGATATAATCAAATAAACGAATTAATGTAGGAACGCTTGGCGGCCATCTTTAATCGCCATTTTGGTCGATTTCGCCGGAGTTTTTTTTTGGGAACATTGGATATTCTTGATGAGGAGGTTGAAACGAACACGTCGATGTATGACAAGTTGGGAGAAGCACGGTAACCCTAGTTGGCCCACGGACTAAAGCCAAATGAACGATTTTTGTAAAACCTTTCTATATTTCTAAGATTTCTTGTAAAATGTCAGGTGTGTTTTACGCGATAGTCTAGAAGAAACAGCCTAAACATAATTGTTTTGTGGTCGGTCGTTTACTGGACTCCCTCCGTGTGGAGCAAGTGTCACTTAACAGCCGCAGTCGTCATCGCTTGTCTCCCTCCCCACGCTCACGCCCCACCATTCATCTGTTAAACTTAGTTAACTTGGTTAAAGCGTTGAAAATACTCTCTCCCTGCACACTCTGTTTTCGATGGAGTCGGCAGAAAAATAGACATACTGCTGTCTCTCCTTTTTGTCTCTGTAAGTGAACCTTGCGACTGTGAAATTATCGATAGCAAACAGGCATGTTGTGCAGGGCAGGAAGGTCCTCAGGCCGCAGCCACGCGGCTTCTGCTTCTGCTTGCTTTCCAAGTTATTTAATAATTGTTTCATTATTTTGATTGTCGCCACATAAATGGTGCAATTATGTGAGCGAGCAGCGGCGGTTTTGTATTTTCTGTAAGAGCTTGAGGCATCGCCTCGAGTAGCCTCTTCTCTAATGACCCGGAATCAGGCCTACTGAACGGTCGGGCTTTCTCTCTCTCTCGCTCTACTGTTGCCTCTCTTTCTCTACTACTGCCACAATTTTAACAAAACAATTACCGATAATTTATCGAATGAAGGTCGACTAAAAAGCTAAGTAGATAAGCGATCAGGGAACGACTACAACCTCTCACTCTTTACCTAGAACCGCATAAAATCACCTCCACGTCCCTTTCTACATTTTACATTTTACTTCACTTAAAGAAATTGCATTCACTTGTTCGCAGTAGAAGCTGATGTATCGTGAGTTCATGTGCGGGCTAGGGGCTCCTCGGTCAGATCCTCACCGATAACCGATCTCCTACTATATTCACCAGATCCCGTTTTGTCTAGTCGCTTTTTAAAGCATGTCGGTGCAGTCGTTTTTCACCGAAGAAAACCGACAGTCTGATCAGGCTGAAAGTTGAAAATTAAGGTTTTGTCGATGGTCCTTGGACGGATTTTTGGGACCGGCTAAAAGCATGAGACCATTATTTGGATTAGATTTTAGATTTAGATTTAGACTTTTGAAGCCATTCATTTGGATTAGAGGAACAATTTCATTTTGTCCGATTACAAAACTTGTTTTGTAACGTCTGCTGTCGGTGACGTAGGCGTACTGCAGTTATAGTCGGTTATGTGACATATGGCATGGATTGAGCCACAAACCACGAGCCATGAGGCATCCGCTTGACCAGAACAAGTAAAAACGACTCCATTCAAAAACGTCTAGGTTACTTCCTGATCACCCCTACAAAATTAGCAGATCGCGAATCAATTTTAAAACGTTGCCGTGTCACACGAACGAAGAGACCGCTTCCTAATCGGCCTCCAAAAGGGGGCCCTATTTCATGCGAGTCATGCTGCAGCTTACTTTAAGAGATGGGCGACTCGCATGAATAAATGACCAGTGAACACTGTTGTTCGACCGTGTATCGATAAAAGACGGTGCCGATGACGTTAAACACGAGGCTTGATCCGATTAATTCACTTAGAACATCGGCACACCAACCAAAAAAAATATCTGCTGTTTTACTGAAATAAGTACCTAGCCCGGGTGGGTACCTACAGATGGTGAACTTGGGTAGGCCTATGCGGTTCGGTATCTGGACAAAATCTTGAAGGTTTTTCAGAATTGAAAAAGTTTCGAGATACCGAGTGATAAGTGACAAGTGAGAAGACGTGACGTATCGCAGTAATAGATTACAACACATGGTAGGCTTATTCAGTAATAGGCTACTCGTAGATAGTACTAATGGCTACTCCCCTTCCCCCCAATTGACAAACAAATGAAAGATCACTTGGTTTTCGTTTTGCCTATCACAAAATCACTTTTCAAAATTTCAAATAGGTCTACACAACTTACGTTTTTCAGGAAGCTGTGAGCTCTCCAACAGTTAATGAATTTTTGATGATACAGATTAGGTAGATGTTCTGTTGTTTAATATGACCATTACCTGCGATAAACACCTTTGCAGGTAGGCCTATTATTTGGGAAACTAGCAGGCCTCCTTGGTGCATTATTATGCTAGGCCTATATTACCCTAATATTAATTCCAGTTATTTTAAATGAAAATGTAGAAAATCGCCAGAACGGTGAAATAATAAGTGACAACACTTAGGCCCATCGAAGGAGTGGTGTCAGCTAGTATCCAAATAGGCGTACATTAGCCCACACTGTACCACACTGCCTAGGGCCTACACCCCATGCCAATCCAAGTCGGTTCTGCCGACCTGATCAAGTGGCTATTTTCGTATAGTTTGCATATTTAATCATTTAACTTTATTTTAAGATTGTTCCGATTAATAAAAATATCTTTATTATTATTATCGGTTTGAAATAATTTCGACTTATTTTCCATACTACGTAGGCCTGTAGTGTGTTCCGAATTACCAGTGTTCGATAATATTGAAGATACTTCGTAGGCCCACTTCCCTTTTTGTATTATTATATTATTATAGTGCTGAGAAAACCTCTTCCTGAACGATGCTAGTGGTTTTATTTTATAAATTCCGGGTCGGATGTATTTATCGCGAGGTGATTCGTCCATTTTTCTTACCACGGAGGCTTACAAAAGGACGGTACAACAGACCTGCCCTCCCTCTTGAAATATATTCGCTATGAAGACAGGTTAGAGATGTGCTTAAGCACAACGTAACGACCGTTTAAATAATAGGAACGGTTGACAATAAATTGGTCGTAACGGACTTGTGAAATGGCCCCCGCGATCTCCTCACCTCACGATAACAGACTTGGTCCTGTGGGATCGAATGAAAACAATTTTTTATTCAAAATGGATTAACTCACGAAACTATCTAACGTATCGAATAAAAGAAGCTGCAAAAACAGTTAAGAAAACTCCTGCCGTTATGAATCATTATGATACTAGAAAAGAATGGATTCGCGGAGCGAAATCATTCATTGCATTAAATGTGGGCCATTTTTAGCAACTTTGTAGATAATAGAAAAACACCTTTATCCTTTTTATCTCATTCTTCATCGTTTCCAGAATTGATGAAATAGGCCTAAATAGTTGACAAGCTACTATAGCCAACCTATGAAAACAATGAGTAGTGAACATGGAGTTTCAATAATTGGCCTTTACGCCTACTTACTTAATCTACATCGTGTTTTTCAGAATGACATTTTCTCCGCGTTCAATTAAATAAAGTATTCACTTAATCGAACATAAAGCGAAGTCATTTCACGTTAAATGTAAACCAACTGTTATTTATTAGACCAATAGGTCTAATAAATAATTCGATTTCATCCTAATTTTGTGTTTTGTGGCAGACATCTTTTAAGCTACGGCAGATACAGTTGCGGCATCTGTTTTATTCAATTTTCAGCATAAAAAGCATAAAAAGGATGCCGCCGTCGTCACATTTGTTTGGGCAACTGGATCCGATCCAGCGGAAATCTTTCGCCAGCCGTAACTCACTATCGAAGCGTTTCCGGACCCGTGTTGATATAAGAACGTTCTCTTTTTTTAGCTACACAAAAGCTGGCTAGACTTTGACTTTGCTTTTGAAGAAATTTTGTGTCAGTAGTTTTGTGCCTATTAGCCTATAATAAAGGGCTACTGTGTCCTATCCACCTGACAGCAACCGATCGCATACAGGCTAAGCAGCCCGGAGAACACGGTAAACGTCAAGTGACTATTTCAAATAAATCAGGGCCTTTATTGATCTCTTGTTGGCGAATCGACTATCCGACCACAGTTCCCAAGCACCACGATAACTGAAATTCACCTTTTGTTTTAAACAAGATTTTTCAGAACCAAGAGTTCAGGTTACAGATTTAATAAGGTTATCATTTGTCCTGTCGGAAGCCATTTGTAATGTCGGGACATACGTTTGGTAAAGTAGGCTACTACTGTAGGTGTAGGCGAATGAAACGTTGATTTTGTTGTAGGTTACAGATGGAATGTTTTTGGGCGGATTTCTGTGCTTTGAATTAATGGTGACCAGTACAAATCTGATAGAAAGGATAATCTGTCTGTTAGGTTTGGTGGATGAGCTTTTCCACATCTTTCAAGGATTTCGGTAAGTCGCACTCGTTTTAAAAAATGCGAATGATAAAAACATAAGGTGTTCGGTAAAAACGGATGTTCACCTCGTAACACGGTTCGTCTCGTTTACATCATAATAAAAGTAAAAAAAATCAGAAAGTAGGTACCGATGTGAGGTCACAGGTGAACGCGTGATACAGTCGGCTGTAACTGCCCTTCTGGTCGTCCGTTGCCCGGCCACAGTGCTGTTAACGATCACCCTGCCGACCGATTTCATCCACTGTAGATTTTCCCACTCCACTATCTCTCTCACCTTTTCCTTCTTTCTTCTCGAGAGATTAGATTAGCGTACCGAGCCTAACACGGTGGATATTATTGGATGGTGATATAGCCGACCGGTTTCTTTAATTAGTGTAGTTACTGTAAACTAAAACACCGCCTTCGTTGTTCGTTGTTCGTTGTTCGTTGCCGGTTATCAACAAAATATACCTACTCGATCCATTCACCTACGTTGCCGGTCCCATTCTACGCTACCCATATACGACCCTGCTCGCACAGGCCTTTACGCCTGCAATAATTGGCCTACTCGCATCCACGTTCAATTTTCTCCTCACTCACAATTCCGTGCGTCTCCTCTTCTCTATAGGGTACACCCAAAATCTGACCGACACCTACCCCACGTGGCTTAAATATGAAATCACCTTTTCCTAGTAGGCCTACTTTGAAATTCACTCCTATCCAACCGACCGACCTTCTCTCTACAACGTCGTCACATCCACAACATCTATTTCATCTAGGCCCTACTACCCGTCCACACTACTACGCTTACTAGGGCCTACTGTTTCGCAAAAATGTCTTCGCCCTAGCATGTCTTCACCCCACTCGATCGACATTGACACAGTGTCATTGACCATCTTGACAGCAGGCACACACCTTGAAAATTAAGCATCGTGTAAAATTGTTCTATTATACTCGTTTCAGGGTCGAGTGTGCAAAATTAAACCTATCTTATACGCTTGTCTATATTTATCTGTGTAAACCGAATAATCCCGTTGTACGAATTCCGGTTGAACTTCGCATTATGAGGGATTCCTTCCCGTAGGCTTACAGATGATTCAGTTCTGCATTTATTATTTTTATTATGTTTTACGTTGTGTTGTTAGCACCGGGTTTACCTGGCTCACAATCTGGAAGCCAAGTGAGACAATTGACGCTGTAAAAGCGCGTCTCTAGCTTCACCTGAGAGGAGTTGTGCCTGTTTCTCGTGTCGTACTTGTGGATTCTATTTGTTGCGGTCGATCCACTGCCATGTTTCTTTCTCAAAATCTCCGTCAAGGACAGTTTTCTGACACCCATCACTTGAAATTGTCCAAAAAGCTGGTTGGACGGATAGAGCGGGCCGGGTTTTCTTTCTGTAATTTTAATTTCTCGACAATAAAAAGCGCTGAAACAGTAACACGAAGAACTTGACTTACTTTTATGGTTTGTTGGTCACTACAATTCTACAAGTGAAGACTGCATCACAGAACAATACGCAGTTTTTAAGATTTTAATTCCAAAAGGCACTCGTTAGTATTTTTAGATAAAAAGATAGGCCTAGTTGTTGAAAGATGTTTATGTCATGATCGGGAACTAGTAAGCAGCTACCAATTAAATGAGTGATTTTGTAATGCAGGAGAAGAAGCAAGTTAAATTGAGTCTCGTCTATACCCATTGAAACTCACTTCAAAATGAATGAATACTTTAAAGTCGAAACTGATTCTCCACCGACTACAGTCACTGAGCGATTTCAAATAAAATTGCTGAAGCCATATTTGAGAAAATGTTCTAATTTGTTAGTCACCGATAGAAGGCAGATTGCAGAAACGTGGTTAGAGGCCGAGAGAGGCTGATAGGGAGACGATCCTCGTAAGAAGCCGTTCGGTACGTTTTCAAAAGGAAACAACAGTTGAGATGCGTCTGTTGTCATGACTGTTTAGCGATTGATGAAGATGAGCGGTGAACAAATGCCTGACCGTAAATCGAACCTTGGACCTCGGCGTAGAAGCCTGTTATCAAGAGTCTGTTTTGCACTATTGCAATACTTGTTCGATTACAGATATGAGGTGGGATCGTCCACTCGGTCCGTAAGGAAGTAACAAGAGTAGAGTAGTTGAAATGGTTTTAGAATGGATTGTGTTTGGAGACTGAATTAGTTGCGTTGTACCAGTTGAGCTGTGCAACACCTTACCGGTCAAAAATAATCTTTTGCGTTAAGTAATAAAGTAAGCGACAATACTGGAGAGTGCAGCTGCCAAAGGCCTGCTGTTAAAACAGAAGCCAGTCTCTCTTCCTCTATTTATAACGTTTTAGCAAAAAAAATAATAAAAATATCGATTACCTTCTGCATACGCGTCGATTTGTGCCGGTCATAATTCACTGCAGACAGCACCGCATCAGACGCCACAAAATTTATTTCTTGACGGCTTTCCCGAGTTGAATTTAAGTAGGCAAATGACGAGGTTACTCTTCTTACGAGGATCTCACTGGACCAGAGGACCAACAGCTTTATTCCAGTCCGGTACAACCGAACGCTAATAAATACGAATACAGGCCGATACCAACACCTGAAAACAGTTCACTTGTGTCCGCCTTACTATTCAACGGATAGCCTCAAGGAAAACACACAGTAATGCTGACAACAACAAAAAAGTTACCATGTAGCCTACTCTTTCAAATTCTTCTGGTTTCACTGACGTCGTGATTACCTACCATGATCATTCTCTCGGAAATTCAGGGCAATTCACTCCGTCGCGACGCATCCGGCTTTTTGAATTTAATCTCATTTGCTACACTCGCTTAGTTTATTAGTAAGGCAAACATACTCAATTTCTCTCGGCCAGTTGGGTTTTCTTTTCAAAATTACACCTTTAAAAAGCATCTAACGAAAATTGAAAAATAGAGTCGACTAAAACTTTTATATTTGCCGTGTCTTGTACGATGCTCAGATTATATTTTGGTACGATTCGTAGTACAGAGGCTGTAGGAAACACGGAATGGGTCAACATACAACCAACAGCAAAACTGCCCGTATATAGGCCTACCTGTATGACCGTAATGAAACATAAAAAAATTACAACCTTTCTCACGCTTTCAAGTTCTTTACCAGACATTTGCTAATTTTTGTAAAAAACGGATGGAAATTCATCAAGCACCTCTTTAAGCATTTCTTTAAGGGTGAATGTAAGTCGTATGATTATGCGTTTTTTTAATTACCGATTGTTTGAATATGCAGTGGTGAATATAAAAAAAGCTTTGGCTCAATTTGAAAGAAATTTGCTTATCCACGGATCCCAGTAAAAAGAAGTAGGACCGATCTGTGCGAATACAAAACTGTCGTACCGTTACTCACGTGGAATAGGCCTACTTATTGCACCGCACCGCACCGATAATCAGTGTTCTCCTCGGTTAACGGTCAACCAGCAGTTGGGACATCACTCATCACCTGGTCATCACGCTGTAATCGACCTTAGTCGCCGACCACGCCTATCTACACGTAGGCCTACGCCTCTTTCCCTCATTTGCCACAAAAATTGTCATCAAATAACTTTTCATATTTTTTCAAACAAAATCAAATCGACTCATTATTTAACGATCAGCTGATTTGTCGGTGTGCAAAAAGCTTACTTATTTCCTCCCTACATAAGTATATACGCTTATCTGTTCAAATAACAACGCGTGCGAACCGCATATAAATCGTTTCCTTCTCATCTGACCATTCATTTTAGATCGGATGTGGATAAATTCAATTTAAATGGGGAACAATCAAAAACTTTTCACTTCATATAGAATGTAAAAGTGGCCAAATACAAACCCGCACTACTTTAAAAAGTACTTTACTATTGACTTTTTGTATTTGGTTTTAGACCGCGTTGATTAGGCTGACTAAATATCTGTAGAAACTGTTTTTCCTTGCACGTCATTCTTTCACTGTACGCTTTTCTCCCGGATGAACTGGCGTTGCTCTTGGAAGCTGTTGAAATCTAGTGAGGTTCGATATTGTCCGGGTTACCCGTTTAACATTTGTTAAGACCGCCGGGTAAAAGTAGGCCTATCTAGCCCGTAGGCCTGTAAGAATGTAACCAGTGAAATGGGTGGCGATGTAGCAAATGTAAAGGCCTACTTACTGAAATAAAGATTGTGTATGCGCCTTCATTGTCACTTGTTAGTGAGATCATTCTTAGTGACCCGTATCATATGTCAATTGAAATCGTTTTGGAGCATTAGACGTAGGGCCTAATAGTGTGGAAAACTCAACTTGCAACCAGTAGGCCTAACCGCTTAATTTGGGTGACAATTAGCCTAAAACAAATTATGTAACGATTCAGATTTGCTAAAGCTATTTTTAATCATAGGCCTGAATAAGTAGGCCTACGTGCCGTAAAGAACATCCGGTGAAGTCCTAATCGATCTAATTGAAATCAAGGTAAATCTGTGCCGCATATTCTTGTTACAATTAAATAGTGACAGCTGCTCTAAGGCAGTGTTCAATTAGAATGTAAAAATTGGAGCGCCTGTGGAAAATCTGGCGATAAGTGTTTCCATGGCATTCACGCTGACTTGTCTGTATTTTTCAAGATTCATCGACCGTGAAATGGCTGCGAACAGGTGATTAGGCCTAGATACGCGTATAGGCCTATAGGCCCCTACGTTAGTTCGTTTTATATTTTTCTGAATGATTATCTTACCGGGAGTAAAAATATTTAATAATAAAATGAACGGAGGAAAACTTATTGTAACGTGAAGTTGTTACTATATTAATTTTAAAAATTATTGTGTGAAACCTCACACGACTTTCTCCTGCCAATGTAAATAATGAAGAATAAAACCTGTTTAGTCATTAGTAAACAATGTAGCCTAATATGAAAAAACATAACCTAATTTTATTCATGAGTGAATGATGCAAAATGAAAATCAACCTCTGTAGAACATACGAAAATCACTAATCGACGGCAAACGACGCTCAGTAGAAAACACTAGTGGAAATAAAAGTTTTACCTTTTTAAATTTTTTTAACTTTGATTACATTTTTGTCGTAAATGCCTACCAATGTCGCAATAAATTTAACATCAAATTCAAAAATGCAACATCTAATTTTTTTACCGCAATCTTGCAATCTTGCTCACAATTTCTGGTGTCAACAGGAGAACTCATTCATTTCCGTTATTTTAATCCTTTTCTATTTTACCAATTCATCACTTGTACATGTTTTTGAAGTACTATCCCTGTTCTATGCAATTAGCGGTAATTTTGGTTCTACTATGTATTTTGTGTGACCAGGCAGTGGTCGAGGGATTCAGTTAGGCGTGGGTTCTAAGAGCAATTGTTCTTTGTTTCAGAAAAGGTTTGTTTTCCTTGGTCCAAGTTTTATAATGTCGTAATACCAGATGAAAGACGTAACTCTTAAATCATTTGATACATTTGGAAGGAAACTCAAAAGTTGGATTGTTTCCTTCAGCCAGAAAGATTAGTTGACATGAACAATGTTATTTGTTAACATTATTCGAAACTGCAACGATGATTTGTTCCACCGAAGTAATAAATGTCGGTGGGTACTGCGTGTGAATGTGTGAGAGTGTGTTTCTGTCACTGAATTTATACTTTCCCCTTTTATTTTCATTTTTTTCTTCTCTTTTTTTCAATAAAATATTATGTTGTGAAGAATGCCCAGCTAAGTTGCATAATGTTCCTTCCCTGTCTACAATCAAGATTTTCTTTGTAGGTCAGCTAGTATTTTTGTTAATAATAAACTGATTTGTACATTTGTATTTTATTTTATTAACAAATATGTCAGTTGTAACCATGTGTAGTTTTAGGAAACAAGATATGTACGTTATACCGATACATTGTATTTTTTGTATTGAGCAAAACTAAACACATTATTATTATTATTTAAACAATTTATGAATTCGGTTCGGTCAAAACAAATATCTTAGCCCTAATATGCAAATATAAAAAAACCATTCACTCAGTTAATCAAAGTGTGTTTACACAGTTTGGGGTAGGCCTACCTTTGCTCAAAGTGAAGAAAATAGGCCTACTAGTATACCTATCTTAAAAAATAAATGATGACTGAAAACCCGACAGGAGATCAAAAGAACAATGTCCCATTTAACCATAGATTATTAATTTGACAGACAAATATAATTTTAAAATATCTATTGAAAGACAAAGGTACGTAGATAGTTTACACGATACAGAAAACACAGCGCCGGATAAACAAATGGAATAAAATAAACCAGAGACGTTACCGTAGTTTAAAATTGGAATTCCCCCCTAGAAACATTATGTTCCAAGGTTCAACTTTTTAAAGGCCCATGTTCAATTTTCGCTGTTCACATCGGTAATTAGTAAATTAAAAACAATTGTCGATTCAATTCCAGTGTATTAGGTTGAAATGATTCAAATGTCCAATTTTGGTAAAAAAAAGTGAATATCGAAACAAGAGTGAATCGTAACAAATTATATAACTCTCGATGAATTGTTCATTTTGTATTATTTTTATTTCGCTTAATATAAACTTAACCTACTTATAGTACATCGGCTATCACCATTATGATATCTATCATGTAGTTTCCATTTCCTCCTTCTGAGTAGCTACTATTAGTTCATAAAAAAGTTAATTACGATTCATGTACCCACTCAGGTCTTACGAAATTATACTACTATTAGTCTATGAACAATATTTTTTATTATAACCAAAGTTTGAGCTTTGTTAAATTAGAGCTGGGTGAACCTCAGCGTTCATAACAGGCAAACACCATCTAGGCCTACTCAAAGAGTTATCAAGAGTAATAGTTACTCAAGAGTAATAGTTGTATCGTTATTATTAGTCTATTAGCCTATTATTATAAACGATAAAAAAGCACATCTGCTGCAAAACATAGTAGGTACGAGTAGGCCCTACTTTGTGACGTAGCTAAAGAAATAGCTAACTTGCACATTGGCCTACCGATATTTCATATCGGTATTGGAGATTTGTTTCAAACAAATCTCCACATTTGGCACCGACCAATATGTAGGCCTACATTAAATCGTTGAACTTATCTTTTTTAAAAACCATAATAACACACATTTAACTAGGCCTACAGAATGACGACTGCACCATTCTTGCGCCCTTCATGTGGCCTATTTTAACTGTAGTCATAAATCCTTCTCGTTCAGCAAAACGACACAAACAGGCCGTAAAGCCAACGTAAATACGCGCGTACCTTATATCAACCGATCGTAGGAGGCTAATCATAGCCTACTTTTCCACTTGGTGAGGAAGGCCTGGTAAACCAAGCCACTACTCGTTTCACTTAGTAAAACCTTTAATGATTAAAACCAGCCTTTCTTCTGATAACTTAAACAACACACACGACTCATTTATTCAAAACGGAATGGAAAAATAAAAAAACAAATTAGAAAAGCTTCTAGCGTTAGCGACTAACTTAGTTTCTGTAAAAAGGAATCAGCTAGAATGATGCCGTTTAACTAGACCGTTCTCACCGGGTAGAAGGGCATAATTGTTTGTTCATATTTTAGGCCCTCTGGAAAGCTGTTGAAGCGTTAAAACGGACGCCCAGGAGCCAGGAGTCTACACCTCTAATTCTTCAGATGTCAACATCAAAGAAATCCACATCCATTTGTTTCAGTGATTACCTTGAGGAAACAGCTTACAGGCCTACAGACCTACAGGTACGAACAAACAAACACTCCACTAGGCCTACGCCTACACATCTATAGTCTATCTACTGTAAGAATAATCCGCGTGACGCATGCGCCTACAGGTTGTAAACGAAAGTTTTACACTAGTTGGCGCGGATCTACCTCTCCCCCGGACAAAATTATCTTACACTACGTTCTATCATAAAAACATCTACATCCAGCTAAAATAATCATTATCGTTTAAACGTTTTCAATTATATCGCTTAAATCACTTGTAACTATTGTAGTTTCATACATGTCAACAAAACACAGCGTACAAAACTTTTCAACTTCAGTGTACGAAGAAAATCGAAACGAACCGATACAATACCAAAAGATAACTGACGAAACTAAAAATGAGTTAAACACGGGGGGCAAGTGCAAACAGTTGTATTAAACTAGTCACATACATTAATTTTAATGATACGAAATAAACAATCTGAAATGATAAACAAGGAATCACTGGAATCGTTTACTCTCCTGTTATAATTCAAGCGCATTAGTCTGTTATAGGCTATTACTTGTGACCAAAATTAAAACTGAGTCTATAATAAAAACGTAGTACATACCCGTAAACAATAATGCAATAATTTTAAATTATGTCACGGAATATAACAATATAAAAGTAACAATAGTAAAAGTTTTACTTATTAATGGTAAACTAATCTTTGATTTATGAAACATTTTCTAACAAATGAATCGCCGTGTTTATTACATTAAGCTTGCAACGAACGAACAAGACGTTTAGTCATGCAGTATAAAATTTTGTTTTTGATCATATTGTGCGTATTTTTAATTAATACGCATGCTCACTTGTATTGCTGGTTGCCTACTGTCGGAGTAGGCTACTATTAGCGTAGACAGACTGAAACTGATGCTTCCTTTCAACTTACACTACAAACAAAATTTCAATCCTTAAATTAAATATTTCTGTACAAGATTTTTGCAAACGACCAATATTTTTAGTAGTATGATAACTTGGAAAATTAGATGAAAAACAAATAGGGGTGAGGTTTTTCTTGGTATGCGGTAGGCCTATCAGTTTGCGTAGTCTAACGATTTAGGCTTAAATCATTTAATTTGCCGCATTTAGACGTTGGTTGGTTAATGTCAATGATTAGCCTATCATTTCAAGTAGGCCTAGTAGAAAATGTATTATGGAAGAGGATAGGCCTAACGTTGATTGGGAGATGTTGAGAGGTTGTCAGTGGGAAGCAACGGCTTTCGCGTGTACGCCTAACACGATTGTAAACCGTTGTCGATAATAATTGTGTTCAACGGTCAACATAGCTAATTTTTTAATGTAAACTATTCCTTCAGCATAGCCATAAGTGTTGAGTCCGAGTCGAGTGGTTAAGCGCACATTTTCAGTGCACGTGCTACGTGCTACGTGGAGTTCCGATTTTGTTGACGAATAACTGGTTATTCAGTAGCGTACCGAATTACCGAAGTACCAAAGAAAACGCTTACAACCCTTTTTTTAGAGCTTTTAATTTTCCACAAATATTTCCTTTGGCATTTTTAATTTCGCTTGACCATTTCACCGCTGCAAATAAAACGGAAATGAACAACACAAATTTTCCAATACGGCGGACGAAGCTAAAGTCCTACAGTTGAGTACTTTTGATATGTTATTTAGATAGACGCCTTTTTATTAAGTCAATTTACGACGCGATACAGCAAACGAGCTTGAGGAACTAGCATCGTTACGTAGAAAATACATGTTTATTTTTCACAGACTGATGTACTAAATGCTGTTGGAGTGACTGTGCGGGCAGGAATTCCTGCCGGTGGAATTGTCGGGCCTAATTTCCTCGACGTACCGGTCTATTAGGAGAGTCGGAACGCGGAAGCGATGGATTTCCTTAGCTAGCTCGGAGACTCAGTCTGATGAATTTTAAGTGCGAGCAATAACGAAGGGGGAATCGTGATCGTTTAAACAGATCATTGTCTCAAGGTCCGACAGAGTTTCATCGCACTACAAAATGGATGATTGGTGATAGCGCAGCGATAAGGTGTCGAGTGGTCAACCGCTTGTTTTTCATACTTAAAAAGAAAAGTATCTCGTATTTATGGGCTGTTGCGAAGAGACCAATGCCTAGGCATATAATGCCCAGAACCGAATTAGGCTACAGGAAATTCTGTGTGATCATAATTAGTTTGTAGCCTACTTGCCGTGACTCATCGACAATTAATTTTCACCTTGATTTTTTTGTGTCGTTCTACGACTAGGATAGCCTACGAGCTGACAGATATCAGTTATTAAGTAGGTATGTGCTCGGTTCACGGTGGCTAACAAGGTATTATAGGCGAACAAGATTTTTCAAACGGTAGGCCTGATAGGCCTACTGATTCGTATACAAATACACACGTACACACGTACACACGTACAAAGCATCTAAGCCTGTACTAACTGCTGCTATATTATCCGGTTTGACCGCTTTTCGTAGTTTCGTAGCCAAATTACAGAAAGTAAAGTATAATTTCCACCTTTGTATATTGATAACCTCTTGTTTAACCGGATGCCGTGTACGTCGCACAGTATAGGTACCGACCGACAGACGCATCGATCTTCACGCTCTTATTGTTTTACAAAATACATCTAGAGGGACACCGTAACCCGGACGTGGCCTGCCTTTTGTCTTCCGACTGGTCGCTTTATTCTACCGAGGTGACTGTGTCAATCCTTCAACACGATCCGATAGAAAATTCTATCAAAAATGACGTCACGTACTGAAGCAATCACAAATAAATCTGGTGGCAGATTGAACTCGGTCCACTACTGCACCTGTCATCATCTGAGAGTAGCAGCACGTACGGTTATTGACGACAGGGTGGAATTATCGCCTGAGCGTTTCACAAACAAATCTACTACTGTAAAACAGTTGTAGTGTAGGCCTATTTCTGCTTCTCTAACTCTAATTAGACACTTCAAATAGATTTCTAAATGAAATCGCACACTGTCGCTAAACTGATTAACCGGCGGAAAATGTGTGGGCCCTACACGCACGTTATTGCAGACCTATTATCGATTTTTTGCTCGTTGCATCCTGTTAGTCCTCTCGCGGTGACGGCATGACAATCATGAACTCATGTTTTTGTGGTTTGTTATAAAGCACGAAATGCATCATGATCCTGTCGTTGTGATAAATGCAGGCCTGCTGGTGATGTAATAACTCTCTCTCAGATCACATTGTGCTCGGGGGACATCACCGCTATCATCCCTGCAGTGGATCTTCGCTTGACCGCCCGCCCACATGATCACCGCCGCAATCACCCATTCCCCTTACGCTCATGTAGGCCTAAGTGAACGCAAACTACACAGCCACTACTGTGACTGTCCCCACTACTCTAGCGTGCATACAATTGTTTAAACAAATTGAATAATAGCGTGTGTAGTTTTCGTGCCAATTTCTTACGTAATCAACGGTTTGAATAAAGGAAAGAATAAGTGGGTGGATAGCAGAGGCATATATAAGCATGCAACTTCCTGGGATGGGCCCAGACAGTTACCTTATCTTATAGAAAGGAACATCTCCGAGAGGATCTTCCCGGTGCTATCACCGACCAATGATAATACAAACCATTCATACATTTCCTTCCGCTTTTTACGGTTAAGCGATTAGGCGAGTGTGTCTGTGCTTAGTGCAGCAGAAAACCGATATCGCTTGTATTTGTCCAAAAAAACTAGTTGTATTTATTTGTGTTGTAGTATTGGGTGCAGAACGATTAAGGCGGAAAACCCGTTTTAAGGGGTTTTGTTAAAGAAGGGAGGAAGGGGATGGGCGATGCGTAGGAGTGGTGCAATGAGTGTTGCCTATACGCGTAGTGGCCCAGGCGCACCTCTATTTCATCTTCTATTGCGATGGGGCCCACCCTTTTCAAATGAAAACAGATTGAACGAATGTAGCTCATGAAAAAACGGTATCTTTACCCGTCGCTATGTATTCTCATGTGGATAACGGAATAGGCGTGCATTATCGAAACGCAACTGTTTTTCATTGGTCACCTATCCACCCTGTTCAAGATGTGATGCTGCTATATTTTGCTGGTTTACCATTCGTTCAGGAGAAATAATTTTAATTTTATGAAATTAGATGCATTAAGATACATTCTATGAAATTATTGTTGTTGTTGGGATTCGTGTTTTTTTATATGAAATGACGTGAACATGACTGCACCAACATGCACCCGGTTAAATTAATACCATTAGGCTATAAGAGGCCGAATTCCGTTAAAACAATTATGACAAGTATTGGGCCTAATGATCAGTCTGTACAAATAAAATCACGATTGAGATTGTAGTAGGTACCATTTTTCAAATTGCCCCAAATTTTGTATCTACGTCAGATCTAACGAATAAACGCTAAACATAAGTTCAGCTGAATTACTTATTTTCTGTTACTATAATATGTGACGGCATCACGCAAGAACCGCTCAACAAATTTCAATAAATTTTGTGGGTTGGGGTGAAGAAGACTGTAAAGGGAAAGAGGAAAGAGCCTATAGGCCTATAGGCAAGGGGAAGGTAGGGTCTGAGGGAGGGGTAAAGAAAAAACTACGAATATCTCCGTTGTAAGTCCATGTATATATACCAAAATTATGAAATATTTAAAAGCATATAAGTTTTGTTAAGCGACATTTTAAATTTTAACACAAAATGAAGGAGATATTTGCAATATTTTGTGAGAAAGTAAGCCAAATTCTGTCACGATACAAGCTATTACATATAGCCTAGGCTAATAGTTTTGCGTTAGCGCACCAGTCTCCAGTCCAGCGATTCTGTCTACACGACGGCGCCTTTCAGAATTCGATAGTTAACCGTCGTAAAATGTTTCTTTAAAATTCAGTTTCCTTTTCTTTTACCAGGATGAAAAGTGCAGTTCCATTGGGTTCGAATCCCATTCAGGCACGGCATATTTTCATACGTTACTAAAATCATTTCATCCTTCATCGTCTGCATTAGCAGTAATTGCAGAACAGTCGGACATTAAACAAAAAAAAACAAAAAAATTGCTCTGCAGTAAATGAGATTACTACAGCTGTTATATTACACGGATCTGTACACAGATTCTCAATTGGACACGTCTTCGTGTTCAAGCCTTATACTACATCACGGGCCGGCCTGTTGTGTAGTGGTCAGCGCAACTGGCTTCTACTCTGGTGTCCCGGGTTCGATGCCCGGATCTGGTCTGGCATTTTTTCATTCGTATATTACCTCGTATTCGGCACCTACGCACAGAAAAGAATAAAAGAAAATTGAAAAAACTTGAAAAAATAATTCGTGCGGGATTTAGCAAAGGAGAATCAGCGTTGTCACCAAAGTCCTATAATTTCCACGAATCGCCCTTTTTAATTCAAACGCGTTTATTTTCCGTGCCGGTCAGAGTCTATTTTTCTATTACCATCAAAAATAAATTTCTAGGACAAGCTCTTTCAGTTGATGGATCTGAAGTTAGAGGGTGGTTTACACCTTTAGCATTCCGGCTTTACGTCGGTCGGTTGATTCCGTGGACTTTCATACTGCCCTTACCTCCACTGAAAATGTTGTGTAGGATGAAGCATTGCTCTGGTCAAAGCAGTCACAACTGTTGAAATTTGTTTCCACAAAACGATCGTAGCTATATGACAGCAATATTTGTGATTCAGTCCGATTCTGTCTGGAAGATTAAACGATTAACGATATTTCACACGGTTCCTTATAAAGTACCTCTATTATTGTTGGCCACTTAAAACAAGTAAGTTACGAGTACGAGCAATATTAGTAGGCCTATGCAATATATCTCACACTTAGTAACATCATCATATATTCTGAAAATTACAACATTTTGCTTCGTACCGATATATGAAAATTATAGCCATCTAATATCTGAACTCTAAAGCGTCAACAAATCCGTTCGAAGATCAAGCGTTTTAGCTAATTCAGTTGTAAAGGACGTGAACCTAATGGAGTTGCTGGAATAGGTAACAAGTTAAGCGTCAGCAAAGAGTCGACACAACTGTATAAAGTTGTGGGGCCTATAGCCTATTGTAAGGATTAGCAGTAACTTATTTTTGCATTCGAGTGAATGGCGGCGTGGCTGCCGCCTTCATTGTTCTCTGACTGATACGTAAACGCAGGATGCTTGTTAAACATGAGTCGACCCAAAGAATCAGAGAAGAATCTCATCAAGATAACTTTGTAGAAATGAAGCGTCTAAATGCTTGCGTAAATCGTTCTCGGATGATAGGCTAACAATGTTCTATAGGCTAATCTATTATTTCCGTTTGATTTCTTCGTTTTAAGTGTGACTATAACAGTCACACTTGACGGCCTGCATCAGCTTAAAGCGCATAACGCGCTTTAAGCTGATGCAGGCCGTCGAGGGTCATCGATGAAATTGCGTGACCCAGACCCCACTGGTAGTCGAACCCGGGACCATCGGCGTTGAAGCCGGTTGAGCTGGCCACTACATCAGCAGGCCGGAAAAAACAAATTATTGAATTTTGTGAACATCAAGACGAAAGTTTTCCGATGAAACTGGTCGAGCTAAACCAGCTTGGAAGCGGTGCCAGTAGACCTATAGCCTATCTCCAACAAACGGGAAAAGTTAACCGAACTCTTCGAAAGAATTATTTGCATATAAAAGTCAATTTCTGTAATACCAATTACTGTCAATCAACAAACAGCTAGACGGTCACACATTCGTGTCCGGATATAGCCCTAGGCTAAATTCTGTTTCAGAGAGTAAAACGTTTGTGGATTATTGGGTACTTGCGTGGCCGAAATCAGTCCAATCGAGATCAGTGTATCTTCAATGTTTAGCTGTTGCTTATTTTGAGCGTAACTCCCGGACTAGGAAGCTACTTTTTAATTTTTTATAACCAGCTACTGACTGCCCTTTTCGTTTCTTCCCGCCTCGGTAAGAGAGAGATATTCTCTTCACTTAGTTTAATGAAAAATTGTCTTTAAATGATTAAATGTGACTCAAATTTAATCATTTTAATTTTATTAACTTAATTAAACGTACTAAATTGTAACGTGGTGTACTTTGCTCATGGTTAAAACAAAAAGGTGTTGAAAATGAGCTAGTTTACATTAAGTAGGCTACATGGAATGTTTCTTTCGACTAGGTTCTGGTTTACAATGTTACAATGGGGAAAACAGTAGGTGGATAGTCTACTGTTCTCCCCCTACCCCTACCATCCTATTATTCAACTACTCCATAAATATCAAAAGAGCGATCGCATTGGATTGAAACTGTGGTTGACTTGGCTTTGGTGTGTTTCTCTTTCAGAGGATGGCTCATTAAATGAATCGGTATTGAAGTAGCATACAGGCGAAATACACATGTATAGGCGCATGCAGTCATCATCTCTCTCGCTTCCCCCTCTCTCTGTCTTCACGACACACGCAGATACGTGTTAGTGGTATCTATAGAAATAAGTGCGCGGGCACTAAAATATTCCCTACATGTATTCGAAGTGAGAGGTATTTTAAAGGAAGGCGCACCTAGCCTAATACAATTGAAAGAAAATCGAATGAAAAAACCACAAAAACTTATATGTGCGGAATATATATCGGGTACAAGCTTAATTTGTTCAGTATGATTAGCAATATTTTTCCAAAACCACACAATAGAAAAGTGTTTCCGAAATGAGAGCGGTGAGGTGGTAAAACTATGAATAAGTAAACAACATGAAAACATTTTCTATCGATAGTTTTCGGTCGAAAAATTTATCGTATTCCGTTAAAAGTCGGCGAAGTTGATTCCGTTGAAAATAAATATTTTATTGAATAATTTACTTTTTGTTGAACTGAGGATAGCCTACTAGTAGGCCTAGGCCTACCTTGTGCAAGTAGGAGGTAGTAGCCTATTAATAGTTGGGAAAAAGTAAATGAGGTTTGCTGGTGAAATAAAACCGAGAAGAAAACCATGATTCATAGTAGGAGTAATTTATCATTCAGGCACAATAATATTGTGTTTCACGTGACGAAACACAGCGTTGGACAGATAGAGGAAAGAGGAAAGATGTAGGATAGCGGGCTCGGTCGCTTATATATTAGTTGTCGGTTGTTTGCTTTGCATTGCTTTGCTTTGCTTTGCATCGGTCGTCTCTTCTCTTCTACACAAGTGAGAGGTGAGGAGGTGAAGAGGGGTTGAGGGGGTGAGGTGCACGCAGAGGCAAGAGAGAAGCTGTGGTTGCTCTTCTACGGCCTCACTGGATCTCCACCCACCTGACTTCCAAAGAAGCTCGGATCACGTAGGAAGCCGACCGAACACGGGTAATTATCGGGGTCGCTAATAATAGGTTCGGCTGTGTTATTTATGTTCCGTGCAACGTACAATTTAAACCGACCACGATCATCAGAATCCACACGGCCACTCTGTTTACCGTTTTTATTGTTTATTTTTTACACGATATTAGCACCGAATCACCCAATTCTTATGAGAAATCCATATCGGGGCCGATCATATTTATTACGTTCAATTATAATGTACGCCGTGGATATCCTTCACCACCATCTCACAAGAAATTATATTTTATCAAAATAATTACCATTATCGGGATACCGAAAAAAATCACCGAAATTTCCTATTTCCGGTCCAGCTCCTCTTCACGCCTGTTCAGCGTCTAATTAAAATACATGCCTACTTCCAGTATATAGGCTTCTGGGCATAGGCCTATATCTTATCGCGAGAAACCATTAGGCTACACACAGAGCAAGGCAGCTGCTGCTGCTGCTGCTGCCTACCACCTTTTTACCGAACACCGCCTCCTCCAACTGAATTCCAAATTCTGCCTACGAGTGGACTGAGCGAAGCGATCAACCGTAATTAAATTTGTCCACGGGCTGCCGTGCGGATATGTTTACCTGTCCTAACAACTAACAATGATGGCACTGACTACGACCCAGTTTGCGAGGTAAAGAAAGCATCGTAAAAAGAGAGAAAATGGTAGCCTTTCTAGACCTACTTCATTCTGTTTGGCTCGTTGGAACATCAGAATCTCCCTATACAGAACTCAGAATTGTATTTTTTTGAAAATGGAAGCGTCAGCATGAATGTTGAGTAAAATGCACTCGACAATAATATTCTTTGTAGCTTCATCTTATTGTTAGCGGTGAAGCGGGTCACTTCAGCTAAATGTTGAAGCAGATTTATAAAATTTGTTCGTTATTAAAAAAATTTAGTCGAACGGTCTCTTAAATGGCAACAGTTTCCTCAGGGTTGCCCTTCTATCTTACACAACCCTCAACGCAGCACTCACAATCAAACATAGACCTATACGCCCTACAAATTTCAACCGACGTAAGAAAGGATAAACCAATAATGGAGGCAACGGCAGATGAAACTGCAACAGACGCTGCATTTCGAAGTCGACTCAAAAAAATAATCGGAAACCTTGTAGCTAAAGTAAACCGACAAAATGTTTGATCAAAGTGGGTACTAGTGAATAATTGAAACTGTGCACGATACACAGTTGAAAGTTCACAGTTGAAATTTCACAATTGAAAGTTCCCTCTTTAAAGCGCGAGCGTTTAAAATTTCGCTTTATAAAATAATATCGTATGTTCATTTTTTTCCGTGAACGCTTTTAAAGTTAAGTGATAGTAAAACAAAACGAAATAATTATTTTTTAAGAAAAAGTTTTTTTTAAACATTTTGAAAATACCTTGTACAAACAATCACGTAGATCTGCAGTAAATTTAATATCTCACAGCAAACTCGACTAAACTAATCCCCTTCCATTCGTACGCCTAAAGGCGACCATTTCTATTTCACGCGTTCCCTACAAATTTGTATTTAAGGCTAGAATTGCATTCTGTAATATAGGTTTTCTGTCGGACGAATACCCTTGGCTCTCCGGTAGCAAAGAAAAACTTACTCTATTTTTATCTTTTCACTTTTTCTACTGAATTTTGACGCTTGAAGAGCATCCGATACAAAAAGCGCGCCTAAAAAATATACTACGTAAAAAAATTTAAATATGTTTAATATTTAATAAATTGTTTAATTTAAAAATATTTAATATTTTTGCGTTAGCCAACTCGGCACAATTTTGGAATTTTTTTTCTTAAGAGTATATGCAATATTTTGATCGGGTAAAATAAGAAATAATGGACGGAACGTGAACAACCAAAACTTTCGATTTTATTTGACAATAAAGTTATATCGGCGACAGCCTCTCATTGTTGACTGTAATTTATTTTGGAATAGCCAGTTACCTTTATTTCGGGATCTGCTAATTAATAGACGATAATTCATAACCTCCTTACAAACTTAGGCGTAGGGTACAACAATTATTTATTAACCAGCTAATTACAATAAAGTATTACAAATAGTAATTCTTAAACTGCTTACACTAAATTGATTACAAAATGTGGTTATTAACTTAACACCTAAACTAAAATTAACTAAAACGAAATATGGCAAAATTAAACAAATAATCAACTCTTACCTAGAAACCAACAATTGTACTCAACGCTGCAATTCGAAGATCTGCTCACAAAATTACAGTACGATTGCGTGTGAAGTGACATTACACTCAACGTCACCCTTCTGTAATATTCTGTAATATTTTATTTGTGTGTGCGTGTACACACACACACACACACACACACCGGTCGTGTGTCATCTGCGTAAAAAAGCCGCATAAAATCTCTTTTCCAAACCGACTTCCAATAGCATTTGTGTTATACCGTAGGTCCATGTTTAACAAAAATCTGGTGTGAAACACTCATACGACGTTTTCTGGCCAATGTTGATAATCAAAAATACAACCTATTAGGCTATTAATCATCGTACATAAACATTGTAAAATGAAAACCATGAGTTAATTGTTATCATTAGTGAATCGACGTGTGAAGATCTTAAAGGATAATCAGAAATTGGCTCTAAACTCGGTTCTGTAGAGAAAATTGCTTGAAATAATAAACACTTGTAGGTGTTTTAATTTCCTATTACCTTTAATTGTACGGTACACTTCCGTTGTAAAATCCATATTAAGGCCCCAATCTTAAAAAAATACGATTTTTACAAATTCGATGAAAACAAAAATAGAAAATTACTAATAGGTTACACGGCGCGGCGTTATACGCACTTCTGCTCTTGAACGGACGTTAACGGTAACGCCGCAATCTTAAAAAACAATCATTGTTTTTCTACGAGAGCACAGCCTTCACGAGAATTTCAGAAGATATGGCCTTATCCTGTCTTAAACAGCATAAAAATGTAAAAATTGAGGCGATATTTTAAAAAAAATCATGGGATCGTTTTTTAAAAATCGCAAAATGTCAAAATTCACACGAATAAACTACTACTTCCGGTTGACCGATTTTGATGAAAATATTCATTTCGTGTCCTATTATGGTACCTAACATAAGTCCCAAGTTTCAACTTCGTATGATTATTCTGTTCTTGAGATATTTTTTTCACACTCAGACAGACCAATCGCTTAAAACATGTATTTTGGGTGTGGGGGGCTTAGACCATGTAGACCTACATCCGGTGAAAATTCAATTTCAAAAATCTACATGAAAACAATACTTTCTTTCCCAATATGTTCATATAGGGTAAGAAGAAACAGTAATTCAAGGTAGTTTACAACGGTATGAGTTGAGAGCGTCACAGAGCTACTGAACCGACCTACACATAGGTTTTTGTATCACTCAGGTGCGCTCTTCCACATATCAGTGAGATAATTGATAATTGATAATTGATAATTGATAATTGATAGGCCTACCGCGCACCCTACTTAAATCCATTCATCCATCAGATGGCGGTTAAATATTTGAGTCCGCCTCTATTAGGCCTATCAGGTACATTTTCTTTGACAACAGTATCGATGTGACGTTCCGGTAAAACGATAGGATCCCGTACCGATGTTAGCTGTTTGAATCGCAAATCGAATGACTGCCGATTACCGAGATATCTGTTCTCAAACTCGACCCCACATAATTAAAAATCGGATAGTATGGTTGATGCACTGTTGACAGGTGAAAGCAATCCCAGTAGAACAAACAAACACACACACACACACACACATACAAATCGACATCGAATATAGTTAGCATTTGGTGAGGGAGTAAGGGGGCAGGGGGCAAGGGGACACAGAGTAGCTGTCTGGTTACATGAAATGTTGTTACAGGCGGCACTCTGCTATCGATTGGCCAGACATCACCATGTTCGGTTAGCAGCGTGCTTTGCTTTTGTGTCGTATAGCCTACGCCTGATAATTTTTCGCGGTCCAGTACTTAAACGTTATCTGAAAAGAAATAATGTCGCAATAGATCGGTAGCAAATAAGAGACAGAGTAGTATAAATTTCCATTTGTATGAGACAAATGGGAGAGTCGGCAGGTCGGAAGGAGGAACCGCGAGACAGGGCTTTAGAGAGAAAGGAGGAGAGGCTGGTGTGCCGCCCACCCTGTTGTTACTTAATCTTGGCCGCTGCAGGGGTCGTACCTCCCTGTCTCGGGGTCAAGGCTTTGCCCGAAGGCGAAGGCGAAGGCGAAGGGGCACCAGCTCGCTAGCATTTCCAACTGTCTTATTCATCCTCACCCTCACAGGAATAAGAGCAATGCTATCTCCTGTCGCTGATCACCGACACAACGCCGCCGCTCTCTCTAGATCTGTCCAGCTCCGCAGCCACCGCAGTTTAAATCGCTTACACCAACTCACGATTCAAACTCGGCTCGACAAATGTTGCCTATCTACCATTTTTAAACACGTCCATGAAAACGACTGACTATCGTTAACATCGTTCGCCTTGTCCCTCACCACGCATTTCAATAAAAAATTACTATCATTAGGCCTATATCACAGCTTTCTATCACGAAAACGAATCCTTAGTGCAAAAAGTAATCTCTTTCATTGGCTACTTTAGGTTTTTTCTTTGTGCCGGCTCTATACCACGATACACAGCGCAACGCAGTGCCTAAGTATTACACAAACAAACTCGACTTATTCAAGCGTTCTCAATGAACGTATTACATCTAGTTTCTAGCGCATGAACAGGGCAAAAGTTCCACATCTATATGTCTATACCTACCATTTTTCAAAAGCATAGTATTCACATCCTACAAACGCTACTTTTCTACTCACTTACTGTAATAACTGACTTCTCTCTCTGACTCGCGAATGAGAAAGCGCATGAAAATCGGCTGTTTCTCCAAATTACAATCAATTTTGAATACTTTTAACGGAAGCCGTGTAGCCTTCAAAACAAGCATAATAAATAAAAAATACCGCAGAATACGGTTTGAACATTTTTCTGTCTGACATCTCGTTCAGTAAAAAATTATTGTTTGAAACTGCGTTAGAGTTGATTATCGGTCATTGATAGGTCACCTGACCGACCGAGTAGATTTTTATTGTTTTACCTCCGACTGAGACCGAGTTGATGTTCAGTTGCGGTCTGTTTCGCTAATATTTGTGTTTAGTTTTACATTTAGTGTTTAAAATTGTTCCGTTATTAAAAATGTGTTAAATATTCTTTTGAAGGGGGTTTTATTCACTTGTAAGTATTTATTTTTCATGAACTTTTCGTTCGATTTTAATGTTATTATTATGTTACACTGAACTATAACTGTAAAGTACGGGCGGTGGCGTCTAAACAATAACAAAGACAAAAACATGTAGGCCTATTGATACAAAATGTAGGACTTGATGGTAATAGTGGTAGGCCTAACGGCCGGTTCCGTTAACAGGCTACTCGTACTTGAACAAATGACCGGATGCGTTTCAGTGCAGTTTAGCCCCATCTATCTTCTGCTGCAAATTACACGCTTAACGTCAAATGTGTCCGTGACAATAAATCCGAGTTTTATAGATACCAACTGTGAGAAGGTAAAGCCTTCCGTCGGTGAATCAGCAGCCGCTATTCAGGTGAAAGTGGGTGGACCACCTCTTCGGATAGTATCCAGATTTACGCTTATTTCTCTCACAAAATAACAACTATAATCACTGGTATGAATAATTTTACATTAAATGAAAAGTGGCGTGTAAAAAGTACGCAAAATTATCGTATCTGGTTAGAGCGTTTCTAATGTTTTAATGTAATATCCCTTGTAATGACCTTGGACAAGTGAAGACTTAGGCGGGTGGCCACCGCTTTTCTTCCAGTTGCCTTTTTTTTTGCGCCCTGGGGACTCCAGGAGGAGTATAGGACATGTCGTCAGATATAACACCTGAAATACATATAAGAATCACACAATGTATCACTACTATCAAGAAAGAAATTCTTGTACGCTATAAAAAGTTTCACTGATCAAGTAATTTTTCAGATTTTTTTTAAAGGAATTCAAATCCTCACACACTTTAAAGATTGGGGTAATTTATTCATGAATTTTCTCCCTGCATAAGTAGGTTTTTGTTCAAACAATTTTGTGGAGTGATTAGCCACATAATAATTATTCCTGTTTCTCGTGTTATGATTGTGAACATTGGAATTCTGCATAAAATTATTTTGCCTAACATACATAATCACCTCAAAAATGTAGAGGGAGGGAACTGTAAGCAATTTAAGCTCCTTAAATAGTGGCCTGCATGAGGTTAGCTGGTTAGCTCCCACCATACACCTAATAGCTTTCTTTTGAATTTTAAAAACCCTATTCATATTACCCATGCTAGAATTACCCCATACTAAAATACCATAACGGATATGAGACAGAATGAGGCCATGATAAGCTGCCATTAGTAATTTTTTATCATTTAATCTGGCGATTTGTTTTAGTGCAAATACCCCAGATGATATTTTACTACAAACTTGATTGATATAGAAGTCCCAAGACAAAGATCTATCTAGAGATACGCCCAGGAACTTCACTGTTTCTACATGCTCTAAACTATTATTATGAATAAATACATCCACTTCTCTACTTTCTTTAACGTTATGTTTATTTTTAAACTGCAAGTACTGACACTTTTTCCCATTAACTGTTAATAACATTTGATTCAAGAACTGTACTACGGACTCTATGTTAACATGTGTATTTACTTCAAGAGCATCTACCAGTAAACTGTTACTGATTACTGAAGTATCATCAGCAAACAACAAAGCTCTGCCATTAGGTATGACTTCTGGTAACCTATTAATGTACAATAGAAACAGAATTGGACCTAAAACTGACCCTTGTGGAACGCCTGCTTTGACTTCAAGCTTTCCAGATACAACCTTTGTAAGTTTCCCTCTAACAACCCTAGTTAACTCCACACACTGTAATCTATTAATAAGGTAAGATTGAAACCATTTCAATTCTACATCCCTAACGCCTAATGACTCTAGTGTTTTCAATAAAATTTCATGATCAACACAATCGAAAGCTTTACTCAGATCCAGAAACACTGCCAATGCTTTCTCCTCGGCATTCAATATATCAACTACTTGCTCCACAAGTGAAACAATTGCAGTTTTAGTTGATCTACCTTTTTGGAAACCATGCTGATCCTCTGAGATGATTAGGTTTTCAGTCAAGAAACTGATTAACCTAATAAATACTACCTTTTCAAAAATGTTACTGATTGTGTTTAAAATACTTATGGGCCTATAATTTTCAACTAACTGGCTATCTACATTCTTAAATATAGGCAATATTTTAGCCTCTTTCAGTTTGTTTGGAAATACACCTGCTTCGAGTGAGAAGTTAATCAAATGAAGGAGAGGAGTAATTAAAAGATGTTTACATTCTTTAACAATTATACTAGAAATCCCATCTAACCCACATGTTTTCTTACTTTTCAAACTATCAATAACTGATTCTAATTCCTCACTTGAAACTAGGCTAAATAAGAATTGATTTACTACCTTGTTACCTTTTGGATCATAACATCCCACTGTTTCCCCAATCTGTTAAGTTTTAAAGCTACTTCCTGGTAATATTTGTTTAAATAATTACAAATTTCTACACCATTCTGTGTAGGTTCCTTGTTTTTGTTAACAATAATAGGTATGTCAGTAAAACCTTTGTTGCTAACTACACCTCGATTCTTATTTATTATTTCCCATATAGCTGAGTTTAGATTTGGTGATTTATGAAGGACTTCAGCAGTTGTTTTTCATTTAGCTCTCTGGACTTCTCTGGCCATGACCGCGGCGGCGGAGAGTCGACGGAAAATCTGCACGCCTAGCTCTCCCTAGCTCTCCTAGCTCTCCCTAGCTCTCCCTAGCTCTCCCTAGCTCTCCTTAGCTCTCCCCACCCGTCCCCGTGAATAGTGAAGTGATGGGGGCGGGTCGACCAGTCTACTGGACCTGCATCTTGTATGGCGGCGACTTGTTTTATCTTGACGTTTCAGATGGAGTGGTGTCTAGCCAACGCCTGTGCGTTACACTACACGCTGTCAATAAATCGTCCCACCTTACACACCTAACTATTTTATCAAATGTCGCAAGTTCTTTTCATTACCTTTTAACACCTTTCAGTTATTGTTTTGACTTTTTTTTTAATTATCATCGCTTACATTTTTACTTTTAATACCTTTCGTTTCTTGTTCTAAAAATTTTAAATAATTTATTTAGTTTGTCCGTTGAAGTTGATGTTAGTAGGTTGATTCGTCGCAGTGAAACATTATTCACTTATGTCAGAAGCTTAGCTCAACAACATAATAAGCATAATTATGTAAAATAACTAAAACACAGATATTTGAAATAATACGTAATAATAACAACACTTTTGTACTAAATGACTGGGATGAAATATACAGCAGGGCCGCAGAAACATTAACGTTGCTTAAGAGTTGGTTCAACTCTAATTCCCTTACTGTGAACGAAAATAAAACTAAATAGGCCTGTATAACAGTATCGTTACGACCATTTACGGACCCAAAACCAAAATCCTACAATATCATTCGTGTCAAAAGAATATTATACCTTGTAATTGCTATGTCCTAGAACAAAAAAAAAAAAAGTTAATTCATACAAGTACCCCGGAATCTGGTTTGATGAGAGAATGATATGCCATATATCCGTCCATATTCATCACTTGAAACAAAAAATCCGAAAATTCCTTTATATTTTTCCCCGAATAAAGAGAATTTTGTCACAAAATGACCTGAGAAAGGTATATTGTGTAAGTGCCTTGATACAATCCTTTCTGCAGTACGGAATCATCGCTTGGGATGGGGCCTCCCGTTCGACATTGGAACCACTCCTCCTCGTAACCGCTCACAAAGCGCTTTAAATTGTGACAGACAATTCCCTTCTGATTTACTATACGGTAGATTTCGGGTACTTGACATTCGGCAACTTTACATAAGGAACTTATTACTGTATAAGATCTAATAAACTTTCTCTACTACAGCAAATAACTCATAATTATCATACCAGAGCTGTATCCTGTATTGGATATCAATCCCTTAAATTGGATAAAACCATTAACAGCACTGCAGCACCACATTACAAAGCCTCAATCACATACCTTAATTTACCAGGGGCTATCCGAACTACTGACGTAACTCCTTAAATACACAAAATAAAAGTAACCAACTGGCTGATTAATTTAGGGAGAGGGCAGTCTAACGATTTAATCAGCATTTCTATCTATTCAAACTAATAGCTCTTCCTCTTGTGTCAGTTAAAATTTTTTTTGTTAACATTGTTATCGAAAGTCTGCTTCATCTTTTGCCATTACAAGACATTTTATTTATTTATTTTTTAATTTATTTTTCATACTATTATCCTTTTTTTGTATATTTACGTTAGTAAATTTTGTTGTAGTTTTTTTTTGTAAATTTTTGTTTCTTTTTTTATGTAAATTTAGTGTAGATGTAAAAAGCTATTATAAGTAATAGAATAAATAACAAAATAAACCAACAACTGATACCCGCGCACAGGCTAGACCTATGCGGACCTATGCGGGAAATAACATAGCATTAGGAGGATAAGATTCATTGTACTTGTTTTTAGCAATAATAAATAAATAAATAAATATTTGTCAAACAAGCCAACAAAGAATCTCTAAAATGACATTGTTTAAGAAAATTATTGAACGCATAACAGTAAACTGCCGGTTATCTAAACCCGGGTTATCGGAAACGACTGTCAATATTAAGTTATGTTGAGTGAAAATAAGTAGGCCTAAATTATCCCTCCTAACATGGCTTCCTTATTAAGTCTATATCTACATAGGCCTAATACGCAGCAAACGGGTAGAATTATTTTTATTTAGGCATTCTTCCTCAGACAAATTTGAAAAATTTCTTGGTAAATCTAAATGCCGTATGGAATGATACAAAACGCTCGATATCGCTGCGTTTATTTTAATGTCGATAATGAGAATGGAAACATGAAGTTGCCTTTTTACAAAAATCTAGTTATTCTGAAATTTAGGTGATTGTAGTTATCTTGTTAGAAATTAATTTTTATGGTGTCGTGAAGGAATCAATTAAGATGGTTTTCTAATTCTAAGTTACTGAACGTAATTGTAGAAGACTGGAATAAACTGAAAGAAATTTTTAAATTTTGAATAACTTGAGAACAGTCAGATAAAAAATCAATTCGATTTGCGAAAGCTTTGAATTTACTTATTCGGCCGCCGTGTTTAATGAAATTGTTTGTTCCAAAACATCGTTAGATAGGCCTAACTTATTGCAAATCAAAGATGAAAAACTTGTGAAATATGACGAGGTCAGTTCTTTAACGCGTTATTTATTAAAACTACTGAACCGACACTATTCAACGGCGAAAAGATCGTGGAAAGTAAACAGACTAATTTTGACCGAGAGTTTTTTTTTCTTTTTACTTAAAATAGATTAAAACTGGTCTAAAAGACCAACCATTAATTTTTCGTTCATATTATCTTAAAAACTAAATACTTAAACTATATAATCCATTCACCAATATTTTATATCTTAACACTAAAATATATACAAAACTAGGATGCTATTCACTACTTTTGGACTTCCCACTGCTCTCCTTTACATCACTCTGCACTGTTACACTAGTTCACTAACAAAGGGCTTCTTCCTACTCAGCCTTCTAGGAATATTTTCATTATAAAGAAGTTGAATTGCTTCAGGATTGATGTGGCCATGTTGGCGAGCTTCATGTTTGACAGCAAATCTTTTTATCTCACCGGACACAAAAGGGATATCAAGATCTCTATGCAGATCACTATTCCTAATGTACCAAGGGGCATTAACCATAGCTCTCAGTACTTTGTTCTGAAACGTATTTTGACCGAGATAAAAATTAAAACAAAATACCACGTACAATTTTTGAAATTTAGACCATATTTTAAAGGAAATGGATGTTAGATTTCAGGACTGAAACAATTAAATTTATTTGCCTTGTCGACACTACAAAATTTGAACAAAATAAATCTCGTTTTCTTTTTGAAGCTTTGCAAATCTTACAATCATATTATTAACCACTCATATTTACAAAAATAGGCCTATAGCGCCTTCGTAACCTTCGTAGCCTGGCTTATGAAACAATGCTAGAAGTTTATAAGAACTTCATGAAAACAAGGACATTTTTACTGAAGCCTTCAAAGTATTTTCGCTTCTTTTAACGATTTCATCAACAAGTATTTCAGTTGAAAGCAGCTTTACATGTTTTAAATGAATGAAAACACATTCAAGAAATACTATAAGCCAAGAGAGACTTTTATCGTTAGCCAATATTTCAATTCAAAAAGAACTGTAAATGGATATTTTGAAAGAACAACCATTTTGCGAGGTCATAACCGACAAGTTTGCAAGTCTAAATGACAAGAATAGATTTAATATATTACAAAATAAGTAAGTATCCGATTGTGAATGTTAACAGGTAGGGCCTACTTATTGTGTGTAATACACTCAACACTGTGTGTACGAGTAGGTTCTACTTTAGATAATTTCTCTCTCTCGGGAGTCTTGCGGATACTTATTAGTAGGCTATATTAGTAGGCCTGTACTAATTTTCTCGATTTTTTTTGCAACTCTTCCCCTATTTTTGAAGGCACGGGCCGCCACTGCGGTAAATAAGTAGCAGAATCAGAAATTCATAATTTAGGATTGCAAGTCCGCAAGGTGACTGACTAATGTAATATTTCGCAAAAGACAATTTGGAGGCGATATTTATTTAATTCTCATTTTTGTCGATTTGGAACCTAATCCATCCAACAAAAATATTTTAAATTTATTATCGCTTCTTCATTTTAAAGTTCAAGTAGAAGATCCGAGGCAAAAAAGACAGTTGCTCCAGTGCAAGCGTGGCCAAAGTCACGGCCACACCAATGTATTGTACTTTTTCATCCAGGTATGGGGTGTGGGTGGGGGTGTGGGCGCAGAGGATCATGAGTCAACTGACTGAACGAAATCAAAAGAAACACCCGCAACTTGTGCCTTGTACCATGGAGCACATCCGTCTAATTATAGAGGCTGCATATACCTAGTTTATAAAGAACTTCAGAACGCCGAACATCTAATTCTACCGTACAAAACAAATTGTTTTATGTTGGAAATTTCTGGATTCCAGCTGCGAATAGAAATCGATTCCAAAATCAACAACCTTCTCAATGTGCTTCGAATCCACACCGAAATCCGTCATTAACTAGTCAGATAGTTTTCTCATCACATCTAGTGAACTGCAATATAAATAACAACTCAGGTCACCTATTCACATTTTTAGTTGAAATGAACAATTTATTTCTCGTATGGTGCAGTTGACGTTGATATCACAACTGATTCAAGCTCTCGTCTTTCAAACTGGCAAGGAAGAATCTTATTTCTTAATCGCTATCTGTTCTCTTTATGAAACTGAAATGGTATTTTTTTAAATGGTATCGATGAATTAGTTTCTTTTAGGGCCTAAAAAGAAAAGAAGAAGACGTAGCTTATTTCAGAAACGTATCTCACAGCCTAAATGACAAGTATAGACCTAAAAGAAGATGTTATTCCATATAATATATGGAATGTGTGTGTATAATACATGTTACGTGGAAAGCGAAAGTGTTTTCGGCCGGCTCAGGCGCTGCCATAGCGGGTGGAGTCAATCACCCTTCTCCTCGCGAGGTCCCAGGAATCGCCCGCTCGGTGTGCCGGGTCTGAACCCTTTGCAGCCTTACAAGCTACACAGACAGGCCTACTGGTCTTGGTTGGGGCAATCGCCTAGGTGATGCTTTTCGCCAGCGCAGTGGCCACACACCTCAACAATGCTACGGCAATGAAGCGATGTATGCCCAAAGCGCTGGCATTTAAAACAGCGAGTCACAAGTACATAATCAACGACCTTGCAAGACCTCCAGCCCAGGAAAACCCTACCGTTGGCCACCAGTTTCTGCCGGTATTCCGGCGACACCTCCACTACCCAGTTGCTTATGGATACATCCTGCTTGCCCACCTGTTTAACGACCTTGACTCTACCAAGAAAGTACTCTTTATCCTTCCCTAAGAAGGGGTTTTGTTCCAGTATGGCTTCTAGTGTTGCCCTCTCTTCAACGCTGGTTGCCCTCGGAAAGTCATATATCATGACTTGTGGGTTCCATTCGGCTACTAGATGAGCCTTCAGTCCAGCGTCTCTCAACGACTGGGCCTCCAGCATTCGTTTTGTCTGCTGCTCGTTTCCAACCTCCACATTAACTGAAAGTCTCTGCTCTTGGTGACCCACGCAATTCGAACCTTTTCTCTGCTATGATCCAGGATTCTCTGAAGGGTAAGCTTCGTTGCATCAGACGAAGCCCCTGACCAGGATTTATGGGCTCGATTCGCACCAATACCCGTTTATTAATTTTGACCACTGGAGCCACGGGAGGGGGAGGTATAGCCTTCCTCCGGGGCGCAATGGCTGCCACAGCGGCGACGGATGAAACCCGGGCAACACCCTGTTCCACCTTCTTAAGTTCAATCCCATTGACTCTCCAGACCACCTGGTCAATTTGTGACCCAACCTTGGACAAAGCTGCCTTCATCACATCGTTGGTGCCATGGAGGTGTTCATAACTCAAACCCAGGCTAGCGATCGACAACGACAACTCAGAAAAGCATCCGTCCACAAACCTGCGGACTTCAGCGATCACGTTGTTATCCATTTTTGAGGCCATTTCGATCCAAAAGGACCACATGGTCTCTAGCTTCTGTACCAAAAGCCCCGACGACGCTTTGCCGGCCGAAGCCCCGTCGAATGCTTCCACTCCCAAGTCCGCACAGATCGGACCGGTCGTCACATTCTGATACTGGCGACATTCCACTTTCTTCCGGCTGCCTGGTGCCCCTCCTTTGCCGTCACTGACGCTTGGCGGTGACGGAGATGAAACCTTCGCCACCCGCCCGCTTAGGGTCATTATCGACCTTACTGGTCTTGCTCTCCACAATGGGACGAAGCCCTTTCGGAGGCGACCGGCCAAGAGAAGACCGCGGCTTAAAGGGATCATCAGATCGCTATCTCCCGGTGGATCAGGAAATACGCTCGGGAACAATCCTGCGTTCGAGATTGCAAAACACCGACTCGCCTGGCCGAGCAATACCAAGACGGATTGAATGAAAATTCAAGCTTGAAAGATTGTCCTAACAGATACTGGTCTCAAGGCTCAAGGACCCCCGAGTTACCAGTAAGTCATGTTTTTAGAAGCTCCTTAGCCCCACTGGCTCAGGCCGGAGCGGCAGGAATCGCTTCCTAGACCTACCTGAGGATCGAATGATGGCCTCGCGATCTACGAACGGCCAAAAGAACGATTTCTGACGGTGCGTCATCTCTTGTTCGTAGATCTTTTTTTTTTTTTTTTTTTTTTTTTTTGGTTTACAGTCGGACGTTAAACCAGAAAAAAAAAAAAAAAAAAAAAAAAAAAAAGATCTACGAACAAGAGATGACGCACCCTCAGAAATCGTTCTTTTGGCCGTTCCAAGCTCTACTGTGACACACCGTACGCCGCCGGCGCAGGCGTTGTGCAATGTTGGGGCTTGCTACGCAGATCGGGTGGTGCAATTTACGGGCTCTTCTTCGTTACCATCCTCACGACTTGGACGTAGAACACTGTTGCTTATGAAGAGTACCAACGAAGTAGTATACAAGCTGTAAAGGCGGGGCCAGAGGCCGAGAAGCGATTCAGAAGGTAAGTAAAACTCCAACATTACTCTACAAAAATAAAAATACGACGAAGAAATTGTAAAATGATTTCACTTTTTACCTTATCTCCAGCAATTGAAGAGAAAACGAATTGCAGTCGTAAAAAATTACAAAACTCAATTTTCACCCTTGTTGAGCTACATTTTCTTTTTCTCAAACTGAAACGGTAAACTTTTCAATAGTAGCACATGTGTGCACAGTAGAGCTATTATTTTGCCGTGAATGAAACGAATCCGCCCGGGGGTTCTGATAGAGAGTGAGAAAGGGCAAAGTGCCTCCCACTAAAACATTATAATTTGTCAGCGCCTCGTTAATCGGTATCAAACGTATTCATTCACAAGTGGACCAGGTAATTGAAATCGATCGTTTCCTTCTTTCACTTATAAAAATCAACACTGAAGAAACAAATAATGGTACAACCGTACAATTAATGCGATAATAATGTGTCAATGATTACCTGAGCTAGTGTATGTCCGTCGGTTACAATGCAACAAATCGGCCATTAAAAGTTAATAAACGAGCCGACCTTTTCCGACTATAATTTCTGATTTTTTAAACATCCAAGTGCTGTGTATTTTGTTAGAAACGTATCAATTAAGCTGTGAAATGATAGCTTTTGTACGAATCCAGTTGTCAGTTGGGAAGTACAGGGTGGGTCGTAAGTAGTCGAACAAAAAGTGCATTTTAATATGAAAAATATCTGCCGGCAGTGACCCATCTCTGAGGATACTAGGTCATCCACCCATCATTTAAATTTAAATGTGACGAGAATATCGAATATCTTGTTGCAATATTCGTTTTGAAAGATCGGTGGCAAATGCAAGTGATTCTCAGAACATGTCCAGCTGATTATCAGAGGTAAAACCGAGCCGCTATCTGACCACTTGCGGCCAGTCATCCGAACTCATTTGGCCCTATACAATAACCCTACGCCTATTACACAAACGGTCTATTGACTTAAGACGGAGCTGAAACATCCCACAGATTTTATACGCTTAGCTGACTCGTGAGTTTCCTGTTGTTATTTTTTGATATCCTATAATATCCGATAACAATCTGATCGTTGCTTGGCTAAAATAAATAGCTCTGTTTCTTATCCCATGATCAACCAATTAAATGACTGAATCATTTAACAACAGAAGAGGTACAGGTGCAAAAGACACTAATTAGAGTTATCTCCTCTGAGAGTAATAAATTTCATTATACAGCCAGACCCTGTGATGAATGAAGCGAAGGTGTCATTTTCAGAGTGGAAAATATGTGCTTTTCAGAGAGACCGGCATGCTGATAGCGTACTTTTCCACTCAGTGAGGAAGGTATTGGTAAACCACCTCACTCCTTGTTTTACTTAGTAAAACCTCTGCAGGTTCAAACCAGCCAGCCAGGCTGATGACCTAAATAACAGTACCCAATGAACGCTTTTATTCTGTCCAATTAAATGCAGCAATTGATACCGGACTCTACATTAAGTGTGCACTTTTTATATCACCCGTCAGCCCGGTCGATCCGTCCGATAAATTGGTCCGGGGCACTTGCTTATACTCGTATATATCATCTTATCATGTTGCCCAGGCCGTTCCTCATCCAGGGTGTTATTAAAGCGATTCGACTCAGTGACTTTTTCCCGCTACTGGATAATGGAGACAGCCCCGGGCCGAGGTCGTAACAGAGAACACCATAATTACAACCCGTCGTCCATCGGCCACAATAAATCACAACCTGCCTCCTGTCAAAACTACTCTTATTAATAACAATAATATTGAGAGTTAATGTAAGCCAGCACTCGCACCGATGGGTCGGCTCTGGTAGCTACAACCCATCAATCGCGCTCTCTCTCTCATTCTCACACACACACACACACACACACACACGCGCGCGCGCGCGCACACACACACACACACACACACACTCGGTCTCTCCTTTTCTAGTCCTTCATCCAGTAAAAATTAGTATTCAGTAAGAAAAATGTACAAAGCGTCGAGCAAAGTCCATCAATCTTGTCCTGTTGTGGTGCGGTCTTGTTTTTTTTCTCCTTTCCCTTCGTACTTTTGTATGTGCATGCGTTGTAATGTGGTTTCTGTTTTAAATAGCCACAACTTTTTACGCTGTTTGTGAGTGCTGCTTTTCAACGAGCGCATCTTAGAAGATGGTGTCAAAACAAGCTTTACAATATTTAGATTGTTTAATATTTTGTTGACCTGCGCAACACCGTTTCCATTCATTCATGAATTAATTCCATACAGCGCAGCGGTCGTTTCAGTTTGCATTAGACTGTAACAGTATTTATCATACTGATTATTAATTATATTATTATTATTATTATTATTATTATTATTATTATTATTATTAGCAGTATTTATTATCATACTGCTCAAATATTATTATTTAAGCGGCTTAGGTTATAGGTCTGTTTATGCGGAAATTCGCTTCATTAACGAATATATTAGTAAGAAATAAAGTAGAGCGAATGTAAATAAGCGATTAAATTAAGTGTTATCAGGTTTAGTGCTGCAATAAGTATAGGCAACAATTAGGCTAAAGTAGTAGTGCACCATTGCAATCGGAACAGAGTAACGTGCAATCTGAAACGTGCAGCGTGTAACGCGTAAGGGTATATTATTTGTAAGTGTGCAATAACTGTTAGTTTCAAGTATAATCATGTTTAGGAGAGATACAGCTCGGCTTTGTGGCATTTGATCAAGTCGATTCAGTTTTTGCACCATCAGTCCGATACAACTATTTCATAAAGAGTAAGTTCAACATGGTTTTCTGGCCGATAATCATCATAATGAGTTTGGACGGAGACTTATAGTGCGTCTGACACGAGCGAAATGACAGCGAATGCACATTATCATCCGGGCAAGCTGTTCATATGACTTCACATGACTTGGATGAAACGTTTCACCAGCGGATGTTTTTCAATCAGACAGACAGACCTGATTCTGTTGACACGGAACAAATCTCGGGTCGGTTGCTGAACAGTTTGTACAGACACCATCAAAACTGACGAAAAAATGATGAGCGAGCACAGAACATGAAGAACGAGCCGATGAGGAATGCCGAAAACATTACGGATGAGGCCATACTAGACGAGTCTACTTCAAAGTTTGGTTGAAGGCTACCCGGAAAGGCGCCCAAAAGATTTTGTGAGTGGTACTTGATACGGAAAAGAACCCGACTGGAATTTTATAAAACTATTTTACGAAGCAATGAACCAACTTTCAGGCTCGTTTGGAGACCGAGCATAGTTACGTGTTATGTGACGCAAAAAACCTTACAGGATCAACTGAATACTCTGAGAGGACTGAGCGAGCAGGAGTTCCTGCAGGCGGTATTGGTGGACCTCATTTTCTAGACGTGCCGGTAGAATCGAAAACGGTCATACAATGAAACCCATCCAATATGACCGCGAAAAATTATTACGGCAACAAGACCGAACACTTGTACGCTGTAACAAGTTCAACGGAGGCTTTTAAATTAAAACAGAGCACTGCCAAGTGTGTTGCCCGATGAATTTTCATCGTACAACATTTATAGGTTTTGTTTGAGGTATTGTAGAGAAAAGGCAACACACACATGAAATGAGACTATTTCATATTGCAATTTCTTTTTGTAAGGATTATCGACTATTCTACTTGAGCGAAGGCTACGTAGACCCATAGAAAACACTGTTACGCACAGGCACACAGGCACACAGGCACACAGGCACACAGGCACCGCCACACCATAAAAATTTCAACGTTAGCATTAGGACTGAGATTATAAGCTACTCTAACACCCCTTCCAACCACAATAAAACATTTATATATTTCTACAGCTTAAATTAGATGCTGATTGAAATTAGGAGTGATTTGGTAGTTGGATTTATACACTGTTGTGAGTAAGCTGTAAAATGCGTTTATTTTAATATGATTCTCTAGTAAAATGATTTTTTTATGGGTTTTTATTAAAAACCATGAAAAGAATTGTCTATCTTTTTCATAAAACGGGGTAAAAACAACCCCTGTTTAATCGGTACCTGTTAGTTGTTTTCTACGGAAATAATTTTGAGGAGCGCCTTAAAAGCCTACCTATGGTAAACTACACAACTACCTGTAGCTCCTATTAGCCTATAATATTTAACATTTATCATCAAGTGATCAAGTGATCAATGGCAAGTGCCGTCCTTAAACACACGAATACCAATTTACTCTAAATTAAAGTCTTTATTACTAAATTATTAATATTTTTACGAGTATTTTAAAATAATCAACTTTTCAGACACGTAGGCCTAACTTTTCTCCTTTTGCTGTTAAATAATGATCATTGTTAAGAAGTGTTGTGGGATGGTCACCTCTAATTTAAAAATAGGCCTATTCTGGGTCCATTAATTGTGTAGGCCTATAATGGCCTACTGGAGATGCAATCTGTTTTTCTGTTGACTTTATTAGTTTGTATTATTCAGCAAAATTGATCTTCCTCGCGCCATTTGAACTCGCATTTAATCGATACAGCAATCTCGCACTTGTTTTGCAGAAACAATTTTTTTACATTTTTTAGTAGATGTGTTAGCTTCCCCCATATTTCTTAAACCTTTTGCTTTTCTTTTCATCCGGTTCGATCATTTGCGTAGTAATTTTCTAGTTCTTTTTTTTCTGCGTCACGTGGAGAAAGTTTATTTTACCTTTTTTGCAATTTTAGTTTTACCTGAAACATTGGTGCATGGAAGTCAATGGAATTACTTAGCAGTGCGAGATCACTTTATCACTTGGACACAGCCTCATTTGTCACAGTTTGTTTCCCGGTAGGCCTGTTTTTATTAGCAGCGACTATCTTCTGCACAACTGGACGATTGACAGGATGAACAGGTTCGGCTGTTTGTCTGCTGTAGGCCTATCATCGATTGTTGGGACCGAACCGTTGTGTACGCCTATTTGAGGATCGTTTGTCGGTTCACAATCACTTAGAGGTCGAGGTTCGTTTACCGGTTCACTTTCCTCAACAGAGCCTTTCTTCTGTCGAATCAGCACTGCAATCACGTGTGACTGTTGTCTGCAAACAACCGTCCCCGATATCGCCGCAAATAGACAAGTTATTGCATGGACCTAATTTTAGTTCGATATTCTTTTTCTTCACGACTATTTTTTTTTAATTTTGGAATGTACAAATCTAAATTTTTCTTCCACGTAATATACAATAATTGTATATTTTATATATTTGTTTAATGATTGTATAGCCCTAATTGTATACAATAATTGTATATTACGCGGAAGAAAAATTTAGTTTTGTACATTCCACAATTAAAAATAAGTAGTCATGAAGAAAAAGAATATCAAACTAAAATTAGGTCCATGGAATAGCTTGAAAGCGGGCTAGTCGATAAACAATAGTTAGAAAAATAAATAGGACAAATTCATGAATTATAAAGCGACTTTATACATCAAGCTGTAGTCCTACCGATCTTACCAAAGAATAATGCGTTGACTGCGTAATAATTAAAAGTCTACGGAAATGTGACCTCAAATTCACTAATTTAAGGTAGGCCAGGAATAGGCCTACGGTAGGCCTATTCACTGAGAATACCATTTTGGTCACGGCCTGTTAGGCCTATAGGCCTAATAGTTTACATTGTGACATTTTCATTCCTCAGGAGAATAGGCGTACCACCTAAAACTGAACCTATTTTTATCCAAGTGTGTACGCCTAGGCCTACTTAGGCCTAAATGTGCTGATACAATTCACCGTTTATTGTCCGATGAATAATGGAGTAACACAAGTGAATAATGAGGTCTATGAAATTACCAATTGCCGAGAAATGTCGTTTCAATTTCAGAAACAGTTTTTACCGGAAGTGTCAGTAAATTTCAAAGGCCTTGGATGGCAGCGAACGCATAATCACGCCTGAAGAAAAGAGTAGTCAGCGCTGTTATGATGGTAAGGGTAAGCGATGGGAGAGGCGAGCGCGCTGCCCACACTGGCACCATCAGTCGTCTAATAGGCCTACCTGCTTAAACCTTCATTAAGTTGTTGCTATTACAAGATGTTTTCAAGTAGCAGTACTCATGATGATTTCTTATGGAAAATGTTTAGACTAAATTATTATCTTTTAGACACAAAGAATTACAAACTAATGACTGCCGGTGTATAATAACAAAAAATCTAACCGAAATAACTAAAAATAATTCAATAACTTTAAGTACGCATTTAAAAATAGTTTTGTCAAAATAATTTAAAAAATTCGTTTACGTATGGGAACTTTCACTTAGACGTAGTAAGTTGACAAACCGAGCCATGACTGAACCAATCGACACGCATATGAAAAGTGTGTTTGTTATTGGGCTATTTCTGGTTTCTGTATGGCCAAAGTACCTAGTACCAGCGCAGCTCAATACTGCTGGTCGGCTGCTCTAACCTGGTTGCTGTTTAGCCGCGGCCCGGCCTAAGGGCCACAAAAGGTCCTAAAGGGGTACACCTGTTTATAAGTAATAAGGTGTCCGTAGAGGACATGATTCCGTATCTTATTGGGCACTTAACTAAAAAACAATCAACAATTTTCAATCACGTCAGTGTTTTTATGAGTGTGCGAATTGTATTTTTTGTTGCATTTGATTAGGTCAGCAGCCGAAAGGCTGGTTTGAACCTTTAAAGGGTTTACTAAGAAAAGCTTATCAGCATGCCACGCCCTCTGAAACGCACCTAAATTCAACCCTGCAAATGACACCTTCATTTCATTTACCACAGGGTATGGCTGAATAATGAAATTCCTTACTTTCAGAGGAGATAACTCTGACTTGTGTCATGTACACCACTCTTCTGTTCTTAAATGATTCAATTATTTAATTAGCTGATCATGTGATAAGAAACAAAACAATTTTTTGTAGCCCTGGAACTAGCAGATGGAGTGCAAGTAATTTAACTCTCCACCTGTACGTTTTGAGAAATTTTGTTGCATATTACTTAGTATTATTTTATCAGACGTTACAGGCAGTCCTACTATATATACGTTTGTACGTACGTAATTATTTTTCTGAACGAAATAGGGACAGTTTTAGGGTCTTACAAGACATGAAATTGCGAACCTTCGAACGGAAAATTGTAAAACGGCACAAAAAATTGTCGTCGTTTGATATTTTCAAATTTATAAATTATATGGATACTTGACCAGGCACGTTCCAAAAACACAGTTATGTGGACAAAATTTATCGACGGACCGGTGAACGTGAGTGCAATCAACGGATGTGATCCGTTGCAGGTTACGACAAAATCAACCGACATTTAATAAATCTGTTTAAACGAGTAATAGGAGCCGTGGTGAATTAAATGTAGGCCTAGTGAGTGTAACACGTGATTCAGGTACGAAAACCATCCCATCGTCTGCATTAGCAGTAGGCCTAATTGCGAAACAGTCGGTCGGAAAACAATCGGGCACGGCGATCGATTGTTACGTAGGTGGGGAAGCAGATATGGGCCGGTGCCCATATGTCGATGTCGCTTGAAAATAGTTCATCTTGACAGTCTACACTCGTTTGGAGACGGCAAGGGGTTCTGTAAATTTCGCACAGCGGGATCTCATCTACAATAAAATCCAATTGATGTAACCCGTTTACGTATTCAAGTGGTGAACATTTTCACAGCCGGAGGGATGCTTGGCCTGGGTGAAGAAATCTGTGCACTCGTCAAACATAGAGTAGCCCATTCAGAGTAGGCCAACTCCATCGATATGAGAGGGCCAACCAACGCATCGCCTTCTTTACAAACTCAAACTATAGTGTCCAGCGAAAAGGTGTAAAGACACACCGTGGACGCATGCAGTTCGACTTCCTAACTACCTACTTTTTTCATTGACCACGTGACCCATTCTGCTGCGTTTTCAACCTGCACCGATGGCCGGCAAAATAGTTGCTCTATTTTTCATTTTTGTCATGCGCACTTGTCGATACCATCGGAGCATTTCTGAACGGCGTTCAAAATATAGTATTATTTTTCAAAATTAAATGAAATTTGAAACACAAAGTTTTTATAAGAAACTTTGAAGCGACTTTGTATAAGAAAGCGCATCGGGTTAGGTTTTTAAAAGGTACAACAGATTACATTACAAATGCATTTACTATAAAAACGGCAAAAATTGAACAAAATATAATACATGCTGCTAAGTTTTCAATTAAAATATTCTCCGCGCTTTGAAATTGGGTTTTTAAAATACTACTGTTTTCGTGCTCAATGCAATCAAACAAAATTAACAATTATTGTACAATCGTACCACTTTAGATGTGTATTTTTCATTGAGCGTTTAGCTATCGGGCTATTAAAGTTGCTCCGTTGTGGTGATAAAAATTTCTGACGGTCGGTTCCTGTTTTCAGTGGATCAAGATGCACCAATCGAACTGCATTCAATTAGGCCTATGTCTACCACCATTTTCAGCCATTTTATGATGCATTTTTAGATTCGTTTTTATATTACATTCGACCTCTGCGAATTGTAGACCGATATCGGCACTTTTTATCAGTCGAATGAAAAATCACGTGACTTTGAAAAGTGATTATCGATACTTGATGGCCGTGAGCAAAGTACGACAAAATGACCTGTTGAACTGATTTCCTTTCACTATTGGTTGAACAAAATCGCTTTGCTTTTCATTTCGAGTGGCTGTGGTAGGATAAGTACATTACCGGCTGTGCATGCCTATAGGCCTACTCGTGTGTCCAGATTAGCCTAAAATTTAGTATTCTAACTTTAGTATTCTAATTTAGTATTCTACTAAATTTGGCTGTAGTATAAATGTGTTTAGGCGTAAGTAAATCGGACACTCAGATAGAGAACCAGAGTAAACAGCTCTGAATCTATTGCGATGGTGTAAACATTTGGCGACCGGTTTTCAGCAGGACTTAAATTATACCCTGACAGCTCAAGAAAATCTCTTTCTTTAATCGGCTATTCGGTCTGAAATCGTGGACCGATATCGGATCGGGTGCATCAAGTGTCCGATACAAACAGACAACATAAATGTTTCAAACGATACAAACAATCTATTGAACTCGTATCACGTGTCCACCTCAAATTATTCTTGTTTCCATCGCATCAACTGTTCCGCATCCTGCGTTTCGTTTCGGTTCACTTTTATATCGTGCAAATCGTAGCGTAGAAGACGAACGTGATATGCGAAGGTGACATGAAATAAAAAAATCGTAGGCCGGTAGAAGATTGCCAAGAAAGTTACCGATCGGCTTTTCCTTCCATCGCCTCGAGCGGTCCCAAAATTGAATCGATGTTTGCTGATGTCATAATGTTAACACGATCATAACGAAAAGAAAATATTCATAGAGAATTTAATGGGAACGGTGACATCGCATCGCCTCGGCTGCCTGCTCAACCGGCAGCCGAGGAGAGAAGGGCACGCCGTCTAGGCCTATAAGTTGAGTTTGCCAACCGAGCGAAGGGCGCTAATTTCCGGATGGGGTGTCAACGGGCTCCCCTCGAAACGATTTCATTTCAGGACAGAAATGAAGTTAGAGCGGTGGATGAAAATGAGATTTAGCAGGGCCATCTGTAACCTCTCACCCCCTCGCCGTGACGTCCTCTCATCCCTCGTCACACGGAAAATGTAAATTACAGTGCGTCCTCGTTCTTCTTATCTCGCTCGAGCTGCATGCGCCTACAGCAGGCCGCCTCACAATTAGCCACCTTTTCCCTTAAACATCCTGATTAACGTTTTCACAATAGCCTACGTCTACACAATTATTAGAGACGGTTGAATAACGGTGTCGTGTGTAACCGATTGCTTTTTCCATATGTCGTCTCTACTTGAAAAATATATAGCTTCAAAGGAATGTAGGTAAAAAGGTAGGCAGGCTATGGTAGGATAAACCGCACCTTTACTCACTTTCAAATAGATCCTAGAAAAACAAACGAACAAACAAACACGAATCAAGCGACGATTCACTGTAAAGGGTCTGCAACCAAATAACAGAGGTAGGCCTACGCCTATGAATAGAGGAGCGACCCTTAGCCTACCTATTGTTGCAGCCAACGTCACAATTCAAGATGAATTTAACATTTTCATAATAACCCCTATCAGTGTCTTATCTTTAATCTAACGATGAATAAATGAAGAAAATGTTAAGTCACGTGATATAACATTGGCCCACGCCTACACCTGAACAATTTGGATACGGATCGGGAAGGTCGTGCTGCTGCACGGAACGCAAAATGGCGGTTGTCCGGGCATTCGTGTGGCTAGTGAACGGAAACTGTGCATCATCTTCGTTACGACGGACATAGGCCTACATTATTGCGTAATGAATACAACTCCAAATGACGGATTAATTTTTTATGCGGTTGAATGATTGTTTTTGCAAGAAATGTTTACTTTCACAAGTCACCTTAAATGTTTTTTAATATGTGAATGAACAGTTAGGCCATGATCAATTTAAAGAACAAGCTAAATTAATACACAATGAAAATATTAACGAATAATAAAATATAAATTATAGAGTATGCCTATAGGCCTACGTAATAATAGCCTGTAATAAAATATCTGGTGTGAACCACTCACACGACTTTCTCTTGCCAATTTAAATAATTAACATTATAACCTATGTTTAATCATTAGTAAACAATGTAAAATAAAAATTCATAACTAAATTTTAATCACGAGTGAATGCATAGTAAAAATCAACAAGTTCGGCTTAAAAATAGGAAAAATCGCACTTTCACGCTAAACTAGGCTCGGTAAAAGAAATGCTTGAAATAAAAGTTGTAGATTTTTTGAAATTCTATAACTTTAATTATACACACATTTGTCGTAAAGTGCCCTACTAAGGCCGCAACCTTAAAAATCCCATTTTTTAAAGAAAATACAGATGATCACTAATTGCCGCTAAACTAAGAGGTGTACAAAAACATTTTTGAAATAAGAGTTGTAGGTTTTAACATTTTCTCCAATTTTAGGCCTTCACAATTTAGCTATAAAATGCAAATTAAAGCCGCGACCTTAAAAAACCATTTTTTCCTTCAAGAGCACAGCCTCCCCAAGAATTTCAGCAAACATGGCGTTTGCCCTATGTTGTAAAGCATAAATAATCAAGTAAATCAGGTGATTTTTAAAACAACCATTTTTGAGTAAATCGCAAAAAATTAAAAAATTGCACGAACAAGCTTCTATTTCCGGTTGATCAATTTTGATGAAAATGTTCATTTCCGGTCCGGTAGTGATACCTAACTTAAGTTTTAAGTTTCAGCTTCGTACAATATTCCGTTCTTGAAATACCTTGGTCACACTCGCACACACACACACACACACACACACAAGCTCCAGCACGTACACGCACATACACGCGCACGCGCGCTCACACACACACATACACACACACACACACACACCAATCGTGAAAACATGTTTTTTGGGTTCAAGTGCCTGAAAACGTGTTTATCCGGGGAAAACGCGATTTCAAAAATTCAATATGAAAACAATACTTTCCTTTCCTATACAGAGGGTGGTTCACGAAGAAACGGAGATTGGCTACTTCGGGAAGTAAACCTGCATTCATAAATAAGAAACAAAGTTCATATGAACATAGGTCCGGAATCGCTTCGTTAGCAAGTTATAGCTGGCGAAAATTTTCGTTCGGGTTTCAATTCTCCCACAAAAATGAAACCCTACAGACATTTTTCGAGCGTCAATCAATTTGTGAAACTAAATAAATTTTATGTAAAGTAAGCTGAAAAATCTAAAAAAAGGCCCTGGGTCCGTAACTAGAGTAGTTTTTGAGATATCTAACGAAATACACCAAATTTGTTCTCTCTAAAACTGTTTTCTTTAAGGTTTGAAGTACATTAACTTTTTTAAATGGGTAATAAACACGTAAACTTTAATATAAACCTTGGAGGGAATTTAATTCTAAAGAGAATGATGGCCAATAAAAAAACAAACACAAACTTACAAAAGAAAAGGTTCACCGAACCAAAACAGAACTAAAAACAAAAATGTCCTATCCCACTGAAAGCCCTTGTAATACTCGGTAACGCACAAAGAAAAGAAAGCAAATACTAAACTTCAATTAGAGAGGTAATACAATTACAAAATTACAATTACTATTACAAAAGTTGCTCAAAATTCCCTCCACCATAATTATGAACACCTTTGTGCTCTAATTACAATTTCTTCAATGGCACTTTGTACCTTATCACTTTTCACTTTTGTTTCTAATAGGCTAAGTTGAGCAACTTATCAACTACGATCACTAACTCTTCCCGTGCATTAACTTTTTCTTTGTAGGCTACACCAAAGCTTCAAAACGACCCCACAGGTAATAGCCTAATAATGAAGGGGTTTTAAGTGAGGCGACCCAGGAGGGCAATTTTATTGATTGGTCCGCCACGCTTAATCCACTTGTTGGAAGTTTCATTTAAATGATTCGTAACAAATAAGGAGAAATGTGGAGCCGACCCATCTTGTTGGAAAATAAGTTCTCGCCTTCTAAGTAGAGGAACTTCTTTTAAGAGAAGTTGCAAATTATTTTGCAAGAAATTTAGATAAACAGCACCCGTTAGGTTTTCATTAAAAATAAAGGTCCACTACCAACATTTACATGAAATCTATGTTGGAATGAAGTTTCTGTTGAACTATACGGATTCTGTTCACTCCACAAATGAGAATTCTTGAGTTGAAAATCTCATTTCTTGTGAAGGTCGCTTCATCAGAAAATAAAGTAAGGCAAAATTTACCTTACCATCAAAAAGTTGTTGTCTTGAAGCCGGTGACAAAACTGTAAGCGTAGTGTTGGTAATAGGTTTTCCACCTTTCGATAATGAAAAGGGTAGGCCTACAGTTCTTCTTTTTTAACCATTCTCCATAGGGACTTTACGTTGTGTGAATCCAGAGCGTAAAGAAATTCTCCTTGTACTGGTGCATGGACTACGTTGTAGTCTATGTGTTGAATTACGTTCTCTTATCCATTAACCCAGTGGGGTGACGTTGTGGGAAGATGGGAATGACCCACGCATTTCTACGTAAACACCGGAAAAACGAAACAAACGTTTTGGTATTTGGAATAATACGTCGGTTGGTAAATGTCTTCTGATATTGGCGTTGTGCCTGTTCTACACTCCTATTAGCCTATAAAAACAATACAAGCGATGACATTAACGAGCCTGTTCAACAAATCAAGTATTACCAACCTTCTCTTGTGAAGGTTAAAAACTCACAGTTTTAAAAATTGATATTTTAAAAACTGAACAACTTTTGTTCTTTATCTCTTAAAGTAGGCCTAATCTAATATAATTAGGCCTACTAATGTCTTAGCTGGTAAATTATCTACTTCTAGGGCCTACTTCTACTTTTTTATTTCTTGGAAATATTCATTTTTACACTGGAAATTGTGTACCAAGTATTTATTACAAGCACTTTCTATGTGATTTGAAATTTTTGTTTACAGCTCTGTTTTGTTTCGGTGTAATAAAAACCTTTTCTTTCGTAAGTTTGTATTTGTTTTTAGTGGCCTATTTTAGCCTACATCATTCTATTCAGAATTAAATTTCTTACCAGGTTTATATTAAAGTTGACGTGTTTATTACTCATTTAACTAACTTAATGTATAGGGTACCTACTTAAAACCTTAAAAAAAACTGTTTTTCTAGACCAAATTTGGTGTATACCGTCAGGGATTTCAAAAACTACTCTAGTTACGGACCTGACACCTGAAACCTGACACTTGAGGCTTGCTTTTTTCGATTTTACATAAAATCTATTTAATTCACAATTTGATTAGCGCTCTAAAAATATTTGTAGGGCTTCATTTCTGCGGGAGAACTGAATCCCGGACGAAAATTGTCGTCAGCTGTAACTCGCTAACGAAGCGATTCTGGACCTATGTTTGTATGAACTTTGTTTCTTATTTTTGAATATAGAAAATCTCTGTCCAATAATTTTACCTCCCGAAGTAGCCAATCTTCGTTTCTTCGTGAATCACGCTGTGTATTCTTATAAGGCAAGAGAAAGTAAAAAAGTAAAACGTGAAAAACCCAAACAAGGCATGAGGCCGTTAGGATTTTGAAAATTAAACTGCATGTACAATTTTTGAATAATAATGTTTAATTGTCCGGTAAATATTGTTACACTTATCTCTGGAGGTACGTTTCGGGATCCGGGTAAATAAAATTATTAACAAACTATCGCTTAAAATCACGAACAAATATTTATTAAGGACTGTAAATTACAATTAATTATGATACTTAAATCTAAAAGAATTACAATATTGCTACAGTTAAACTAATTACAATAACAAATTGCTTTCAATAGATTGATGCTATTAAATAAACTAACTCCTACTCACAAAGATAACAACAATTACACGCGTCTACAATTTACGGTGGATCTCTTCACAGAAGTTCTCACCGTTTAACTCACCTACACACTGATCAAAGACTAACACTGATCTTCAAAACGGTGTGCTCCTTATATAGATGGAACTCACAAGGACAGAGATTTTCGATATAATAATAAAAATAATACAAGTTTTTACAAAACGTAAACAACTCATTATGACTGAATAGAACGGTTATAAAAAGAGCCAATTATCTAAATAGATACCCGACTCCTTCAGGTAGCCGTACAAAATTAGGCTGACCTATACCATTTGTGCGTTATATTTCTGTTTCTTAGAAACCCTATTTATTATTATTTACATTAACACTTTTCAAATCTCGGTCTTTCTCGAAAATTCTCCAACACTCTTTTCTTTTAGGGCCTAGATATTGTCGCAATATATTAGATTGGCTAAGCATTTTTGTAATTCGGTAGGCCTATATAATAAAAACACCGATCATAATTTATTTTCCAAGAAAATTATAGCTGTTTCCAAATACTATTTCTTAAATATAAAATATCAAGAAAAGATTATTCATAACAACTTTGTTTAATTACAAGAGATAGACGTGGTATGCCCTACCTATGTGCCTCGTAGGCCTCGTAGGCCTCGTAGGCACATAGGTATGCACATCTAAACTAAATTTGTAAATCATTCCTCTTTGTAGTCTAATATTTTCCTCGACCATAGACTATAGCTTTTCAAGTGAATACGATTTCATTTTATTTTCAAGATAATGACCGGTAACTTTTAAATGTGCAAGCAAATTGTTGAAAATTGACAGACAAAGAGGGCAGTGTGCTCTACTGATTTAGATGAACATGATTTTCTGATTCCTATTTGTTCTTTATACCTACAAAACGAGTGCTCATTTTCTTTTACAAATAATCACTAAAAATAGCTTGACCGGCGAAAATTGGCTAACAGTTGTCACGCGTTTTTGCTCCGTCAATAGAACGATCGTCCATTTTAATACTTCTAAAATCCGTTCTTATCTTCCTCTTGCTTCCCACCAAGTGATATTGTGACGTTTCTTCCGGGTTCTTCTCAGGATCTGATTATTTTCTAGACGTTAAACAAAAAAACAAAAAAAAACAAATGATTATTTCTATACTAAAAAACATCCACTTTAATTTATAAAAAATTAAAATTTATGTGGGCTACGAATTAGTTATCTGCATTTATTTATTACGGTTATAACAACTATAGAATTACAGTGAACTACTTAAATTAACAGAAATACGGTCATTTACAACCAAAACCATAGAAACGTAATCGTCTTTTATAAACAGACAAAGACCGTTTTCAAGAAGGATAAACAAAACAAGGAACACAATACAACAACCTAAAGAAATAAATAACAAACAAAATAGAACCGAGAGAATAAGTTACGATAAACTAGGAAGATAAGAAGTGAGTGTAGACTAGCCGCTAGTCTACAATATGCTACAATTCCGTTTTCCGATTTCGTTTCTAACGTTTGGAGAAGAAAATTAACCGATCGTGCCAATAGTTATCGGTTGGAATCGACGTTGGTTTTAGTAGCCTACTGCGGTCGCACATCTCCAGCGAGTAGGGCCTATATAGGCCTAATGTCGTGGAAAAACCATTTACGCCATCATCGTAGTAGCGCTGATGATTTTATGTTGGCCTAGTTTTATTGTCGTTTTCATATGATCGCGTCCAATATATATGTCATATGTCTGGTCGTGAGCAGGGACGGCCCAATTGGGGCTGATTGTTGTTAAATCGTGGACACTCAAAATAAAAAACTACCTACTTAAGCTACATGAAGTTTTCTCCCGATTCAGGTTGTCAACCATCCAATACGTGTTGTAGGGTGAATATTCTTTACTTACATTGAAAACGACGGCGATCTGGCGGATTTCTATGTCAGCGTCCGCAATAGCGAAAGCGGATCGTGCTTAATACCTGGACATTGAGGTCGGTCCACACTTAAGATCGGACCTTCAAATTAGTTAAATGACCAAAGATTAAGGTATTTAATTTTTATATTTCACATAGTAAATAAATTAAGGGCCATTAACATAGCCGGACTTAGTCGTTTGCTAACGCCCGATCTTTATTCCAGCATGGGAAGCCGTAAACTTTCATTTCAATAAAATTTTTACCGTCCATAAACTCATAAGTGTTGCCTCAGGCAGACCCAGGCTTTACTCCGGTAAGACATTCGTATTAACAGACAATCTTTGGCCTATTACGCCCAATCCAAAGGATTTAAGATGAGCGAGTGGCCTTGGAAAGCCATCAAGATGTGAAACCACAACCCCTAAGAGGTGATACTCAGTTGAGTGAGCAACCGCCGGGCGTCCCACTCCCTTAGTATTGATGTCGGCGTCAGCCATGTTTGACGAGTCACCGTCGAGCTCGGTGCGCCGCTTAAAGTGCGACTTATGTGACTCTAACCAATTTGGTCGGTTTCCCTTTCAATATCTGGGTAGAGTGTGAACTTCTCTGCACTAGTCTGTGTGTGCTCCGAAACTGTGTGTTAATTGTGTGTACCTCCGCGAAGTCGATTCATGGGGTCCGCTCGTTGCCCGGAGCAATCTCCATAGGTTGTCCTACCGTGTCCGGTTCTAGCTTTACCCACTTCAGCACCAACTAATCACCGTGTGATGTTATTCCCTATTAGGCTACTGTGATCTGCCTCTTACTAAAAACTGTTACCGAGTTAAATAACTGTATTGCCTTATGTAATCTATCCTAGAGTGTATTTACCATAATTATGTTCTAGTTCCCTAGATCCCTGTGTATGCTCTGGCCCTCCCGCGACTCTGATACACTAGGCTCCACTCGTTATCCGGGTGGGGGCCGGGTCCGGTTGCTTTGCCTACTTCTCATCGTCGCTTCAGTTCCTACGCCTACTTGTTTGTCTTGGTCCTTCCATAACGCTGATGAACATGAGCTCCGCTCGTTACCCGGACGTGGAACCGGGCCTGGTTGCTTTACTCACTTTCTCCTCGTCACTTTGGCACCTTTGTTTGTCTGTGTTCCTAATGCCTGACCTAAGTCCTGTTCGTACTAGTGACGTCCATAAAGCACTGGTAACGCCAACAGCGGCGTTCGAGGTCGTTTCATCACTACCTCAGGGAGGGGTATCAATACCTCTGCGATGGTGACGTACGTGGCTCTCCTCATGTTGGTAGCCTTGATGGGTAGTAGGCGAGTTAAGCTTGCACTCCCAAGCGATAATTAAGCGGCACTCGCCTACACTTGTACACTCAAGCGGGTGCGCCCATTCACCCCACAATCTCAGAGTGAGACTATCCTTCCTAAGCCGAGTATAGGGTAGTTTAACTGCCCGTTTCACGGCCACGTCCTGTCTAGTCTGGGGCGTGGCCCTCAATTCCTAGTGTCTGCCAAATACCACCAGGTTGTGTAGCCCTACAATGGTGCGACTTTTGGAAAGCTGTGGCAGGAAGAGGAAACTGCGTTAGCTGCTAATACTAAATTAATGCCGCAGAATAGTGTGGTGCGATGGCTCTACCCTTCGGTACCCGTGTACGTGTAATGTCCCAGAATAACAATTTCTACCTAACATGAAACGCCTACATGAGAGTACCTGGAATCGCCTTTCCGAGGTAAGGTAGTTCTCCTCGACGAACCCCATATTACACCGGCCATGTCTGACTAGTCACTGCTGGGATTGGCGCTTCATCCCGCGGAGAAAAGAAAAAGAATAAGCGCCGCACCCTACCACACATGGATTTACATACGGCCGCATCCGTTCACCTCGTCAAGTCAGAACTCGAGTATGGGGCGTCATCAACCTAATGTTTCAACTGTTAGACCATATTAGCTTTCGCTAATGCCAATCGGACAATGACATCGAAATCCGGCAGATCGCCGTCGTTTCCAACTAAGTAAACAATACTTACCCTACAACACAAACATATTGGACGGTTGACGATAGCCTACAGTTTTTTTGTATAGGCTATTAAAACTGTTGTAGCATTTGTGAACAAGAATGAACATTTGTTTCGGTGTCATGCAACCATCTTATAGCCTAATCTGCGACCCACCACCGCCACTTTTGAAATTAACTATTCACATTTAACTGTTTGCAGATGACAGTTGATATTGTATTATATGTTTCCGAAATTAATTAGTTTTATTCCTAGTAAATTTATTTCCACTTAGTTGTTTTAAATAAAACGCTTTTTAAGGACATTGAATGACGGATCCGTTCAGGTAATAGTTTAGATAATTTTTTTAGGAATCATGCATATTAATCAAATATAAATAGAACATTAAAATTAAAAATTTTTGTAATTAAAAAAAATTTGTTACAGTTCTTTATCTATTAACAATTAGGCCTAAATAGAAACGCAAACGTATTCTCGTGATGATCTCTTTCCTCATTTTACAATTTAAGATAAATATTTATGTTAATTAACATGTAAAACATGAAATACATGGAATCAACAAACACAAAAGACTGATACCTGCGCACACGCCTCCTTTGCCCGAATTTTTTCAAAGTATTTAGTTCAGTTAGACTATTATTGTTAAAATATCGTAAAACGTAAATTATTAAAGTTAGATGCACTTGAATTTATGTTATGTATTACATATTTTAAAAAGTTGTAAAAAAAAAGTTATAAATTTATTAAAAGATGTAGATCTTTTAATTTTCTATAAATTTAATTATATACACTTTTGTCGTAAAATGCATACTAAGGCCGAAATCTTAAAAAAATCAATTTTTCACGAGAAAATCAATTTTCGTGAGAAAAAAAACAGAAAATCGCAAATTACCGCTAAACTAAGCGTTATACAAAAAAATTGTTTGAAATAAAAGTTGTAGGATTTTAAATTTTCTACAATTTTTATTATATAAATTGTTGCGCTAAAATGCATATTAAAGCCGTAATCTTAAAAAAAACAACGTTTTTACGAGAAAACACCCTCACCAAGAATTTCAGAAAACATGGCGCCTACCCTATCTTGTAGAGAATAAACAATTTAGTAAACCAGGCGATTTTTAAAAAAAATCGTAGGACCAGTTTTTGAGAAAATCGCAAAAAAGTGAAAAATGACACTAATAAACTACTACTCCCGGTTGACCGATTTTGATGAAAATGTTCGTGTCGGGTCCGGTAGTAGTATGTAACTTAGGCTTCAAGTTTCAAGTTCGTACGATGTTCCGTTCTTGAGATATTCTGTTCACACAAACACACACACCCACACACACACACACGCGCGCGCGCATACACACACACACACACACACACACAGACCAATCGCTAAAAACATGTTTTTTGGGTTCAGGGGGTCTGAAAACGTATAGATCCGGTGAAAACTCGATTTCTTAAAATTGACATGAAAACAATACTTTCCTTCCTATATATTCATATAGGCAAGAGAAAGTAAAAAATCTGGTGTGAAACACTCACACAACTTTCTCTTGCCAATGCAAATAATTAACAATAAACCTAACATTATTAATAAAATATTAGAAATAAACAAAAACTAACCTCAAAAACATAACCTTATTTTAATCATGAGTGAATGACGCAAAATGACAATCGAACTCAGTTTGGCTTAGAAATACGGAAAATCACTCTTTCTCTCTAAACTAGGCTCTGTAGAGAAAAATGCTATAAACAAAAGTTGTAGATCTTTTAATTTTCTATAAATTTAATTATATACACTTTTGTCGTAAAATGCATTCTAAGGCCGAAATCTTTAAAAAATCAATTTTTCACACGTTTTCGTGAGAAAAAAACAGAAAATCGCAAATTACCGCTAAACTAAGCGTTATACAAAAAAATGTTTGAAACAAAAGTTGTAGGTTTTTAAATTCTCTACAACTTTTATTATATAAGTTTTTGCGCTAAAATTTATATTAAAGCCGTAATCTTAAAAAAACAACGTTTTTACGTGAAAACAGCCTCACCGAGAATTTCAGCAAACATGGCGCCTACCCTATCTTGTAGAGAATAAAAAATTGAGTAAAATAGGCGATTTTAAAAAAAATCGTAGGACCAGTTTTTGAGAAAATCGCAAAAAACTGAAAAATTATACGAATAAACTACTACTTCCGGTTGACCGATTTTGATGAAAATGTTCGTGTCGCGTCCGGTAGTGGTATGTAACTTAAGTTTCATGTTTCAAGTTCGTACGATGTTCCGTTCTTGAGATATTCTGTTCACACACACACACACACAGACACACACACACACACAGACACACACACAGACACACAGACACACACACAGACCAATCGCTAAAAACATGTTTTTTGGGTTCAGGGGGTCTGAAAACGTATAGATCCGGTGAAAACTCGATTTCGAAAAATCGACATGAAAACAATACTTTCCTTTCTATATATTCATATAGGCAAGAGAAAGTAAAAAGGAAATAAATTTCATTTCATTTCATTTGATCAGGTCCACTATTACTGCGTTGTGTCTGTATGTTGCGTGTTTAGGCCTACCATGTTACCGTTTTCCAAGCACGAGCTTTGTCCACAGAATATTATAAATAAATAAGCCAACCGATAAATGAAATTTTTTAAAATATCGAACAATTTTAAAATGTTGACAAATTGGTCGGCGGTAGCCTTTCACTTAAATAATGAGCATTTTGTTGTTGGCGAGTACGTATCGCGTGGCTGTCACACGGTTGCAATATGAGGCCTGGTCAAATTGATTTCATCTTTGTGAAGGGAAAGCGGTTGCAGTGTAGGGTGTAGGGTGTTTACCGGTGGGTCAGTTGATGGTCGGCCATACTTGTTAACATCGACCAGAGCTTTAGTCAGGTGATGCTTTAGTGACCCAATGAATCCGAATATCACCACATCGGCATATCGGACGGCCGCTGATCTCAATCCGGACTTTTATACTGCTATGTATATAGGCCTATACAAGGTGACAGCTTGTATAGATCGAGGCGATAAAGCCTTTCCCCGTTTAAGTAGCCTAGGTCAGCGGAAAAACTCATGGCATCAAAATAAAACGTTTTTATGTAAGTATGACATTTCTTGTTGAACGTTACATCCAGGGCGATCGGACATTTCCTCTTAAAAACGGTTCGTTTTATTACGAGTCCAAGTTTTGCTTCGCTGTGCGATTGTGACCATCGTACTGAAACAATAAAGCAAAATTAATTACGCCTGTTCGCGTATACGGTTTCAGGTAGATCGGCCATTGTCCACTGTAGGCCTACTGTGTCTGAAGAGCGGATACAAAATAAGGTAGCGATTTTCGTTTTAGGAGTTGTTGTGCTCATTTGTTCTAGTCGCCGTAGTTGTTATTATTACTGTTATTATTTTGAAATAGTAATAGTGGCAGGTAATACCACTATTGACGTGTAAGCAAAACCAGCAGTTGTCGAGAGAGAAAACGAACCGATCAGGTTAGTTTTGTCGTGGAGGAAATGGAGTGAGGCTTGCGTGCCACCGTGCGTGCACGGTCGTCAATAACGTATAAATAACGCTTCCTCTCTGACATTTGCCTCGCATGACTCAATTGTGACCCCGTTCAGAGACAGTGATTACATAGTGATCACGGGGCCACAATAGGCCTACACAACCCACCACGCAACCCGCGCCTTCTCTCGGCTTCCACCTCTAGTTATGCCGTCTTGTTATGCCGGTTCAACTCTTGATAAGTGGTAGGCCGACGCCCGTCCATGCAGCCGGACACCTTCTCCAATGGTTTTCGGTCGGGTCACACTTTCATTAGAAAATCGTCACGATCTGTTTTTGCTATGCAGCTGCTGAAAATATTCAATCGATTGGAAAAGTGGCCGACCGACTATTAGGTGGTTCCATCACTCAACATTCAACAAATAGCCTACATCGCACATTGTGCCTGCCTGATAAGCCCTACTCTCCACCTACGCTTACACTAAACTTCATCTCTCTCCTTCAATTACAAGTTTTTGGGAAGAAGCAAGTGACATTGACCCTTTAGCACCTATACAACGGTTATAAAGACATTTCTTTGCGAAACCTAGATATAATTTGAAATCGAGTTAAAATAACTTAACTTTTAAACGGTGTTAAGACAAATATTCGCGTATACCCGTAACGAAACTATAGGCCTATTATTAATAAATTTCACACCGAAATAGTTATTAATTATTAGTTATTAGTTAGGCCTATTAATTTCAATCGATTGATAGAAAAAAGGTCGAGCTAAGGTACTTTAACGATCTTATTAGAAAATAAGTAAAAAAACCATTTGTTTTTATTCCTTGCCGCAAGCATTTTCAATGGTCCGCTATAATGTGTAACATTTAAAATGGATATAGGGATATAGGATATCGGTGCTGTTTACTTGTGATTAAACAGAATAAGGCGAATCAAGTAGCCTACGGTTTCCGCCATCAACACCCATCTCTGTAGATTACTTATCAACGAACGGAGAGCCTTCTCATCTGGTTTCTTACCGAAGGCGGATACAAATTACGTCGAACAGTTAGTTAAATTCGCCCTCTATTAACCTATAACCTATAACTCCGGCTATACGTTTCCATGTTTCCGTTACTTTCTGAAAACATTAAATCTTCAATATATTACTACAAAGCTGAGACGTCAGCCAACAAATACAGCGCTTGACACACGACGTTGCAAATTGTGCCGGTTTCTTTTATTTATTTGAGTTAATTCATCTAGAGAATGGGATTGTGGTGGTGGATGGGATAACCGAGACGTGGCCTCAACTGTACTTCTATAAAATTACTGACAATATTATCTTTTCATTTATTCTCTATCGCAGTTGGAATGGTCGGCTGACATAATGCCTCTAACGAAATTGTTTTGTTAGAACGGTGCAAAATTCCCAGAGAACAAATTGTAGGCCTACTCGGTGAATTACAACACTAAGGTTGCCACTCGGCCAGTGATGGTGTTGTTGGTCCTTACAAACGTACGACAGCTCTTAAATCATTCATTGTCTGCTGCGTCGGTCTTCTTTCTCTTTATTGTTCTACACACACAACACACATCATGTTCAGTTACTGTGTGTGAATTCGGTTCGTCATGGATCTCAGGTGATTCCTATCAGGCTATCGTCGGTCGAATGCATTGTTGCCGTACAGCCGAGATCGACGCCTCTTACTACAAAGAGTAAGTACCGGCCGTAGATGTAGTTTCATTCGGTCCACCAACCCACCACCGATACTGACAACAGTTTCCGATGTTATCCGAGACCGCACCAAACAGTCGGTTGGCCCCCTTACCCTTACTAGTCGTAGACCCCTCCCTACAAGTGTACGCCTAGGCTAGTGTACGTCCCAGTCGAATCCAATAGGCCTACTAAGGTCCGAGCGACATTAATAGAAACAAACGAAATATTTACGACACTGAGAGGCCGAGGCGAGTCTCTTAAGCAGTGGCGCATATTTTTTAATCGTGTCTGTTTTGAAGGGGTCCCATTGTAGGCCGAAGTGAACGCCATTCTAAATGCAATCGCAATTTCGATAAACTGCTCATCAATTTCTTTTATTAGACTATGTTCCTCTGTTGGGTAGGCGGGTAGGCGTATGGCCGCCGCCGCCGTCAGCCCCTAGCCTCACCTGCCATCAATCATACCTATTAGATGTCGTTGTATTTGTACCTATTTGGTGAACGACTGTTGCAGAAATCAACTGCCCTGTATCTTACCGCCCCAGCCTCGCCAGTCCCTCTTATTGTATTACTCCAATTGTATTACTAGAATTTTAAAAAGTTCTTACAAGAATAAATACTGTTGCAGTTATTTTTATTAAACCGTTTTACGTAAAAATGGAATTGTATTAAAACGATAGAAAAAAATATTTTTTTATTTATTTTTTGGTACGAATGTATGAGAATTCTGAATCTACATTTCCTCGATACGAGAGTAAAAACAAGCTTTTGTCCTCCTGTTTCCTCTAAGCCTCGACACGTAGCGTAAGCCCAAGTTGGCTTAGTAAGAAGGCGTTGTACGTACGCGTATGTCACCAGCAACTAAAAGCCCGATGTACAACCATCAAAGTGATTTCTACTTAGGGTAGGCCAGGAAGGGAAATCAAAAAAAGTCATTTATAAAATTCAAAATTTTAAGATCTACGTCTAGGCCTACTCAGTTTAAATTAAAACATTTTATTCTAATAAGTAACCATTTTGAATAGTTTTTCGGCGTGAAATAATAAGTATTCGTTTTAATTTTTATTTGGTCGACACTCAATAGGATCTGAATTGTTTTGCTTCGAGTCCAGTTTATTTTATCAAGAAATTAGCAATCGATTACAATGTACGGCCTACGAGTTAATTTTAATTTGTTTTATTCCGGGTGAATATCAAGCGAAAGGTTTAATGTTAATATTTAAAGAGACAATCAATCGGACGACGGTAAAAGCGCTTATCACTTGTCAGTCTGATCTCCCTAAACATGTATTGTTTAGTCTAGTTGTAAGAGAAACTATAAGATCAGTACTAATTATGAATAAAGTATTATTAAGGTTCGACATAAATTGTCCTGTGCAGCTAAATTTATGGTAATTTATTTAATGGAATCGGAAACTAAATTTTTGATCTTTTATTTTATGAATGGTTGCTATTAAATATGTAAAAGCCAGCGAGAGACCCACCCGTGAAGGGCCAGCGTGTTATTAGCCGTGGGTTTTTGTTGTTATCGTTGTAAGTAATGACGGTGTAGTAGAATGTAAAGGCGAGTTTACACTGGCCGTCAGGTTAAGGTGCGTATACAGAGTGTGTGTGATGTTTTGGTGCTCAGTATTCGAGTTAGTTTTGTTCCAAGTCGGTAGTCGTTGTTCTTGTTGGTCATTATTTTATAGGCCTACAGCAGGCAGATTATGTAATTTTCGGAATTAAGTTGGTTTTGAAAATGTTAATATTTTATGTGTGTGTGTGTGTGTGTGTGTGTGTGTGTGTGTGTGTGTGTGCGTGCGTGCACGCGCGTCTGGTAGCCGATTGGTTTCACTTACAACTTTTTCTGTGTTGTAAATTTTTATTTTTTGTTGAGCTGTTTTTGTGACAACGAAATATTTTTTAGATTATTGGTAACTTTAGCGGAAGGCTGTTGGCTAGTGGGGTTTGTTTCAAAAACGCGTTGAATTCAAAAAGTTTCGGTTACGGATCAGAGACCGATCTCTAACAGTAGGAGATCTTTCCCAGGGCGCGGGGCGCGGGGCGGTCCCGAGTTGAAGCTTTCGCACGAATTGTTTTGTTGTAGTCGTTCTAAAGATCTGAGTTTTTACTGACTTAGATGGCGCTCGGGGAGACTGAGACTGATTGCTGAGGGAGGGGCACCAGGTGAACCACCACTGGGATGTGAGATGTGACCTATGGAGGTCCAGGTCCAGGTTGCGTGTTTTCCCTATGGAAGGCAAGCGTTGTTGATACTGTACTATTTCTACGCCGGTTAGTCGTTGGTGTTTTGCCTGTTAAACGCCGCGAACGTTGTGAGGTAGTTGCTGCTGCCGGTAGATAGCGTAGACAGCCAAACTTCTCACAGTGACATGTACGATGGCGGGTAGCTAACATCTACAGCAGGAGTCACCATAGTGAGGCAATAGTTGAAGGAAATCAGTCAGTCAGTATTGATCGTCGCTTCGAGAGGGTCGATACGGAGAGATCGATCACTCAACATTGAGTACTTTGTTTCCCCTTCTCTTCCCTTCGCTTCATCAGCGACTGCTCTTCCTTGCGGCAGCGATAAATGGTATTTGTGACGTCGGTGACCGCTCGCTCCTATTTGATAGGCAGCGGCGGTGTAGATGATACTCGCCTAGCCAGCGACCGCTCCTCCTCACGGAGGTAGCAGCGAAGGTGACGCCACGTCGGCGACCGCTCCTGGCTTCCAGGCAGCCGCTCCTCTTTGAATTAGCAGCGAAGGTTCCCCTCCCATCCCTTTTCAAACTCAGCTTCGCCACCGGATGCCTTGCTGCTCAGGCCGGTCCTATCTCGACCGACTTTTGAGCTACGCCCGCTGCAACATTGTGCTACACGTGTAATGCGGAAATAATTGGAATTTTGAGAGTAGTTAAATCATATGAGTCCGTGTTGCAGTTAGGGCCATACAGACAAAGAGTGGGTTTCCTTTTATACGCTGTCGAATTCTTTTCAGTTCAGTGTTTGTGAGGGTTTTCTAATTACTTTTGATTCAAGTCGTTTAATTCCGAATTTAAGATTTTGTGTTTTGAGTGCACCTCGGTCTACTGGTTTTGTAAAGTAGAGGTAAACTTTCCTGCTAATGGTCAGTGGATATGAGGGAAAAAGTTGCTGTATGATTGAGATTAGTTTAAATGTGAATTTCCGGCCTACCAGAATTGTGTGTGGTGTTTTTTGTTTAGTACATATAAAGTGTTAATTAATTTTTATCGGACGGTTTTAGTCGTGTGATGTGTGTAATATATGCTTGGGTGGACGTCAACCGAGGAGCTGTTGACCAAGTTTCTTGTTGGTTCTGGTAACGTGTTCCAAATTGGTTGTTAGCCATCTGCTAGGGCAGAAGGTGGGTTTTTAGCTTTGAGGCCGGAGCGAGAGTTTAGAGTTCTTCCGGTGACCGAAATGCCTAGCGAGAGGCCTGGTCGGAGATTCCCTATAGCTTTTAGGTTTGTTAACGTTAGGATGATTTGTTGTTGGAATTTAATGCTGGAAACGAATTTATAATTAAATATCTTTGAAAATTAACTGGAGTTACAATATTTTGGGTCGATTGTCCTTACCCCGTCCCTGGTGTGCGTGCGTGCCGGTTACATTGACACCGACTCCTCATTTCTGAATACGGGTGGGTGAGCATGCGTGTGATGTGTATGTCGTATCTCCAGCAGAGGGGACCAATTCAGTCACGGTTAGCTGGCAGTGGAGGTGGAGATGTACTCAAGTACGTTTCTATAGTACGCCTACCAAGTCTCTAAGGAAACTGCCCTTTATTAAAGTAATTCTAGCGCACAGACCAACTCTCACTCACTCATAATAATAATAATAATAATACTAAAACTTAATTTCCATATTTTTTACAAGAGTAACCCATACATACACATTCCTTCCTAAAGCTATAATAAATTTACAACAATTCACAATTGACAAGGTGGAGGAAATTGACCTACCCAACTATGGCTAAAAGCCATTTCCTAGGGTAGGCCTACGTGTTCTCTTCTTATATTAAGTAGACTGTACAACTGCGAAACAAAACTAGATTTGGGCTTAAAACCATTACGCTATAATTAAAAAGAAGTTATACTATTTCTAAAAAAACAATCTAAAATTTAAAACACCGAATTAACTAAAACGAAAACAAAAAAAAACAATTATGTACAAAAATAAATCTAAATCTATTTATAATAAAAGAAATCTAAAAAAACAAACAAAAAACCTAAAAAACTATCTTAGCATACATACATAAAAAAATCTGGTGTGAAACACTCACACAACTTTCTCTTGCCAATGCAAATAATGAACAATATGACCTAACGTTAGTAATAAAACATTAGAAATAAACAAAAAACTAACCTCAAACAACGTAATTTTATTTTAATCATGAGTGAAAGACGCAAAATTAAAATCAACCTCAGTTTAGCTTAAAAATACGGAAACTAGGAAACTAGGAAATTTCACGCTAAACTAGGGTCTGTAGAGAAAAATGCTTTAATAAAAGTTGTAGATCTTTTAACTTCCTATAAATTAGAATTTTACATTTTTGTCGTAAAATGCATACTAAGGCTAAAATCTTAAAAATAAATCGATTTATTTTACACATTTTCGTTAGGGAAAAAAGAAAATTGCTAATTACTGCTAAACTAAGCATTATACAAAAAATGTTTGAAATAAAAGTTTTAGGATTTTAAACTCTCTGTAACTTTTATTATATATTTTTGCGGTAAAATGCATATTAAAGTCGCAATCTTAAAAAAACTTTTTTCAAGAAACAGCCTCCCCAAGATTTTTAGCAGAGATGGCACCTACCTTATCTTGTACAGCATACAATTTTAGTAAATGAGGCGATTTTTAAAAAAATCGTTGAGCCGTTTCTGAGAAAATCGCAAAAAAGTGATAAATGATAAGAATAAATTTTAAAATCCGTTTGACCGATTTTGATGAAAATGTTCGTGTCGGATCCGTTAGTAGTATCTAACTTAAGTTTTAAGTTTCAAGTTCGTACGATGTTCCGGTCTCGAGACATTATGTTCACACGCGCGCGCGCGCGCGCGCACGTTCACACGTGCGCGCGCACACATACACACACACACACACACAGAACCAATCGCTAAAAACATGTTTTTTGGGTTCAGGGGTCTGAAAACGTGTAGATCCGGTGAAAACTCGATATCGAAAAATCGACATGAAAACAATAGGTACCTTCTTTCCTATATGTTCATATATGCAAAAAAAGTAGAAAACAATTATTTAAAATATAATAAATCTAAATCTGATTGTAATATAATATATAAAATGTAAAAAACAATCAAAAACCCAATGAACTAAATACATAGCCAAAAACTTAATTTTGGCATTACGTTTCTACAGCGCCTCTTCCTACATTACCTTAATTATCCATTCATGGACACTGCTTTTGAAAGACCTTTCATTTAAGCTTTTTTACGCGCAAAAGGACCATATTCAACAATGTGGGTGGCAAATAACCATGGTGACGAGCCTTTTTTGCTAACCCCCCCCCCCCCAGTTAATTATAACCTCCAAACACAACTCATTACTTTTTGTTCGTGTTTTCATAGCTGTGCTCGCTGTCTCCGTGCCGTGTCGTGTAGAAACGATTGCCAGGCCGTTTGCAAGAGCAAGACAGTTTAACTGTAGGCCTATTGTAGGCTGTTGTATGGACCTCCAATGTTTAGTTGGTCTAACTTATCGTCGTCACTCTTATCGCAGTGTCAGAAGGCCTACATTTATGTACAGCTCATGGTGAATTTATGCTCAGTAGGGCTACAGCCATCAGCGCACGAGTTTTCTTTTTTCTGTTGGTGCCATTGGCCGACGTCTAAAAATATGTAACTAAGAAAAAAATAAAGTGCACATAGATTTTTACTAAATAAGTAAATTAATGAGATTGAAAAAATTGACTTATTTAAAAAAAAAAAATAGCGACAAGTTAAACGAAAAAACTGAAGATCTCGCGATATGCGACTATTTTATCGAAATGTGTGTGATTAAAGAATGATATTCCTCGGACCACTTACATTTAAATTGAATTGACAAAATTTTAAACAGAGTTCTAATTTTGTGTCTGTTTTATGCATTTCATCGATTAACAACGATGTTTGAACCGATCGGTCGTTCACATTCAGTCGGGTCATCATGAGCTCGAATATATTTTACAAAAACTAGTAGACTTAAAATACGGTACCGGTATGTATTTTTGAGCGGCAGTATTTTCTGCTGTTTCGACCAAGTTTTTGCTCCGGTTCTTCGTATTCTCCCGAGGTGGGAAAACAGTTGGGTCATTCCAGCCGGGTTTTGGTCGGTCAATGCCCCAAACATTTTAAAAGAAACCAACAAATTTGCCTGCGCTTGGTAATTATTGGGCTCCTCGACCGGCCCGTTTAGTCAACCGAAAAGAAGTAATGTTACACAGGTTTCACCATCCGACAGCCGACAATCAACACTGTTATATTAAGTGAACAGCCAACAAAGTGCCTTTCGGATAGGGAACCGTATTTCTCTTTCCGACACCACAAAGGACACTTGCTTTCTCGTTCCGATATCCGTTTCGAGTCGATATCTTTGTCGATACACGAAAGAAACAGAAATAATTATGCGGTAGGTAAATTTGGTTCGAATACATAAGCGACGTAATGTAAGAAGGCAAATGTCGTAGGGCCATCTAACATTTCTAATAGGACAGATCTTTGACTCTGGACTTCCATTCACATGGATTAATATTTCTCTATTTTAAATACTGCTATACGGAATCGGGATAAAAGCGATCCAAGCATTTGAAAGATGTTTTTTTAAAATGATCTCTGCTGATGGCGGAGGGCTGTACATGTACACGTACTGTCCACTGGTGCAATCTGCCTACCACTCAATCTCCAGCTCAGTGAATAAATGATAGTGTCTGTTGCGATCAGGACGGCAGTTGCTTACTTTTTAGTAATAATAGCATTAGCAGCAGCAGCAGCAGCAGCAGTAGTAGTAATAGTAGAATAATTTGCCGCATAGTTTTGGTTTTCTGTCGGCAACAGCTGCTTTATGATTTGTGAAAAACGTGCTTCCTGGGTCTCGATCTACGTTCACTACTGGATGGATCCATTACATAGAATAAGATAATTGAGCAGAGTGGCTTCCAGCTCATCATTACTCGGAGGATTGAAGGGGGACAGGGGGAGGGTAGATGGTACCTATTCACTGCTGCATCCATAAGCAGTTACATAGGGAGAGAGAGAGAGAGAGAGTGGACAACCGAGATTAGTACTGGTAGAAGAGAGCGAGGAGCGAAAGAGGTAAGCAGCAGGAGCACAACTAAAACGTGACTCCTTCCTACAGACATTCATCAGAAATCTTATAAGAAAAAATATCAAAGTTGCCTGCTTGTTGCCTCCTTTCCTACCGAAACAAAGCCAGAACCCAACGATCACCTTTCCTTTTCCAGTCCACGCACAAGGGTTTTACTTCTTTCAACTCTGCATAATTTATTTATATTTTTCCTGTTATTGCTGTTTTACGCCTGTTGTAAAACATTTTTCAATGGGTCCTTTCTTGACCGATGCAAGTACTAATAGAAGTGACCAGTCGATAGCCCGTACAAATTATGTTAAACGGGATTTGTATATTTTCTTATGTTGTTACGATTTTCCAAAACGGATAATATAGATGTATTCGAGTGATGATGAGGGAGACCCAGCACAAGGAAAACAAGAAACGACAGTCGGCGATCACAATGCCGACAAATAATCTATGCGATGGATGACAAAAAAAACGTACGGGCATCGAGAAGATCAGTAGGCCTACGACCTTCGGTAGACGATTTAAATAAGTCAAAGACAATTGAAAATAAAAGAGAAGACAATGTTACAGCATAGCTGTGACTGACACGTTTAAGAGATCACTGGTAACAACGGCATCTACAAAAATAAAGGATTGCGGTGAGTAGGCCTATTGTCACGTAAACTGACATGATCAGCTCATCTTTACTCTATTTACCCATATAGGCCTAATTTAGGCCTAATATGTGGTATTCAAATTTGGCGCACGCACACTCGTGTCAGCTGTCTAAATGACAGCAACAGTGGCAGACTCGAGCGCTTCACTTTACAATTAGGCCTACGCCTAGTAGGCCTATATGATACGATACGATTTCTTTGCCAAAGACATCGGATCGGTTTCAGCGGTGTCATAATGTTCGAATCTTGAAGCCTACAACCAAGACAGTGTAGCTGACATCTGACATTTAAGGCGGGTAGTTTCTCATGTAGGTCTAATCTCATGTTCACTCATAATTTACACGTGCGCTTAGGCGGTTGCAACCGGTTAACAGCGGTGACAACGTGAATAGGTAGCCCAGATTTTCCTTCTTTTTTTGGGTCGTACATCGGCTCCTCGCTCATCGTGAATCTATTGAAAGCCTTGAATATTCCTGAGATCGCGTGCTGTTGCGTGTAAACATAAAATAACCGTATCGTGTTTCTCACGAAAACCAAAAAAATTGGAATTTTGATTCGACCGTATTCTATGATGTCATAGCTACGGGTATCAAAATTAGAATATTAATATTCCGCTGACAACGATTAACCAAGCCATAAACAATAAACTTTATTTCGTTATGAATAGGCCTATTTAATAGTCAGTTAAATAGTCGTTTAAGTGCATTCGTTGTCTGCGGCTCCGTGTAACAAGTTTCTGAAAAAGAAAAGAAGGCCTCACTACGCACTGTTCACGTTTTAAATGATCATGTTCTCTTTAATACGTCTACAGCGCTGCAGGCCCTACGATATTTGTTTTTGTAAACTAGCTAATAACTTCATTCGTTCATTTTGCTTCACCTTGTCTTTAAATCTTTATTATTGTAGCTAGTAGAGCACTTTCAAAGCAGAAAAATCAGTAAAATCCAAAACTATAAACGGCGGGGGAGGGGATCGACTGGGTATGCACCCTCCCCCAAAGGGATTCGCAGGCTCTTAAATTCCGTTGAATTGTTCAACACAAATAAGGAACAACGGGTAATAACATGATGGAAAAATAGAATAAGAATAACGAATGATGGAACGAGCGAGGATTTTGGCGTTTTAGGCTGTGTAAGCCTAAGCTTAATAGGCGTGCATGATGGTCGTAAACCGTTGTCGATTACAGACTACTCGAATCCACAGATGGTCACGATACTCAAATAGTTTAATATAAGGTATCGCTGTATGATAATGAAAATGTTAGAGCCGAGTTGGAGAGCTTGAGAGGGCTTAAGCGCCACTGAATGAATAATTGCTTAACCGGTGAAGTACCGAAGAGAATGCTTACAACTTTTTATCAAGAGCATTTAAGTCTCTGCAAATGTTTCCTATAAAATTTTCAATTTCGGATGACCGTTTGACCGCTAAAAATTAAAACGTAGATGAAGAACACGAATTTTGCGCCATTTTTCCAATACGGCTCATGAGTCGGGGAGTTTTGATATGTTATTCAGGTATTTATCAGGAGTGTGTGCAAAACTTGAAAACTATACGAATTAATTTCATTGAAAGTTGTAACTGTGGTGGACTACAAACACTAGGCGTAAGCCTCCATGAAGCAAGCGAAGATTTGGGGTAGACCACGGGAAGGCCACATACAACAGAAAAGAGAAAAGGTGGAGGGAGTATTGTCCGTGATCAAGGAACAAATACTATAGCGCGTAGGCCCTATAGGTGCATGAAACAAGTTTCACCACCATCTCCTTCCTCCCCCTAATTATTTGTACGCTTTGAACGAATAACACGAATAACTTATTTGAATAGTAAAAGGAGCAAGTGATGGTGTGAGCGAGACAGTAGACCCCCGACTTTTCACAAACCAATCCATTCATTTTATACGATCGTTTTTACGCCATCTACTGTTTCAGTTTCAGTTTTTGTTCATTTAAAACACTTTCTACTGAAACAGCTTTTAAATGAGTAGGTACGTTGTTTTAGGTGTTCACAGAAGCGGGTGGTACGGTGCTTTTCGTATTCGGTCGGGCAGACCTATGTATCAAATCACTTTATTTTTCTAATATATAAATCCATTTACATTTAGCAGTTTTCCTCGATTTAAAAAAGTATTTGATACTGTGTCACATAAAATTTTGCTCAAGAGAGTACACGATTCCGGCAAAAGAGGACTAGCTCTCACACTTTTAAAAAGCTGCTTACCAAACCGCACTCAACGTGTAAGGGTCAATGGACAGCAAAGTGATAATTTAATAATTGGATATGGGGTCCTACAAGGGACTGTACTTGGTTCAATTCTATTTTTGGTATATAATAACCAGCTTTGTAACTTAAATATAGAAGGACGGATTATCAGTTTTGCGGATGTACTGTTTTGTTGTTCACGGGGTCTAACTGGGAGGATACCAAATACAGAGTGTTTTATTAAGAGCGCAACCCTATGTTAAAAGCCACAATCTACGGCATATTTTTATTTTCCGTACTTTACAAATGATTAATTAATCTAAATTATTACTTTACAAATGAATAACAAATTGCAATGAATTTAACCTCTTATGTTTACAGTAGATGTTCGAAGTGATTTCCTGTAACTTCAATACAGATACGAATTCTTTTAATGACATTTGCAGCAACCTTTCTTAAAGTCTGTTCACTAATGCTTGAAATCGCACTTGTAATGTTAGTTTTTAATTCATCGATCGTATGAGGGTTGTTTTTGTAAACGTCACCTTTTAAAGAACCCCATAGGTAAAAGTCTGTTGGTGTAAGATATGGGGATCTCGGAGGCCCCAAATCTTTCGATACTAAGCGGTGATTAAAAAATTCCAGTAGAATTGCTAGCGTTTCATTTCCAGTATGACATGTAGCGTTGTCCTGTTGAAACCAACAATTTCGGTCGTCCAAATTCAACGATGAAGTGAACTGTTGGATTAAATTACTGTAAACTACACTGTCTACAGTACTGTCAAACAATTATGGCCCTATTATACGGTGGCGGGAAATTGAAAACCAAACACCAATTTTACGTGAGTGCAATACTTTTTCATGGAAAGCATAAGGATTTGTTGCACTCCATATTCTACAGTTCTGACTATTTACATACCCATCTAAATGAAACCAAGCCTCATCACTAAAATAAAAATGATCTAACAATTTAATACCATTTTCTTCAACCAAAGATCGAAACCACCGACAATATTGTAATCGTTTTTAATGGTCTGTAGCTTTCAGTTCATGAGTTACACCAACGCGATAAGGACGCAAATGTAACTTTTTCGTAGCTCTGAAAACAGTAGTTAATGTTAGCCCAGCTTGCGATGATTATCTTCGAAGCGATTTTTCAGGTGTTTGAGTCAAACGATTTTTCAAATCTTTGAGAACTTCCGCGGTTAACTTTGTTGGCTGGCGAGGTGGTTTCTCATCGAGTACACTCCCAGTTCTACGGAATTTATTTATCAAACGCAATATTGACGATTTATTCGGAAAGGCAGAACGGGGAAATTTCAACTGAAACTTATCTTGCACACATTTGTAACATTTACTCGCTATGTAAGTCTCTACAATAAACACGCGTTCTTCCTTGGAAAAAAACCATTGCTGACACAATATAACGAAACGACTGCTGCCACCACACTAATGCTTGACTGGAACATTTTAACTGTCTTAGGTAGTTGGCCTTGAGTACACTGTTGCCAACATAGGCTACCGATTGGGGGACAGAAAATTTACCGATGTATTACTTCTACCTTCTTATAATCAGGGTTGCGTCCTTAATAAAACACCCGTTATAAGGCTGAAATGGGGCTCAGAATTGTTAAGAAAAGGATTGATTCAAATTTTTTAACATTGAATTGCCAAAAAACATATTTTCTTCGCTTTTCTGCTTCAGTCTACAGACTACCCATATTTGATAATTCAAAGGTTCATAGGGCCTACATGTCCACGAAAAGAAAACTGTTCTTGGAAAGCTCTCCTTCGTCAGCAAACAATAAAGTAGTTGGGAATAAAATTTGACTGCCTTTTTAAATGGACTGAGCACATTTAAGGTCTTTGTCAGCGTGTAAGAAAATTGATATTTACATTCAAGAAACTTAGAGGAGTACTGAATGGGGATATATTAAAAATTGTTTACTTAGCTATTGTGCAGTCGGTACTAACGTACGGTATTATTGGGTGGGGTGGTACCAATTTGTCTTCTTTGGACTCCGTACAGAAGGTGAAGAAGTTGATCTTAGGAATAATCAATAAAAGACAACCAAGGTATCCATCGGACTAGCTTTTCCAAGAACTCAACTTACTTGACATCCGCTAAATATTTGCAATAGAAGCTCTTATTTTCGCGTATAAAAATATAAACTATTTTACTACAAGTGCGCACCATTATAATACCAGGAACAAGGATCTCTTACTTTTACACAACTCCTCAAAAACTTTATACCAAAGGCAATTCTGCTATTTGGCGCCCAAACTGCTCAATCTGCTCCCCCTACAAATTGAAAATATGCTGGACATCGTAAGGTATAAAAAAAATGAACTAAAAAGAAAAAAAGAAAAAAATTTACAAAAAAAAAATCACGGACATTACAGTTAAAAATAAAAGCGTGGCGCATTAATATATATAATATTTATTGTAAAATATTCGTTGTAAAATATTATATATATTAATGCGCCACGCTTTTATTTTTAACTGTAATGTCCGTGATTTTTTTTTTGTAAATTTTTTAACTTTATTCTTTTTAGTTCATTTTTTTGATTAATTGTTAACCCTTTATAGGTCTTTGATAAGTATACTTACCACTGACAATAGGTCGATTTTATTCAAGAATAAGCTATGTAGTTGAACCTTATTGGTATTTTATGGTGTTATAGATGTTCTCTGGTAAGTAGGCTATCCGCATATTGAAATTAGCGTGCAGCCACCATTTTTTTCGTGAGTGCAAGAATAAGGTAAGGATTCATACCAGCGTAGGTTATCGCTTTGTTTTGTTGTTACTTTTATACAGTGCTTATAAAATTCTAGTTTTTTACCGGAAAGCAAACAATTATGCTAATATAAAGTTAAGATAAGTTATTATACATATTATTTTTTTTAAATAGTACTACAAGTTGTTTTAATAAGCATTCTTTCAACTAAACATTATGTGATTTCCATTTCAAAAAAATTTCCTTGGTAAGTATACTTACCAAGGCTTAACATAAAAAAAAGAAATATCTTACTGTTCTGGAACTAGAAATACATTATTCAAGTCCCTGTACAGCAAAATTTAACGTTTCATAACATATATAATATTTTCCCCCATAGTACTGCCCTATAAAGGGTTAAATAATAGCGTTTCTTAAAAATTTTTTTTTTGATTTTTTTGTAATTTTTTTTTCTGTGATTTTTTTGTAAATTTTTTTTCTTGTTTTCTTTTTAGTTAATTGTTTTAAGTAATTGTTAAATAAAAGCGTTTTTTAATTTTTTTTTACAAACACCTCCACAGCGTATTGTCATCGAAGATAAACAAGTGTGTAAAGTTTGATTCATATTGATACGGTAGAAGTATTAAAATTTTACGTTGCAAGATTTGATGGGTCCAAGAGTAAGTTAAATAAAAGCGTTTAAAAAAGCAGTAACCATTTGGCAATTGGAAGTAAGGAGAGAAGTGATAGAAAAAATTGTTACTTCAGGAAACATAAATATAGTTTTGTGAGCTCGTCTACCGGTTTCGATTTAAGTTTTCTATTTTTAAATAAATTATTTCGTTTTACATATTTTACTGTTTGCTTTGTTTTCCATTTGTAGTAACTTACATGTAATTATATAATAGCATTTTTTTGTCAATTTTAATGTCTCAGTAGTTTAATTAGTATTTAAGTAACTAACATGTAGGTAGTTGTAGGCCTAATTACTAACACACTAATAGATTGCTGTAGTAGAAATAAACAAACAAGCGCACTGAATAGATCTACCCTTGAACATGGGGAACCATAGTTGGGTGAAATATTTTCCCACCACGAATTAAAATAAAATAGTTTTAGATTTTCAAAGTATAATTAAGGAAATTAACATTTATACCGTGATGATATTTTTTTGTAAGCAATGGGAAAATAAATAAATAAATTCTTAACGAATAACGCATTCTCATAAATGCAAATTGAAAGGGAGGTCTGTAGCGTATATTTATTTTTTAAAACAAGGCTTGGAAGTGACGACCTTTTGCTTACAAAACTTTTGTAACGGCCTAATTTTGCACAGTAAAGATGACATTGATGCGTACTCAGAGATGGTGAAGAGAAAATGTCATGTATAGTGTGCATGAGTAAACATATAATTGAAAAGTAGGTCTACCTTATTTAAGCCCCTAACAAATCCACGTGAAGATACGAGACGGGTGGTTGTACTGATAAAGCTTCTAACAATTTCGAGTCATGTTACTCGTATGTCGGGTAAATTATTATAATCGTTCTTCAGTAGCCCTACTACTTAAACGTTGTTCAAAGATTTAATATGGGAGAGTTGCATCCCTAATCCGCCTACTCTTGCATCACCAACTCTAGGCTCCCACTTGCCATTAATACTTCCTGAATAGGCGAGTCGGAACGATATTGTGGAAAAAATAACTTTTTGCGGGAAAAATATATTATAATACCGGGAATAGACTGGAGAAAAAGTCACAGGAAACTCGAACACAGAAACTGAAGAGGACTTACGGACGAACACACAAACTTTATAACAAAAAGTGCATTTCCACACGTGCAAAAATCAGACACTACAACTCAGTCCTCAAACCCGAAGTGCTATACGCAGCAGAAACATTGTCACTTCACAATAAGACTCTGCTATAAAACCTGAAAAAAGAAGAACGTAAAATTATCAGGAAAATACTTGGACCACGAAAAACTGACGATGGATACCGGCTACAAACCAACAGAACCACAGAGAAAATTTCAAACATTTCAGCAGACATTAAAAAAAGACGACTCAAATTCTATGGACACATACAACGACTTCCTGAACACAGACTTACCCACCAGATTCTTATTGCTACAGAAAATCTTAAAGGCATGACATGGGCCGAACAAGTGAGAAGAGACCTTGACAACGCTCAACTCACTTCTAATGGCGCGATAGACCGCAATACGTATAGAAAAAGAGTAGACGAGTGGGAAGTGCAGCCAGAGATGAGAGCCAAGAAGACCGACACTACGTGGACAGAGGAGAGGAAGAGCCATGAGTGAGAAGATGCAGATGTCATGGAGAACCCGCAGCAAGAACCGTAGAAGCTTCACGTGATCCATAAGGGTCTACAACGTGTATAATAATAATATAATAATACCGGGAATATTTTCTTTAAAATTATGTATAGTTTATAAAAATCTGATGGATGAAAATTTTGAAATAATTTTTTTCGTGTAACTATCGATTAAAATGTACATACACTGATATTTTCGTAACTTTTTTCTTGCATTTTTTGTACAAGAAAAGGAGTTTCAGTAAGTGAATTGTATTTTCCTTAGGTTAAGTAAGGGTGTAACAGGGTCGGAACTTTTAAAAAACTAATAAAGTATTTGGTGAAAATGTGAAACTATCACCTAGTGTGAGTGCAAGTACTGTTACGACCATTCAACAAAAACCATTACCGTATACTGTGCGGTCAATTTACCGAAAATGGGTTATTTTCAGATTCAATATTCGTTTTTGAGGCTTTGGTGAAAGATAGAGAGATGGAACTTTGCAGGCATGTAGGCTACTTCTCGCATAGCTCTAAAAAGTGATGAAATAGTTTTTTAACTGTTTTTGTACTTTTAGAATTATTCTCAAAAAGTCCAACAAACAGATTGGAAATATTTAAAATAATTGAAAATATTTAAAAAAAGTAATGACATTATAAAAATAACATTCATAAAATTGAATAGAAAAGTGTATTCTTGCAAATAAAAAACAAAACTACTAAGTGCCATCTGCAACCAGAACTTTAAAAAGAAAAATCAAATATACCAAATTTAACACTGCAGGCTCTTCCGACTCCCCTTAAAGTAATTTCACCTGGTCTACAATCGCTCTAAACAACACAAAAAAATTGTGTTGGTATCTGGAAAGAATTTGAAATAGATTTTTGCATTGCGTAACTTGGAAAACGTTCCGTATTTGTTGTTGTTGCCGCATAAAACTTCCAACTTTCAACGAACGCAAAGAACGTTCGGTGCCAATCGAAACTGAACGCTTTCACTACCTTCTGCCATCGTAATCTACCAAGGCCCATTTTAATATCACAATGTAGGCTGTCAAATAACGGTATCGAAGTTGACCCCTTGATTTTGATCATTAAACCTTGATCAAAATCTGATCATTAATAACATCACCTATTTCTGGGCGGCCCCTCCATACTTTCATACTTGTAGTCTAAAGGTTTTCCCTAACCATCCTGATTGACTCCATTCTCTCAACATGCGCCGCCAACCATTTCATGTTGCGCTTTCATGAAACTGACTAGGCTATGTCTCCCTCCGCCTTCTACCAGAATACTCTGTTCTTAATTTTTACGCACTTTCCAGCCATCTCCTTCCCTTATCGGTAAAAAAAAAAACAGATTATATCAGGGACATAAAAACGGCCCGGCATCAACTGCACGTAAAATACAGTAAAACTGAACAGTGGAGAACTTCAAGGCACTTGGTGATTTAGAAAATCAAGAACCACCGAAAAAATTAGGTATAACATTAGGCGAGGTAGAAAGGCCGCTGCACTACGAATAAGAAAATCTGTATCAGAAAGGTTCTCTACATAATTTCTAACTGACAAGAATGTTCAAGTCTTAATGCTTAATTTATTATTCTGATCGCCTGAATTTCGATTTAGAAACTGTGATTTTCATTTGTTGAATTACTCCGATGTATCTCTCGATATAGGTACAACAAGTAAGTACGGAGTTGTTGTACGGAGTACAACAACTGGATTCTAGGCCAGAGCTCCCGGGTTCGGTTTCCGGTCAGGTGTGGCATTTTTTTCTCTTTATTTCTGCTCATATCTTAAAGAACGCACAAGCCAAGGCTTATATAGACGCTATTACCCTATGAAAAAGGTGATCGAGTCTAATATCTAATTTTCCTTTTTAGCTGTACTCGAAATAGTCGCGACAAAAGCAAAAATTTAAATATGTCAGCTTAATTTGAAATCGTAAAATTTATTTCAAAACAAATTATGTACCGGGTGCAATAATATTTACAACATTAGGCTTACTGAGCGCTGTGAATCGACTACAAACGTAGGGGCTACTCAGAGTGCAAATAATTATGAATATTTCACAACTAAGTTATTGAACTGTGCCGATCTGCGTGACTCAATGTGCTGAACGGTGATAAAACGGGGTCACGTTGTGATTGATGATAGCATCACAAGGGACAAAATAGTTGGTGCTGCTGCTGCTGTGGAGAGAAACAGAGCGAGAGCGACCGAGAGCCTATCAAAAGAGAGATAAACTGAGTAAGAGGGAGACAGCCTCTCCTGTTGCCTCTTACGCCTTCCTTTCTGCTCTGTTCATACTCGGTTTGTAACATGTGGGGAATTAGCATTCCTTTTTTTGCCAGGAACATCAACCCTCGCCTTGCAACCCCTGCACCTCCTCTTCCACCATGCAACTCAATTTCACGTTTCGCTACCCTTCACAACCCCAAAGCATGCAAACTAACCACGGCGGGCCCGCGCTTCTGCCTCAACCCATACACATGTACACAACGTCATATCTGACTCCGACTCTAACAGAAGAGTATCTTGTTGGGGCGTTGGGGCTGCATGCGCTCGCTGTTCATCCAGTGATCATCATGAAGAGTCGCTGTGGGGCTTCGCCTCCGACCCGCACTTACACTTACTTAATCGATTTTTCATATTTTTATTTTAAAAGTTCACGGCCATTTGAATTACTTTTCCGGAGTGTCAGTCGGCCTGGATAAGGAAATGAGCTGCTCTAGTACAGGCCTATAACGGTATCAACTCGATAACGAAAATATAAATATTGCTAGCAGCACCACACACCCTATTAGATAGGCCTACTTTAACCACTTAAGTAAGTTCCGACGTTTTGTAAGTCACTGCTGATGCAGACGACTGAAGGAACGGAAGGGACTGAAGGACGACTGAAGGTATGTTAGACCTGACCGGGAATCGAATTCCCTGTCATAGAAGCCAATTTCACTGACCACTAAACCAGTTATGATGCCGTTTGAGATAATCGAAGCAGGTCAGTGGTTGAAACAACTATTGTATCTTGTATTACTCTTGTAACTGTTTTTCAAGTGGACTTCTTCTCAACACCGAGTAAAAGGGGCTGTCAAGTGGCTTTCCATCCTGCCAAGTGTCAACCCTGCATGTCAACTTGTAGATATGCCGACATAGGCCTACACTAGCCACTGCTACCCTGAAAAGGGTTTCATTGAAATTAAAGTTATAAAGATGATCGAATCGGAAGTATCTCTACCAGTGTTGGAATAGTAGGCCTACCTATAGGGCCTACCATGTGTAACCATTTTATTGCCTCGCACATATCTAAAAAAGCGCTATTCCAAATACCCATATTTCTTGTTCGGCTTCTAAAATATTAAAATGGCTATATCTAATAGACTATTAAATTATTAGCCTCGTTAAAATGTACGGACCATATTTTAACGCACAATCACAAACAAACTATGTTTTGCGTCGGTGGCCAAAACACGAAATAAATGATCACACGGGGAACAACAGTCGGATCCCACCTCGCACATCGCACATCGCACGCAAACTCACACGTACAGATACGGAGGTAGGTGTTAATACTGACGGGTAACAACCAAGTTTAATGTAGCGTCAGTTAGACGTGTAGCCAATATGAAGGAGGCCAATACGCATATTGGCCTAATACACGTATACACATATACGCATATACGCATGTGTCTAAGCGTATAGTGGTGCTAATTAATATGCTAGATTTTTCTCAGGGGTCGCTTTTACAATACGCATGTCACTTTTACGACATGTGCTTTTCCAGACGGTACACATAAGTCCGTATAAAGTACAGTCGGCCTAGGTACAAAATCATCCATCATCATGTTATATTTTGTGGATTTATCTTGCTCCTCATTTTAGTATTAATCAATGCATTGTGTGTTAGGCCTATAAGAGCGATCATCTCAGCTCATCTATATCTCTAAAAAACGCATCCGCATCCGCACCCGCAGTTTTTGCTATTTATTCTTAAATAGTTAAATATTGAAAGTTACTTTCTTTAACAGAGTCGATAAGCAATTACTTGATTTATCATGTAGGCCTACGAAATAGTTTTGCCAACTTAATGAAATGGTTGTAATACTCATCAGTTCATGACTTGTTTCCTACTTACAGATATAATATTGGCGAGTGTTTTCCCTATTTCTGTGGCTTTATAATTATTACCATACATTAACAACGATAAGGTCTAATTCATACATCCGCTATTTTAACATTTTCATTTAATTTATCGTAAATAAAGATATTGAGGGAGTAATCAACCCAAGATTTAGGAAAAAAATAATTTGTTTTTCAAAAATATTTTTTCCTGATTTTTATTATTAGAAAACCTTGTTAATTTTGTGGTATAATTACTTTTTCCATATTCAAACAAATAACACCTCAAAATACTTATTCATGAAACAGTAACCCGTGAAATATTAGCTGTGAACACACAAAAAATTGCATTTTTCAAATGTACTTTACTTGGCACCAGAAAATGATAGGCAGTTCATTCATGAACCACTAACCTAACCTAACCTGAAGTAGGCCTATGTTGTTGCTCATCAATATATCAAACATTAATGGATGGTTCATTATTGAAACGGCGTCGTAAAGGATATACACAAAACTTAAAGAAAGTTTGCACAGCTCTATTTAGCAAGTGTGTAAAAAATCTAGAAATGCCTCCAAAAAATTAATAGAGAGTGCTGTTTCTGAGACAGTCACTCAATTTAATTTTAAAAATGTTGCCACAATTAATACAATGAGAAAATCAGGCTTGTCACCTGGCAGAAGTAGGCCTACAGTTGCCGTCGTTAGTAGGAAGAGGGATAATAAACGGTAGCTGAGGATGAAACAAGCTGGACATAATAGAATTCGAAGAAAGAAGAAGCAGGATGAGGCTTAAGTATCTCAGAGAAAAAGAGAAGAAGAAGGAAAATGAAGGTTTACCTTATGGGGCTGGAGGGTTTTAGAATTATTCTGTAGGTGCGTGATGTATTTTACTCTTTAAATTTTGCACTTCCTTTCCCGTAACTTTTGATTTTTCATGTATCTAAATTTTCAGTAAATCGTAAATTTGTTAGTTTGTAAGATAAATTGACAGTCTTTCTTTTAAGTGTTCAGAAAAACAGTTTATATAATCTGTAGTATTGATAAAAAAATTTGCTGTTAATAGAGAATTAATAAAAAAAATATATCCAAGTTGATGAAACTGGGTAAAGATTTTAAAACTTGTAATATTTTTTTAAAAAGTTATAGATAAATTGTTATTTAAAGACCATTCAACAGTTTATAGATTAAAATATTAGCAACATTTAAAAAAAAAAATCAGATGTTTTGGTCCAATACCAAAAAAGTACAGGATTTTTTTAAATTTGTACATTTTTTTCAATCTCACCCTCGTATTAAGGGTTGGGGTTAAAATTTTGGTTTTGTTTTCATGTTACAATATACACATATAGGCCTATAAATGAGTTATTTGCCAAAATTGCAACTCTCTTGCATTTTAGAATAATTTTTTTTATTTAGGCTTTTGAACTCCCTGAAACAACCGTCTGAACGGTCCAAGAGTAGGCCTAAGTGACAACAGACAACACTTACCCAACGAGAATCGCTTTTGTGTGTGACGTCACCATATCGACAGCTCGTAAAATTTAAACTTGCACGTTTGTATTTTTCAGGGCTAATAACATTCTCCGTATGTCATGACAATTAGAGGAATCGACGCCACGAAAGCGCTTCTTATCTGATAAGTGTAATTTATCCTTTGACCGTTCTGATGGTTTTTTCATTTTATTTGCAAAATGAAATGAAAAATAGGCCTAATGAATAATAGATGAAGAGCTTTCGTGTTTATTGTTTTGGTTACCAGCGACCATCATAGGTAGGCTATGAACGGAGTGAAAGTTTTCAGAGTGCTGGCCGTAAAGGGTGCAGAGTTCCAGATCAGAAAGGTCTGCAACCTACACTTAGAACGCCACGAATGCATTTCTGCCTCTAGCGCCTCGAAGTAGGTTTACATATCGAGTAGATAAAAATATTTTTCTCTTTATATGCTTTAAGTATTCTTGCTACAAAACCCTGCGACTTTTGGATGTTTGTTTCAAAATTTTGCATTCTCTCTTAAAAATATGGATAAGATTTTCTGTTTCGGCTGGCGTATTTCACAAGTGTATAAAAGTTAGGTCTATCAAAGGAAAGGAATTTAAATACTTCAATTGTAGTCGTGTAACATTTGTTTTACGAAACTTAGTTCAGCATAAATGTAAAGTTTTCTGTCAAAATCGGTGCAGAAGGCAAGACTCACAGTATTGAAGAAGTAAAGCGGGAGGTTTTCTTTTTGCAAGTTGAATCTTTTAAAAGAGGTCGAGGAGCTGCAGCTGTAAGTGCGTAGGCACAATTACTAGAAGTTTGGCTGAAGATTGAAAAGAACACCTGTGTGGGTTTCCACCATTCATTCATCGGAGATGTGAGCGTATCCCAGGGAAGAAGGGCAGAGGGCAGTGACTAGAAATAAGATGAAGAACGGGAAGAACGGATGACGAGCAGCCGTTCCGGTGAGCAAGAAAGGTGCAACGGACAGGAGCCCTTCTGCGCAATAGGCTTTCCACCCTCCACCGTGAAACAATCCGAGCTATGAAACGCGATCCGATAACTAGGCGTGACAGGTGAGCGACGAGTAACTCGTCTCGACGTTTCATTTCCAGTGACGGCGTGACTTCGGAACGAGAACCATTGCATTTATAGGCCTACGTACCGCATCATTTGTTACGTTCTACTGTCGGCGTGATCGCTGTTTCCGATAATTCCGATACAAAAGAAAAATGACAGGCAACTTGAAGAATCTCCGACGAATGGTCCCAACGATAGGGCCTACTTCAATTCAATAATAATTTCATGTCGATCTGACTGTTGGCCTGCTCATTATGACTTTTATGAAATGTGTTAAGAGAGGCTGGATGGACAGACACGGTTTAGGGGTCGATTCGACTGGGGCTGGTGTCTGTGTCTGAGACTATTTTGATACCCGGATAGGGCCCAAGGCCAAAGGAGGAAATCGGTTGAGTAGAATTGACTCGAGAGAATGCGGTGAACTGACCTAGATCCCATACAGCCGCAGACGACAAGTCCGAAGCAAAGAATAGGAGCGCATGACAGACCCGTTGGAATTTCTTCCAAGTGGGGGGTCCTCACAGACAAAGGGAGACAGGTGTCAAAGCCGATCGGAGATCGCAAACAACCCCTGCCCTAACCATAACAGCAGCATCCAAGTTCCGACAATAATCTACAGATCATGCACATAAGACTTCCGCCTGGCAGCATTTTGATAATGGAACTAGCCATCCGAGCCGCTTCTCGTTCCCGTTTTACAAACACATTGTACGCCCAAAACGAACCTTCACTTTTGTTTCTTGTAAACACCGTGATCGTTTTCTAACCAGATCGCAGTGTACACAATGCTTTCTGAAGATACGATTTTTAGTGCAAACAAGCGTTTACTACCTCTATCATTACCTGTAAAATATTTCTTTTTGTTGTGAAATCGGTAACGTTTTCTTTATACAATTTTAAACAAATTTACAACATTTAGGCCTAATATCTCATTATCTATATTACAGTACACCTGTTAGAGAGAAGTTAGGTGACTGTGTGTGCACGTGCGTAAGTTGCTGAAGAAACAACTGATATCTAAGCTGTTTGCATTTTGCATGATGCTTGCCCGATAATCGACTTCCCTCAAGTATAAAATGAAGTATGCGGAGGAAGGATTGAGTGTCGTACATGAATGTGGCTTAATGTATTCACGTTGAATATAAAAAAAGTGAATTCCTAGCTTTTTCTCCCGATAACAGTGGTCGACCATCTACAGTACATAAACTGAAATAATTTCGATGTAAAGAGTATACGGCTCGATTTGTAGCTGCCCTTCAATTCAACAAAGTTACCTATGTCTATTAAATAGCTGGCGAGTTTTTTTGGTGGGATGTCCATATCATAATTTATGTACCGAACCGAAATACTGTATTTGATTCGCAAATTTTTTTTAGCATTATCAGAAGTATTTGTTTAGCGTACGCACACTCGCTCTTCGAGTACGGTATTGAAGTGTGGGGGGGGGGAGCATTTTACACCTAAATCAAAGTAGGCTACTATAATATGGTAGGCTATAAAATAAAATATGGTCATATTATAACACACGTTGTTCGGGTAAGAATATTGTTCGAGGCTGGGAGGCGGCAGTCTTCTTTAATAGCCAGCTTACTTTGTGTTGTGCTTGCTAACGAAATACGCCGACATCTTGTTGATAATGAAACAACCAAAAAACAAACATTATTAAGGCCTGAATGAAAAATGAAAATAATTTTAAATTAAATGTATTATAGTCGATACAATGTAGCAACTGAACGCGTAAAAGCAAATTAAGTCTGAACTTTTTTAAAAAAATAAAATGATAATAAAATAAAAGTATAAAATATTAAAAAAGTAATTTGTATAATTTATTACGACTGAATAATTTTTGCTTTGTTCAGGGCTAAGCTGTGTTAAGCTGTTAAATAGCATCAATATTAGGCTATATTGTAAGGTGGATTGTCGTTAGATTTGTTGAAATCATTTGGTTTGTAGACTAGTTTTAGAATAAATATAACTTATTGTTTTAGTCGACACCAGTCAATAAGCTTGTTTACGGTGGTGTTGACCACCATAGTATGTCTTGAAACACAGCGTAAGTCTCATATATAAGTGCCAATGAGCTCCAATGGGTGACTCCATACTTATGGTGGCGGCAATAATACAGGGTGATTTTAAATGAAATAGATACTTTCGACAGCTTCTTTAACATCAAACTGGTGTATTTGAATACAGTAAATGATATCGGTTTGTAGGGAATTTTTTAAAGTTTATGTTGGTACAACTGTTGCTAGCATTTTGTTGTTGGTTGCTGTTACAACGACCAGTCTAACAAAATGGCCGCTACTCAAGCGGAGAAAGCTTATTGTATTTTTGAATTAGCCAAAACAAACTCGGTTACGGTTGTGCAACGTCATTTCAGAACAAGATACGGTAAACCACCACCAACGAGGCAATCAATCTATATGACTGGTAAAAACATTTCGAAAACAGTGTATATCTGTGTAAAAGGAAGAGTACTGGAAGACCTTCTGTTACAAAAGAACAAATTGATAGTGTTCGTGATGTTTATGTACCAAGTCCAGGAAAATCAACTAGATCAGCAAGTTTAGAATTGCAAATTCCTCAACCGACTGTGTGGAAAATTCTGCGGAAACGTTTGAAAATGACACATTATAAATTGCAGTTAGTAAAAAGTTTAAATACCAGTGATAAAGTCGTTTGTAAAATTTTTTTGTCTGGAGATGCAACATTGTGTAGAAAACACATTGACGACGCATAGGCCTACTTTAATCGCCTAGTTGTCAGTGATGAATGTAGGCCTAATTTTCACATTAGTGGAAAAGTTAATAGACATAATGTTAGAATATGGGGCACAGAAAACCTAAAAATAACTTTACAGCATACACGCGATTCCCCTAAAGTAAACATCTTTTGCGCATTATCTCGTGATAAGGTTTACTGGCCGTTCTTCTTTCACCAAGTGTCAGTAACCGGAGTAATTTATCTGGACATGTTAAACGAATGGTTAATGCCTCAACTCCAGAAAGATAGTGATAACTTCATTTTTGTACAAGATGGAGCTCCGCCTCACTGGCACTACTTACAGGTCAGAAATTAGCTTGATGAATGTCTTCCTAGACGATGGATCGGCCGTGCAAGTGAGGAAAACATTGTTTTACGCCGTGGCCACCTCGTAGTCCAAATTTAACGCCCTGCGACTTTTTCTTGTGGGGTTATGTAAAGACAAAGTTTTTGTGCCACCGCTTCCTGTAGATATCGATGATTTAAAACAACGTATCGCAAATGCTCTTGCCACAGTTGACCGTCGTATGCATAATCGTGTGTGGGAAGAATTCGACTACCGTGTTGATATCTGTCGTGTTACAAATGGTGCACACATTGAACATCTGTAAATATTTTCAATAAAAACTTAATGAATTCTTCTATTTAATCATGTAAGTAATTACCTTAACTTTTCAAAAATAAATTTTCGATAAGCTATCGAAACTGTCTATTTCATTTATAATCCCCTGCTTTGCTAAGAAAAACTGTTGGTTAGTTTTAAGTGACTAGTCGCTGTAAATTTGAAATAGTGTAGTCTAATAATAAAAAGTTAATTTATGTATTTTACCCTATCTATCTCTTATTCGATGCAGATTGATAGGCCTATCACTTCATTTCAAAGATAACGGGGACTCGAATTGTTTGACTAATCATCCGACGCTATCGGTCACTTAAATGCGTTCAATTATGAGTGATTGCAAGGAACGGTTAATTTTTCCTTTCTTTGGAAGACGTATAGAAAAATGCCAATGAATGGATCTCGTAGTCTAATGAGATTGAATGCGGTGAATTGCCACCCCGAGCCGTCAAACAGCGCGACAATACGTACGTTATTGAGAATGAAGAGCGTGAGGTCCGCGTTACGTAACTGACACACAGCAACACGACGTGTGACGCTGCCCGCTCCCCGCTCCCCGCTCACCTTGCACATTTATCCGGCTAACCAACACAAGTAGAGTTCGGTCGAACCACTGTAATACGGACGCTTTCATGTCACATTTATGTGCGGTTGAATAATTTAAAATAAATTTAAAGATTGCCGGCCGCATTGGCGCAGTTGGTAACGTGCTCGCCTCTCATCATGCGGTCCTGGGTTCGAATCCCACTCAGGCACGGCATATTTTCATACGTTACAAATAATCATTTCATCCTCATCACACACAGTTACACCCCAACGTCGTCGCTAATGACCTTGATGTTGATGCGACGTTAAATAAATTAAAAAAAAAAAAAAAATTTAAAGATTATGAATATTTTGTTGATATACGAAAAAATACCAAAAACAAGTATTTATATGAGGATCGGCTGCCAAAGCGAACAACTACACACAAAACGCCACACACGCGCGTCCTGCTTTCTTCTCAAACGTAAAAAAACTGTAGGCCTATACTGCATTAAGAAAACCAAAATTGAAATTTTTTCACTGCGTAGCCTATTTGACTTGCCTAGCCATCTGCATGGCTGTTTGTTTTGTGCGTCTACCCAGAGTGAATTCAAAATGCTTTTTATTGTTCTACAGGAATTTTGTATGTTATCATACAAAATTTATTTAATCGTCTTCGGACAAGTTCGGTTACGTTTTCTTCTCAAAAATTATTTCTTTCAAGTAAATATTTTTATGGTTTACTAGACCTACTGACGCTATATGCAACCGCAACTCATTATGGACAGCTTCATGCTGGTTTTTGAGGTAGAGGCTTGAAATGGAGCATGGAACCTCTGTGGTCGGAGCAACGAGCTCTCGCTGCTCGGAGTCGCTTCATGAACCATTTCCTCAAACAAGCATAAAAAGTGAAATACCTACCAAATTATTTGTGTCCCAAATACCGACTTCTTTTAAAATATCGTTTATTGTGTTAAAAGTATCAGTTATCGCTGAAGTTATGGTCAAATGAGGCTTACTGATTAGTTCTGTTGCAGTCTAAGAGCGTCGCCATGTAGGCTATTCGATGGGACATTTTTAGTGAGAATAAAATAACTGCAAAGATTTTCAAACAAAAAACTTAATTTCAAGTATTTGGAGCAGATCCTTTTCTTTAGTATAAAGTATGGTTCATTTATGACTTTTGTTTTTCACAGACAGGAAAGAGGCGACCCGGTTCCACCAGTGAAAATGCGAAAATCAATAAACATCAACACATTTTCAAATTGGTAAATTTAACTTAGAGCAGGTAGGCATACCTAACACTGTGAAGAGAATCTTCCCACCAGATACCTTTTCATTTCCTACAATATTCATTTCAGAGTTTAAGTGCTCTCAGATAAAATTTCTAACAGTAGGTTGCATGAGTCGGTTTGGGTCCGGGTTGAACGGAGATGCATTGCTGAACATTCTATTTTAATGAAATTGATTCGATCGCGTACGCATCGAAGCCATACAGTTTAAATATTTTAACTGCATTTTGTCCGATAGCAGTTGAAATTGAAAGCAGAATTATGAATTAAGATTTAAGATTTAGGATTTAAGTGGTTGAAGAATGACGTCGGATGCGGACGGTCTGTTTTGTTTGCTCTGTTGCAAAATGTGATTTCATGTGAAGCCACAAATCCACTGAAAAAGTGCCGCCGTGACAATCGCTGAAATCGTTTGTAGGCCTACAAGGAAAGAAACGAAGATCTGTTTATGTAAACGGACATGTATTTAGCACAGAAAATTATTTTTACAACGATTCGTGTATGCCTACGTTACATGCAGCGTGCAACCGACGACGGTATAGTTTATAGTCTCATATATCAGAGATGTAGTTTTGCGTGAGGACAGCGTGAGGTGGAAACATCACCTCCGACACTTTGTAAAGACCCTCAGTTGCTCGGTTGCACGTTAAAACCACCGATATCGAATGTTGCAACGGCTGACAAGTTGCGCGGATGGATTGAATGAGACCTTCTATTAAAATCGGATGGAGACGGTGAGCTCCGGCACAACAAAGGTAAGTCGATTCACTGAAAAATGATGTGACAAGATAGGATATTAGTTCCAGACCGCCACAGAATGACTCTGCATTGTTTGGTTGGCGCCATTACAGTGTTGAGGACGTGAACGCCGTACGGGGGGCTTCACACAGTTTGATTAATGAGCAGGGCCTCTATACGAAACTTCACTTGCTCTTCTTTATTCCCATTACATAGACATACTCGTCGTATCTGGCCAGGTGGCTGCAGCTGCACTTGCCACTCTCCTCACCCCCTCACCCGCTCACCCCCCGCCCACCCATCTCACAATTGTACAATTATCACAGTGCTACTCACTACTAGTCTCCTGGCTACACAAAGTGCCACGCTCATAAGCATCTCTTTTCTAGATATTTCGTATGTAGGTAACCTACACTTGTTTTTAACCATCTAAACGGGAAAATATTAAAAAAGAATCATACATCAAATTTTTCAAATTAACCTTGAAGTTTTCTTCTTTTTCAAGTTAACGTTAAACTACAAATTTATGGAAAGTTATTAAATTATTTAATTTAATGATGTTAATTTAATTTATTGATTTAATGATGTCACGTAGGCTACTCAAAGAGTTTATATTTCATTAATGCATGCAGTAATAATATTGAGAAAAAGCAATCTGTTTACCTTACATGTGCGTAACCTTAACTTGAAGAATATTAGTGTAGGCTTTTTTTAAATATTTTCCCCGTTTTTCTCGTTAAAAATTCTGTAAGATTACATACGAAATATGCACAAAATGTGACAAATTATTCTGACTGGGGAGGAATAAGAGAAAAGACCCAAGTGCCATTTCGAAGACGGTCTGTTCCTCCAGTCACCTAGCCCCGCCACATCCACAATTTCACTGATATAATTATTTCACAAATTCCTCCTCCGATTTTCATTTTTCTTTTTCAATTGCCTTTCTTTATCCCGTCTCATTAGGATGAAATCCGACATAGGCCTACTTAGAGCGAAAAAGAAAAGAAACAACCGTAGGTGATAAAACGAGAGCGGCCAGTAGACGTGTAGCAGCAGCTGCAGCTGCAGCTCCTAAACGCCTTCCAATTTCTTCATTAAACAACATGAAACGGTTTTTGCAATTTTTAAAGGAAAAGATAGCACCAGAAATTTAAAGAAAATTTCAATGCTCCTGTATAATTAATTTTAGTGAATGTAGCTCCAGACATTCACTACCAGACGGGATGACGTGACCGTGGACAAGATGATTTAGCCAACTCTGGGGCTTGTCAAATGAAATACGTTATATTCTAAAACTTCAACAGTCAATTTACAGATTCTCGCAAATATAATAATAGGCCTACAATAGTACAATAACATAATAGGCCTGTAGTATAGGCCTAGTATACAAAGTAGGCCTATGCAGTCGTCACCGCTCGACTCAACCAATATCTAATAGGCCTATAGGCTAAAAGTGAGTGAGCGTACGCTATCAGTTGACCAAACCAAATGTTTCAATCGTTGTCCGATTTGTGCTTTTTATTTTATGTCGTTTTCCATGTTTAATGTTACCTCTATCATCGAATAAGAAAAAATATAATAATTTTAAAACATTTACGAGTAAGAATGAGTGGAAAAATTCATTGAATAAATTTTGGTGTATTTCGTCAAAAATAAAAAGGCCCAGCAAGATTAAAATTCAATATACCCAGCAGTAGACATATATGTATAAAACTCTGTGTTGTGTGTGTGTGTGTGTGTACGTATACAGAATATCTCTGTGTTAGACTATTATTACTACCGATATTATAAAGTATAGTCTGTCTGCGGTGAGAGTACTCTGACGTAGTAGGCAACCAGCAATATAAATGAGCATGCGTATTAATTAAAAATACGCGCAACATGACCAAAAACAAAATTCCATACAACACTGATTCGCTCTAAGCTTAATATAATAAAAACACGTTCAATTCATTTGTTAGAAAATGTTTTATAAATCGAACAAAATTGTTATTTTTCGTTACATTAATTACTATTATTACATTATTATTTATGATTAGTAGGTTTTTATTATAGACTCAGTTTTATTTTATTTTTGGTCACAAATAAGACTAATGCGCTTGAATTATAACAGGAGAGTAAACAATTCCAGTGACTCGTTGTTTATCATTTCAGATTGTTTATTTCCTATCATTAAAATAATTAATGTCTGTGACTAGTTTAATACAACTGTTTGCACTTGCCCGTGTTTAACTAATTTTTAGTTTCATCAGTTATCTTTTGGAATTGTATCGGTTCGTTTCAATTTTCTTCGTAGACTGAAGTTGAAAAGTTTTGTCGGCTGTGTTTTATGAACATGCGTGATAGTGAATGTGTTGAGTGTTTGAAACATGAAAGCGGTAAACATTAAAAAGTAGAAAAAAATTGTTTTGTTAAATGTAATGGTTAAAATAATTAATTAAGGAGTCTTTCTGAAACTACAATAATTACAAGTAATCAGAACGGTATAATTGAAAACGCTTAAAGGATAATGTTCATTTTAGCTGGATGTAGATATTTTTATGATGGAACGTAGTGCAAGATAATTGTCAGGGGGAGAGGTGGATACGCACGCGCCAACTAGTGTAGAGAAACTTTCGTTTACAACGTATAGGTGCTTGGGTCGCGCGCGCGCGCGCAGTAGATGGACTACTGTAGTAGTAGCCAACGTTTGTTTCTACTAAATGGTTTCAAAAACGACCCGATCGATTTCAGAAATTCTTTCACTGTCAGTAAGCTTATAGCTTTCTATATTTTTTATTGTGGAAAAAGTTTTGAGGTCGGTGAAATGAATTGATCTTTTCTATTTGTTTCGTTTACACCAAGGCCTTTACTTTCCGACATTTTTACGTATTTTGCAGCCAGATATTTTTGTTTTCTCTTTCCTTTTTCAAATTTTTGAAAATATACGGGACACTATTTAAATAAAAGTCACATCCAATTTCTGCATAGAAAGGTTATGCAAACTTTGCACAAATCGATCTCAATTTGATTTGATTAAAAGCCGAGAAGGTGCCAGAGCGGGCAGTTGCTAAAATCGCTCTCTACAACCATTCGTGAAAATAATATAATTATATGAATTTCATATAAGGAAGCATATACCCGCATACAAATACATATCCGATACATCAGGTGAATGGACGACGAGAATTTAGTGAATGGGGTTTTGTTGCCCTCTTCCGGCGCCGGCGCCGGCGCCTCTTCAGCTACCTTCCTAGGAAAGGGTAGCCCTATAACAGCTCTATTCTGTATTCATGATATTGTGTTTGTATTTTTATTTGGTTATTTGTTCTGATGTTTTCTTTATTTTTGTGGAAACTGTAAGGTAGGGGATGTACAGCAGCCGATTCTTTTTTCGGGGTGTAGTAGCGAAAGTTTGTGAAACCGATCGGTAGTCGGTTTCAACAGTAACGAGCCAAACAGTTGAGACCATTTTTGCGCTCGCTATTCAAGTAGTGTTGTTTTGTTATAGGCAACCGATTCATCACCGTCATTGTCTGCAATACAACTGTCTAGGCAACGAATTAATGAATTATTTTCATTGTAAATGGCAACTTTTCTTCTCAGTCGAGTCTTAGTTAAATTCAAGTAATTTAATTTCTATTTAGGCTCACTGCTTACTGCTTGTCTAGCAGCAATAAATTATGGTAATTTACTAATAAATGGTCGTTACAAGTTTATTAATTCTTTTATTAACGACCGAATCCCCCGAGACTTTATTTTATTTCACCAACTTTATTCTTTGTTTTGTGTGTTTCCTTTATTTTCATTTATTTTTTTTTGTTTCCTTTATTTAGTGTTTTAAATACACACATGTGTAAAGTTCGTTTTCAAATATTTATGTAACATATTGAATAGATTATTTCCGATGCGAACATCACGTCTATCGGAATCGATGTTTTCTTTCTCTTGCACTCGCACGGTGAACATGTGTTTTCTGAGTTTATTGTACTTGCATTTTACGAAAATAAAATTGCTATTTAAAACATAGACCGCGTAAATTCGTTATTTACCTTGTATACCTGTGTATATGTGTGTACGTATGTGTGTGAGTACGAGGCAGTGTAGAGCTCCATCAACCGGTTTGCGTCTGCTCCTACCCGACGACAGAACTCTTACTCCGGTTGCACTCAGTTACTTTTCGTTACTAGGCCTATAAGTTTAGGTCTTTCTCTCGCTCCAAACCATTTTTCACAACGATCCCTAGCTCTGAACAGTTCATCTAATTTTGTAATTTTCGTTGAATCAATTCACATTGTTTGTATGCAGTAGGCGTATTAGGCCTATCGTGAATAGTAGCCTATTTCGGTTGTAGTAGGATTGAGATGGAAGCGACCGGCGGTCGGTCACATCCTCGTATATCACTTGTACGCTATACTAGTACACTAGTACTTGTACGTGTAACAGCGAACGACTAGCTAATTCTCTTCACTTAAAAAACAAGACCGATTTTAATCAGTAGTGGCGAGAAAACATGTTAAGGGCACGTTAATAAAACTACGTGTAACGATACGAATCGAAGAGTGGAGAGGTGGAAACGAGCTATAAAAACAAATTAAACATAAGACAAGATTGATGGAATTAACGGCGGGGCGGGGAGGACAAATAATTTATGATAAATTAGGATGAGCAACGGCACAAGGCACCTGCTAGCGAAGTGACAGCGATCGGGAATCGGCAGGTAACGGGCCGAACTGGAACTGGAACTGGATTATATTCAGCGGCAAGCGGCAAAACAAAGAGAGCGGTGATGTGCGGTGATCAAGAGGTGGAGTGTTGGTCTATCTGTATAGGCCTACGAGTTGACATACCGGATCGGCCGGCCGGCCATTCGGTACTCTTCCCGTCTCTCAAGGCGAGCAGAAAACGCCTTTTTATGTTTGTCGAGCGACGGCCGCTACTTGAATCGCCATCAAGTACACGCAGTCACCAGCAGCCTCCTCGCGTCTTATTATCAACTCGGTTGCGTTGGCATTCCCATCCACGCCACCGCTCCCTTTACATTCGAATTTAGTTATTGCGATAACACTCGTTTCTCGTGCCGAGTGATTGGCGGCCAAATTGACCAAATTAATCACAAGATACTCAATCATTTACTGGTAGGGGATGGGGGATGAGGAAAACGACCGGCCTATCTGATGTCGTACGAGACGATCACAAAACATAGACTAACGGTGAATTTGAATTCGATCTGCTTCTATGCAGAACGGATCATGGACGAGCGAAACGTTTTAGTCCTAAAGTTTTACAAATAAAAATTCGGATCGAAGGGAGTTCACATTACGGATAACTAATACTTAGCAGAGCCAATATATAGCCTATTTATATCCTACAGGATGGAGGGAAGAAAGAGGAAAGGTTTAGGCTTAGTGAAAGTAGGTGAAGGAATGTTGGAAAGTTGACAATGCAGGCTGTACAAAGAGCTTCCAGATTTTTTACCATTTATTTCACCTGGTCTAAATCGGCACCAAATAACTGAAAGAAAGCGATTCGGAAACCGCCCAAATATTTGTAATATTCTGATTTTTGTTTTTATTTTGGGTGAACCTGAAATCAGAAAATGGATCAATAATACCTAAAGCAGAAAATGATCAATTTTTTACTTTCTCTAGCTCTAAATGAATATATTGAAAGGAGAGTATTGTTTTCATGTCGATTTTAGGAAGTTGAGTTTTCACCGGATATACACGATTTCAGGCCCTCTGAACCCAAAAAACATGTTTTTAGCGATCGGTCTGTCTGTCTGTGTGTGTGTGTTCTCGTGCATGTGCGCACGCGTTTGTGTGTGTGTGTGCCTGCGTGTCTGTCTATGAACAAAATATCTCAATGACGGAACATCGTACGAAGCTGAAACTTCAAACTTAAGTTAGGTACCACTAGAGGATCCAATACGAACATTTTCATCAAATTCAGTCAACCAGAAGTAGCAATTTATTTGTGTAATTTTCAGTCCTGCGGTGTCCTCGAAAACGGCTCTACGATGTTTTTAAAAATCGCCTCAAACACCTACATTTTTAATGCCCAAAAGATAGGGTAAGCGCCATATCTGCTAAAATTCTTGGAGGCATGTGCTCTCATGGTAAAAAAAGGTTTTTTTTAAGATTGCAGCCATCATATGCATTTAAGATTAAAAGCGTAGAGAATCGTAGTCAACTATTGTTTCAAACATTTTTTGTACAACGCTTTGTTTAGCGACAATAGCAATTTTGTGTTTTTTTCATAAAAATCTGTAAAAAAATGGGATTGTGTAAGATAACGGCCTTAGTACGCATCTTACGACAGAAAATGTTTGTAAATAAAGTACCTAAATAAAGTATGTAAATTAACATTGGAAAGTTGTACATTAAGTCTGCTATTCTTCATCTAATTAGGACTAACGATTTCACTACCTTATCGGGGCAGAACGCAACCAGAAGAGCGGCCGTTGGCCTTTCTCTCTACAGAGCCTAGTTTAGAGGAAATTACTGATTTTTCGTATTTTTAAGTTGTACAAATGTTGATTCTCATTTTCCGTCATTCAGATGATTAAAATTAAGTTATGTTTTCATTTTACATTGCTCACTAGTTTCAAGTGGAACCTCTGTAAATGTATACTCCCCATGTTTCCGCGAAACCGAAAATCTAATGGCAAAGGTTATATGTTTCATTATTTACATTGGCAAGAGAAAGTCGAGTGAGTTTTTTACACCAGACTTTCATGATTTCAAATTTACTGCTGCTATCTAGTTAAAAATAACTAACGATTTTTCTTTAGCAGTACTTTTCGCTCTACCTTATTATTATCCAGCCACTGTAAAAAATTTGTAGGCTGATGGTTTAACCTAAATGAATGCTAGCCACCCTGATAGGCCTACCGAAGAAACACTCGACTACTCGTTGCAGTCTAATAGCCTAATATCCGGATCCAGATGAATGTGATGAATAGTAGACTACAAGAGCTAATTCTGCGACCAACCAACTAATGAAACCTTCTAATTGTACAGTAATATAACTTAACTGGACGACATACATACTCTTAGTTTGGACGCCTTCAAAATGACACGCCAAACACCAGCCTCTCGCTGCCGGTCATCCCTAGTAACGTTAACCATCTCTTAACTTTCCTCTTCAAATTATCGAATGAAATTTCAAATTTTAGGTTCACAGGTAGGATGTTTGTTATTCTTGGGCCCATATACGAGGGTTGTTTTTTCGGGGTCAGATCGGTCGCGGAATTAAAACCCCCACAAATATCTGATGAAACTTTTGCGCAGATATGTTGTGCAACCACAACATTGGCTCCTTCCTTTTCTTCTAAAAGAAGGTGATCCTATTGGCGGCCAATAGGATCCCCCGCTCGGTCTGTTTAGTTGTGAACGCGCAGCGAGCACCAAAAAACCATCATGGCTACAACAATACCATCTCCGACCAAGTGTGAAGTGCGTCGTGCGGTAATTCAATTTTTTCAGGCTGAGGGGTCCAATTTTGCCGAAATTCATCGATGAAAAAGTAATGTGTACGGCGAGACTTGTATAAGCGACAGCAAAGTGCGACAACGATACAGGACAAACAGACTGTATTGATGATGCAGGCGGCCAGCGAAGGAAGCCGTGTCAACCGATGACCTTGTTCAGCGAGTGGATCAGGCGATTCGAGTAAAACGTCGGTTTAAAATTTCTGTGTCGAGTGATTCTTTTCCTGAAATTTCAAGGTCAGCTCTGTATACAATTGTCAGTGAGAGACTTCAGTACCGCAAACTGTATGCAAGATGGGTTCCCAAGATGCTGTCCGACCATCACAAAATACAGCGAATAGGCGCCGCCTTAACGTTTCTCCAGCGCTACCACGATGAAGGAGAAGATATTTTGAACAAAATAGTCACAGGCGACGACACATGGGTTCATTTCTAAACTGAAGAAACAAAACAACAATCCAAACAGTGGTGCATTCTCATTCTCCGAGTAAGCCAAAGAAGTTCAAGCGAACCTTCTCCATCAGAAGAGTATGACTACTGTGTTGTGGGACCGGAATGGAGTTCTCTTGGTTAAATTCATGGAACGTGGTACGACCATCACTGCAGCTCCATATTTCGTGATTCTTCAACGTCTACGAAGGGCAATTCAGAAAAAGCAATGAGGAATGTTGTCATCAGGCATTGTCCTTCTCCATGACAATGCTCGGTCTCACACTGTAGCTGCAACACAGGAGCTTCTGCAGCGTTTTCAGTGGGGCTGTTTTGGTCACCCAGGATACAGCCTGGACATAGCTCCATCAGATTTTCACCTCTTTGCTCACATGAAACGCTGGCTAGAAGGACAGCGTTTTGGCCCAGACCAGCGTAGAAAGATGGTCGAAAGCACAGGTGGCTTTTCTATCAGGAGGGTAGGCCTATTAGAAAGTTGGTACCACGCTACGACAAATGTCCAAATCGGAGTGGCGATTATGTTGAGAAATGGCTGCAATGTGTAAGTAAATGTTTCAAATAAAAAAGTTTAAATTTTTTACTGTTTTTTAATTTAGTGACCGATCGGATCTTGAATAAAACTTCCCTCGTACAACACAAATCTCTGACCAAACGTTGTGTATTACCCTTACGTTTACTACATTAAACCTGCGAGTGTAATTTTTATGGTCAATGACACAAGTCAACTCAGGACATTTTTTAATGAAGAATATCATAATACAAAACTGTCTTACACTCATTACGGCCGAGTCACTATGTTTTTCAGATGGAAACCCAGGTCAGATCGCTCCTATAATTCTCAAAATTAACTATTGTCTTTAGTCCAGGGATCCAGACACGAAAGACACGCCCCCTCCCCCCGAAACCAGGGGACCATACCTAATGGGCTTTGGCCCATGCATAATGAATGCTACGAAGCACTCTAGTTAATAAAAAAATAAAAAAAGTTCAATTAGTGTGGGATTTGAACTCGCGATTCTCGAACGTTAATATCAAAAGTAAAATTTCATGCGACGTCTAAACATGCACTGCTACTGAACAGACATTAACATGTGCGAAATTTTTCTATGTAATTACCGCGCTATTTAGAAATTGAACAATATTTTGTCATTATTTTATTAATAATTAAATAAAATTTTTATTTTATTAAATTATTAGCTAATAAAATCTTTTGTATACTCATTTGCATTCAGTGTCCAAACAACTGGAGTAATGAAAGTAAGATTACAGCTTTATAATAAGATTAATGTTGATAGTACGTTTGTCTAATTTGTTGGGAACCACGGTATAATTGCATGTACAACATTCAAAATAAGCCAATCGATAAAAAATTCACTTGTTTCGTATTTGCCCATTTGCCTAAGGTAGGGCTACCTGTCCACCGTCAACAGGGCAACTGTAACTACATCCACTTGAGGGACATCATCAGATACGAAGTGGGTCACTTCTTGAGGTATTTCTGCCCGAATTTCTTTCAACTCTGAAAATTCATCTTCTTGCTTTACTCGGAACACTCTATCCGTCAAGTAAGAAGACAGCAGTCGACGTAGGTATTTCTTTGGCAGGAATGCAGGCATGTTTAATTTATATAATAAACTCTTATGTGAGACTATATCGAACGCTTGTGCTACATCAACAAATCATTCTCTTTTCTATAATATCCTCTCTGTTAGCCTATGCGATGAACCTGGACTTTAACGTCCAGCTACGCATTGAGCGTTTATCTACTCTTTTCTGGCTGTTTTTAATTTGTACACAGTTTTACCAACATAAACATTTAAGATCCAGCTGGTCTAAATTTAAAATCAATTACCGTCTGAAAAATTATATCGTGATAAAATCTAAAACGAAAGAGTGTTGGAGAATGCCCGAGAAGGATCGAGATTTAAAAAGTGTTAATGTAAATAATAATAATAGTTGGTAGTAAATAGGGTTTTTAGGAAATAGAAATACAACGCACAAATGGTTATGTATAGTGTAGGTCAGCCTATTGTTGAACGGCTACCTATAGGAGTCGGGTAGGCCTACCTATTTAGATAATTGGCTCTTTTCGTAACCATCCTATTCAGTTATAATGGGCTGTTACGTTTTGTAAAATCTTGTATTTTTATTATTATATCGAAAATCTCTGACCTTCTCGTGACTTCCATAGCTTCATCTATATAAAAGAGCACGCCGTTTTGGAGTTTAGTCTTTGATCTACCATCGGCGAGTTTTGATCTGTCAATTATTAAGCGAGTTATAAGTTACTGTGTACGAGTAGGCCTACGCCTGCCAAGAGATTGCCAACACGTTTAATCGATGTTTACTTTATAAGTAGGACTAAGCAAGTTTATAAAAATGAAAGATAATCTTGTAATTGCTTAAGATTACGTTATCGATTTATTGCAATTAGTTGGGTATTTTTTATAAGTAAATTAATTGTAGCAATTGTAATTAATTTGTAGGTTTAAGTACCATATTAATAAAATTGTAATTTATAATGCTTAATAAATATTTGTTTGTGGCTTTAAACGATAGTTTGTTAAATATTTACCCGGATCCCGAAACGGACCTTAGATCTAAGTGTCACAATATGTATCCTAGCAACCGAAATAAACATTGTTTATTGTTATCGGCACACATTGTGAAGACATTATGTTTTCTTTACTCATGCACACATGCGGTTAATGTCGTACATTTACGACAATATGTGCCTTCTCACTGTGAAATAATTCGCGGCACATGGCCACACTTAATCATAATCCTGCCCAAACGACCATTCGTAGGGATACACGGGAAAGTTAGCAACCACATCAAAGTGTCGTAATGTTCAACATATACGTCAAAATCAAAATGTTCAGGTTGATTTTATTTCATAATAAACTTTGAATTGTTCCCAGTCTGTTGTTTTATTTACTAATGTAGGTTTGTTTATTTTGTTTCCTAATTTACTCTATCACACGGTCAGAATTACTGCAGAATGATCAGAGTTTAAGTCGCAAAAAAATAAAATTGGATGACATTTTCCTCGATATGACAAAATGCAAGAGATAAGAAGTTGTTCAGATCTGTTGGCGAGTAGGTGATGATGGGTTGGTTGGCTTTGGCTTTGGCTTTGCTGTTGAACGGTAGGCGTGCGTGCGTGCGTGCGTGCATCCACCTTCTCTCAACTCAACTCAACTCAACTCTGTTCCTTTCATCGCCACCTGATTACCGGTCAATATCCATCCGAAATGTAACCTATCTATCATGATTTTATGTTGCATTTTTTGAAGTTACGTCTGGGCGACAAGCACAACCTGCTGCATTGAATCTACGGTTAGCTTAATGAATTCCAATCACTGTCAGCTGCGCTTCCTCACACTGAATGTGGCTTTCCTCATGATCACTGATATTTACTTTCCCTTCGGCTTCATTATCTCGATGGATTGCTCGGTGAATCTTGTAACCTTTCTTGTAACCTGCTGCATTGAATCTACGGTTAGCTTAATGAATTCCAATCACTGTCAGCTGCGCTTCCTCACACTGAATGTGGCTTTCCTCATGATCACTGATATTTACTTTCCCTTCGGCTTCATTATCTCGATGGATTGCTCGGTGAATCTTGTAACCTTTTATTTTAAATCGGAGTGCTTCGTTGAATATGTCTCGGACGCAAAACACATCAATGTTTTGAGTTTTTAGAAATATTTCCAATTCACACTTTTTTTCAAATGCCACTCGAACTCTAAGTAGTTGCTACCTCAGAACGTTGGTTAATTTTATATTGATTAATATAGGATAGGCCTATCTTGCAACAATCGATAATGTTCGATTGCGATTTTCTTGTTTGTTAGCCGATGATGTTGTAAGTTGGAATTTTTTACTTTAGTTGCCTCACCAAGTTAACCGATACTTTGCATTTGCTTTGACGAAAAGGTGTTCTGTTGTGAGGACCGCGATTATTTGGTTTCGTTTTGGTTATCACTTTTTTTTTTAGCTTCTTTGCTAATAGCCATCCTCGATAGTTTGCGAGATGAGTCTCTGCACGGTTGAACCACTTAGCTACTAATGAAAATAATTTTTATTTTTAAAACTTTTACCCATAATAGCTAATTTTTCACATTTAAAATTTTTTTTCATTATTTATATGTACTGAAGGCCTATCTTTAGAAGCCGATGCATTTAACAGATAGCCTACTTATTCAAGTGGGTTACTGTCAACGCAATTGTAGGCTAAGCGGATCACTTTTCCATTTTGTGCTTCCTTATAACCTGGCCTACTATGTGCTTGCTGGCACGTTTAACACATAGGCTTATCGCTCGCTTTATATTGACAATGTTGGGTATGGCCATTACGCTGATACCTTTTCTACAGTCGAATAAACCTGATGGTTCTGGAAATATCAATTTTACCTCTTATACGGCATATGCAGTAAAACTCGCATATTTTCTTTGTTTTCGAATGAAAGCATAAACAGAGGTGGCCTTTGGTTATTAGTATTAGTAGTTATTATTAGTAATCTCTCTATCATATTATCATTTGCTTCATATTTTTAATCTTACTTACTACACTACCTAAGAATACTTTTGACTGGACTAAAAGAGCTAATAGACTAGTAGATCAGAAACTGGGTGAATATCAAGCCGGGTTCAGGAAAGGAACATCCTGGCCGGTACGCAAATGGAACCTAAAACTAGTTCAAAGTTATATTTTAAGAGATATAGCGGTAGTGTTTGTTGATTTTAAGAAATATTATGATTCAATCGACCGAGAAACGCTACTGATATTTTACAAGAATTTGGAGTGGACATTAAAACAATGACTGTCATTGAGGAAACATTAACGCAAACACGATTAAGAGTCAATTTTCTGGGAGAAATCTCCAAAGAGTTTGAAATTAAAACTGAAGTTGCAGGGTGATGGACTGACACCTGTTCTTTTTAACTGTGTGCTGAAGAAGGTTATTCAGAAATGGGAAATGGACCTTGCCGATAAAGGATTATTTAACTAAGTACACACTGAAGGATCAAAGAACGGTGTGAAGATAAACTGTCTGGCTTTTGCAGAAGACCTAGCAAAAATAAAGCGCTTGACGTCAAAACGCTCTAAAACGCTTGACGTCAAAGCTGGTATTCCACAGGATCCAATTTTAGGTGCCATTTTGTTTTTGTTATACCTACATAAATAGTTTACCAGAAATCATGCCTAACAGTAGAACATTATTTTTTGCTGATGACACTTCAGTAATCATAAAATATTTACTGGTAGATAGTCTCGAAGTGAATACACATTTGTAGCAAAGAATCTGTAGTCCAATTTCTGAATGAATTAATGTTGGCATTTAATGGTAAAAGTGTCAGTACTTACAGTTCAAAAACATACATAATGTAAGGGAAAATAGAGAAGTGGATGTTTTTATACAAAATAATATCCTAGAACAAGTGCAAACAGTGAAGTTTCCACACGTGTCACTAGATGGAACTTTATCGTGGGGTTATTATACCGATCAAATCTGTGGTAAAATATCATCTGGGGTATTTGCTTTATATAACAAACTGCCACATTAAATGATGAAAACTTGTTAATATCAGCTTACCATGGTTTAACATTATCTCCTATCCTGTATGCGATATTAGTTTGGGGTGACTGATGAGAGAGTAACATGGAAAGAGTACTATTAGGTGTATGGTGGGAGGGAGTCAACCAGTTAACCTCATCCAGATCATTATTTAAGGAGCTTCAATCGCTTGCCGTTCCTTCTTTGTGCATCTTTCAAGTGATAGTGTGATAGTGTAGGCCTACGTATAACAAGAATTAATTACCATGTTGCTGATCACAACACTAAATTGTTTCAACAAAAACCTACTTTTGCAGATAGAAAAAATACATCAATAAATTACTATAAGCTTTAGAAAAGTTGTGATAATTTAAGTTTGTTTAAAAAAGCTAAAAAAAACTTAATTCATAAAACCTATTTACATAGGCCTACTATATTCACGCTTATTGAATTAAGGAAGTTAGTAGTAGTAATAAATTATTGGTAAGTAATGAATTTAACATATTGTTAAAATTTTAGCTAATCGGTTTTATCTTGATATGTCCGTCTACTCCCTTTTCATAGTAGACGGACAGTGTAGGTAACGAGGTCGAGAAGAACTGTACAAGGAAAATGAACAATATTAATGGAAGCGATTAGAATAAGAAAACTGAAATTTAACAGATATCTTTATAGAATGGATGACAACCGGTCAACAAAAGAAATTTGTAAGACGCTTAATATATACAATAGACCTAAGGTGTTGGATAAATGGTTTAAAGAAGCCACAAAGAATATTGAGAAAACCGGAATGAATTCAGACAACTAATTACCGACTTTAAGGGATTTCATAAAGAGACAAAACAGAACACCGGGTGGAATGAAGAAAGGAGAAAAGCCTACAGTGAGCGAATGCTGAGAATGTGGGCTGCAAAAAGACCTTCCAGAAACGTCTAGTCACCTCACGTGAACTCAAATTGGCCGTATACGAAAAAAAGAATACGAAAACCTATGTTGAGAAGAGAGTTGCGAATATTTTCAGGATCACATGATAGGTGAAGATCCCGTACCATAACTGGTCGAGTTAGTTTCGTTTCACACGTTTCCTAATCCAGTTTATTAACTATAATCACACCTCCCTCCTGTTTTACTTGGAGGCGATACTGCAGTTGAAGCACTAGCCTTCCTGTTTATCGTTTGCCGATGTTTTTGAACTATTCATTCCGTTTTTTATTAATTCCTCCTCGTCTGTAGAATATCCTTGATCTCGTCTAGAACTGGCACTACCGGAACCAGAACTTCACTTCTTACTGGATTACTGGTAGTTTTCCCGGCGGATAACTGTTCAAGACTTCTAATCGCTTCTGGAACAGTTCAAGAGGATTTTTCAAAGTGAAATTATTTTTTCTGCTTCGTTTAACTTTGCCTCTGATTCCTTCCAGGCATCGTAAAGAAATTGTTCGATAGTAGTTTTTAATTGCTTGGGTTCAATTTTTGACGGACTATATTGAACAGGCACATCCGACTCGGAATGAGTATTCTTCAAATACAAGAAAGCCTGAGACCTTTACTAAGGACATTTAAAGGTCCTAGTTGGCTGATATATTTATTTACTTATTTATTTGAATCTATTGGTATTAATTTAAAACAAAATACCTGAATCGGATTAATGTTGAACTTGACAGTTTATATTTCGCTGACTTACAAACCAAGACCTAGATCGGCACTGAGCTAGTTTATCAGTAACACTACTCTACCATATTCAACTAAAATGCTACAAGTAAAAAGCAAAACCATCAGGGACATAAGTTTAAAATGCGATACTGAAAAAATCGGTAGGCCTATATAATTATTGCGGCAAGGTAGCGGCATTAAATTTGAATCGTGTAAATGTTACATGGACCGTTCAGAAATCACCTTCTAATCTTTAATATAGAGACGTATAAAACTACACGACAGCCGGAGCCATAGGTAGGCCCTATATGTTACATGTTAGAAAAGAAAGATAGGCCTATCAGCCGGCAAGCTATAGGCAAGCTATAGGCCTAACACTTTTCCTCTTGTATCTTGCATACCGTTTAATGATTTTTTAAATCGGTCCTAGTTAAAGTTATAGGCCTACTAAATGAATTACACTTTTACAATGACGTTAGTAGGTAGGTAGGCCTTTGTTTGTGTCGTATGATGACGTGAATATCTACCTAGTAGGTCTGTCGATAGAGGGTAGGTACGGCTACTACCGCACACGAAAACAGTATTTTATATTTTTCTCTGGAGGCATCAAATTTGATATGGCAGCCAGAAAGTGTTGAAGGGTGAATGCGAATCGATGGCGACAGAGGAACGAATTCGAGAGGCACAGACTCGACAAATGATAAAAAGCAGACAATGTAAGAGTGATGTAGGCCTAGGCCTACTCATCAACCAGCAGGCTTGATTTAGCCGTACGTCTTCAGCTATTCACCAGACATACAAACATAAATAAACGGCGTGCTTCGTACAACACCTACTACTACTACTACTATAGTTTAGGTGAAACGTGTGCGAGTGTGTGTGGGAGTTGGAGGAAGGGTAATAAAATCTGCATGAAATATGCGAATCTGTGACAATAGAACGGCGCGGCGCCAGAGACATTTTATACCGGTCGCCTATGTGTCTATGTGTGTGCTTTTTAAATGCACGGCTATATTAGTGGCGTGAAGACGGCCGATTACATTAGTGTAGAGGTTAGGCGTAAAGCGCACGTTTGGAAGCGGGGTGGGGGGTAGACGGAGAGCCAGAGTTGCACGCTCACCGCCGCTATCAATTACCGTAACCTGTAACCTGTAGGCCTACCGACAAACCCGGTCCATGAAACGAAATCACTTTAATAATTAATAAATATAATCATTTTACGCCTCCACACATTTTAAATATAAATACACGCAACAAGTGTACAGAGAAACAATTTTCAATTCGGAAGGAAAAATGTTAGGCGGCCGCTTTCAAAACACGCCGACTAATGTTATCGTGAAATTGTTGCCATGTTGCTCCGTTGCTGTGTTCCTGTACAAACGGACATGAACAGACCACTCGGAAATTGTTGGATTGCTGGATAGCCGACAGCGGCAGCCTACGTCTGAACGACAGCACACTCTCAGTTACGACAAAAAATGCGAACGCGAATTCTTCGGTACGATTTACGATTTGTGACAAAATTAATTTTCTCTTGTTTCATTTTGTTTCTTGTTTAGTTTAAAAAAAAAATTATTCTTTATGCGGGTCTCGCACACTACTCTAGGCCCTACACTCTGCCGTCTCCTCCCACAGAGCGGCGTACAGCCACCAATGAAAGTCCGTCAGCAAAGTAGAACGACAAACAGCTTTAACGTACTTGCTAAATGATTTAATGGATCATTTTATTCTTCAATTCACGTCTTTTTATTTTATGTTCTCTTGACCAGAGTAATTCACTATCATAGTTGTAATAAAACCATAATTTATATCCACAGAGACATTGTACGAGCAAGAACACGTGAACAACATGGACGTCGGATACACGTACGTACAAAGGACTTGAACACAAAAATACATATTAACATATTTTATATACATTATCACAATTAGCTAAATCACGTGACACTCCTTACAAACTCCACCATGAACAGGCCAATTAATTTAGTTTCCCAAGTCATTCGCAATATCAACACAACGAGCCAAAGGTGAGGCATCTTTAATACCATTACAAGTGACAAAAAATCTGTATCTCCTCACACCTGTGTGGCGAACCTTTACACCTAGACTAGAAACGTCACCATCAGCACAATCATGCAGGATTTTGTAGAGATACAGCGCTACCACCAATCCACGACGCTTGCAGAGGGCCTGCAACTTCCTTACTTGGATCTTACACAGACTCTCTTTGTATGCAGATTACCCCTACACTAGGTATTTTTACAAGTTTTTCTGAATGCTTTCGATAAGATTGGTAGTGATAATCCTATCGTTGTTGCAAACCCCGGAAGAGTAAGTGGTGGACGTTAACTTGGTCAAGTTTAAAGATAATTTCAGGGTTTCTAAAATTTCGACTAATCCACATCACCAAGCCAAAATTCCTTCGACCCTTCGCCGTATTTTTCTTGATGTTCCTAACCCTGAATCCATCACTACCCCGAGATCAGACATCGTATCAACCATTTAAAGCAAATTTCCGAGAGCAGACAATTTGTACATTTTTACTAAGATTTATTTACTGCATTGAATTATGAAACGACCATTTAGCAACAAGTCAATATCATTCTCACTTGTTAGGCCTACTGCTCTGTAGATCTTGATCATCTTGATCTCTGAGATCTTGATGAGATCGTCTACATTAACAAACCTGTCCGAACAGTACATTCCCAAACTTACAACAGAATCCTTTGAGGTTCCCCCCTACTGAATCGGGGCTGTTGTTGGAAAATGCGGTTTGTGAAACCTGAACTCGGTGGATTGCTATATTTTTAATTTTGAAGGTTATTTTTGTGTAATCCTTATAGCCGTTGCAGACTTAAATTACAAGTCTTCATCCGTGGATATCGGAGCATATGGCAGTGTATGTGATCCAACGGTTTTCGATCTATCTTCATTGTGGCACAGAATTGATTTCCATAATATTTTCTAATTGGAGATGAAGGATTTGGCCTTAATATGCAACTACAAAGACCTTAACAGGAGAGCAGTTGACAGTTAAAAAATAATTTTCAACTACAGACGTTATGTCGGCGTACATTTGCCATATGCATTGATTTATCTAAAGCATATGTATTGTTTGAAATTAAAAATCTGGGTGAAACACTCACACGACTTTCTCTTACCAATGCAAATAATTAACAATATCACCTAACATTAGAAATAAACAAAAAACTAACCTCAATAAACATAACGTTATTTAAATCATGAGTGAAAGACGCAAAATGAAAATCAACCTCAGTTTGACTTAAAAATACGGAAAATCACTCTTCCACGCTAAAGTAGGCTCTGTAGAGAAAAATGCTATAAATAAAAGTTGTAGATCTTTTAATTTTCTGTAAATCTGATTATAGGCCTACACTTCTGCAATGAAATTAAATTTTTAAAAATCTGATTATACACTTCTGTAATGAAATGAAATTTTTAAAAAACAATCTAGACAAGAAATGGAAGACTTTTGGGAGTTATTAGATAATACAGTTGAATAGGGAGACTATTGATAATCTCATACTAAAATTCTTCTTGGAGATTTTAATGCCCAGCTAGGCAAAGAACAAAGGTACAGAGATATCATTGGGAGTGGCCAGCCCAAAGGAAAACTAATAAGAATGGTGTTAGATTAGTAGTAGAGCAGCTGTGCAGAACACATAAAGTAATAGCCTATCCAAATCTACTTGCTTTATAAGAAGACCCAATAGATTGGAAAAAAGGAGAATACCAACTGGATCATGTTTGGGTGGATAAGAATTAACATCGAGAGATCCACAATGTTAAGGTGTTAAAAGGGCGGACTCAGGGTCTGATCATTATCTGGTTAAGATCGAAATAAATTAACACCTAAGAAGAGAGAAAATAAACTTAAAAATAAAAATTCAACAAAACATTATGATGCTAGTAAATTGGTAAACAATCAAAAATATCTGGAAAAATTCGAGAAACTTATAGAGACTGATAAATTAACCGAAATCACTCCTAAACTCTTACACCATTAAACCGCAGGAAAAAAACATCAATGGGGGACAGATAACTGTGATAAAGCAGTTCAAGATCGACATGGACATGAGGCCTGGCTAAAATATCAAAATAAAAGGACGGAGGACTCTTATAAAAATTTATCCGAAATAAGAGAAAAGACAATTAAAACCGTAAGAAACACCAAGAGACAACTTAATAACAACACGTTAACAAAATAGACCAAGATTTCAAAAAATTAAATTGTAAAGATTATTATAAAACTATGAAGGAAAAATTGCAAAGATATGAAGCGCCTACTTCATTATTGAGAGATATAAATGGAAAACTTGCTCATAATAATAAAGATAATGCGGAAATCCTAACTAAAACATTTGAAGAATTACTAAATTGTGATTTACCAGAAGAATTATTAAACATTAAGACAGATACAAAAATTAAAACTCCAGATTCTAGTATACTCCCACCATCTTGGTTGGAATTTTTAGTTGCAGTCAAAGAAATGAAAAATAATAGGCCTAAAGCAAATGGTGAGGAACACACAACAGCTGAAATATGGAAAAACTGTTCTCCAAACACTTTACAAGCTCTGCATAAGAATCTTGTAGAAATTTGGGATAAAGAGGAATTACCAGAACATTGGACTAATGCGATTATTCACCCTTTACATTAGAAATGAGATAAATACAATTCTGATACCTACAGAGGGATTTCATTATTGGATTGCACTTACAAAATCTTCTCGAGAATTTTATACAACAGAATCAAAAACAACTTGATCAAAAACTTGGAGATTATCAAGGAGGTTTTAGAGCATGGGGAAGTTGTCCAGATCAAATAATAACATTAAAATTAATCATGTCACAATATAGGTATAAACAGACGATTATATCTTTTACTGACCTTAAAAAAGCTTATGATTGTATACATACACCTTTGAGGTCTCAAAAGTAAAAAAAAGTAATAAAAATTTAAAATATATGTAATTATATTAGTAATGTAAATATAGTATTATAATAGCTGACATACTCTTAAGTAAAAATAGAAATTATATTAAGTAGCCTATAATACGGTACACTGACTGCTTATGTACTAAATTCATTATAGGCCCTAATAGTACCGATAATGAAACATTTCACATAACAATATCATAGGCTAATAAGTAACTCTTTATTTTATACAATATTTAATTTTTAATGTTAAAAATATTTCGTAATATTAAAATATTTAATTTCTTTTTTAGGCCTAACTAATTGATCAAACAATACCGGACGCCCAGTTAAAGAGTTTTGTTTTCAATTCTTCATTATGTTTATCAAGCAGGGATTTATCTGGTAACAAATTTAAAGTTTAGCCACAAAGTAAGAATCCACTCGATTACCATAGTCTAAGTATTATTAGGGTAACTGGGAATAAATGTTTTGTCTCTTATTTGTAATCAGTAAAAGCTAATTTACAATAATTAGTATCATGAAACTTTTTAATACGAGTTGAATTAGGAAATGTAACAAACCTTTCACGTGTAAGAAATAAGAGTTATGAAAATAATACGGTGAAATTGATCATTTAAAAACCAATCTTTTCCTTTCAAATTGTAAACATTTTTAAGTACGTTTGTGAATAACATTTATTTTCTCCAAATATCAATTAGCTGCAAATGCCTAACTGGTTACACCATACCGTAATATGGACTCAAATAAAGCCTGATAAACAAGGATTCTATAATGACAGGAAGCAAGGTCCGCGTATGTGATATAATTTAGAAGATATAGGCCTACAATCAATTTGAGAGTCCCATCTATGAAAACAGTCGAAAAACACCCAAATATTTAAACACAAATTACATTATTTAATGTGATGCATTACTTAGTTCTAAACATAGGCTAATAATTAACGCTTTTATCATCGTATAGGCCTACAACAATTTCATATCAACCGAACTAGAAAATCGTAATAGGTTGCACATACCATCGTAGCTTTGTCGTTCACATTTATCACAGGACTCTTGAAATTTCGGATGAAGTAAAATGCAAATTCGTCGCCAGCCATCCGTCGTTCAAAGTTCAAGACCGATTAATAAATCAATATCTGTTTCAGTAGACGTGACGTAGCTACATGACATAGTAGGCCTACGCGTACCAACACTCATAATCACGTATTTGAACACGAGTCGACACAGTCACAATTTATGAGGGGGGCTCAATGAGGACTTGTGCCGTGGAAGGGTGGAAGGGTGGAAGGGTGGAGCGGTCGTCCACCGCTCAAATAATCTAATTGATAAATAATATTGCATAAAGACGAATTTAACAAAATAATAATTTAATAAATAATAAATAGGTCATTCAAATGTCCTATCCCAAAGTCCTCGATGACACTGCATTACACTTCGCTTATTGCACGCGTTTATTATACCCTACTTAGGCCTACACAATTGAACTGTTCAATAAATATTTTCTGTACGCGGATGGTTCATGCACATACCAATTTCCCCCATTTAAACGTTCAATTGTTACGTTATGCAACAAAATTGCGACACCAAACCATAACTTGCTAAGATCGCTTAGAATCTGACAACGCCCTAACAAATGAACAATGAGCGTGAACAACGCGCGCTCTCAGCCCTACTTGGCCCATAATTAAAATTGCATAGTATCGATGGGCCTTAAAAATTAAACTTGTCATTAATAGGCTATACCCTCTTCCAAATTTAAACTTCTATGCGGATATGGAGGAACTTGACCTGATGGGTCGTTGTAACCATTTCTCTTTGAACCCTTGCTTTTTACTATGAGACCTCTCCAATTTCTCTCTCCACAAACCTACGCCTTCAACATCATCTACCCATTCACTGGGATACGTTCTCATCGATCTCAGCCATTACACCCGATTTAACAAAGATCAATTCCAACCTTTTAGCAAATCTCGTATCCGGGCAATTCAACAGCTTTTATGTGGTAAGTGATAGCCTATATAAATTCGAGGTAAAGTCACCGATGATCAGTTCCTGTCTTCAAATAAATCATTTTCAGGGTGCAACTTGGCAAACAAAAAATTCGTTTAATTAATTTTTGAAATTTTTCCAACTTATCTCCTCCTAAATACGCCCATACGTGCGCTCCATACACTACCACTGACCCACAGGGTGCATTAAATACTTGCCATTTTTCCGTTAGTGGCACATCGTTTTGTTAAAATGGTTTCTCCATAAGCCAACACTGTTGATAGTGTACAATAAGTGGCTACTGATTTTTTCTCTCTCAAATGAGCTCTCGGTGATAAATTAGTTGTGAATTTAATACCGAAATACTTAGGCCTATATTCGCGGACTCTTTTTATTTCGCCATTCCTACTGAGCCTACCTACTAAACATTTTCTATTTTTATACAACACCTAAATAAACTTATTCGATAGACCTAACTCATGTAATTTATAAAATAAAGCACTTCTAATAACGTAGTCAAATGCAGATTTCAATGTACACCCAAACAGTGAGTTTCTTTACTTTTCGCGAGAAATTATATTTTATAATACTAAATAGCGTATAGAAGTTATCCACCGCTCCATAAACTCTTCGAACCCTAGTTGATGTTCTTTTAAAATAGCCTTTAAATTAACCAATTTTTCTAATCCCGCCAGCAAAACACCCGCAAAAGCTTTAGTCATTTAATTGATAAACGCCAAAACCCGTAAAATTATTACTATCGACATATATCTATTACTATCACCTTCAAATATGATGGAACCTGTTAATGACGTAAATTACCAAGGAACATGGCCACTGTCTAAAATACGCTAAAAACATTCACATATAAGTGTGTCTGTCTATCGGTGCTTACCACCTCCCTCTGGTGCTTTATTATTTTCTATTTCTTTAGTACAGTTTCCACTTTATTCAGTTCAACTTGGCTATCTAACAAACCGTCTCAAAAATGACTCGCATAAGCATTTCTTAAAGTGACTGCATCCAGAGCTTGATAGTCGCTTAAATTAATCACTCCATTTTAGGCCTTCTAAATGGTGCACCTTTACTCGCCCTAACCTACTAAACGCCGAAACTCCTTCAATTCTTTCACATTTTTGAAAGATTTCTATACATAATTACACCCTGGTCACCGATTTTTGGATCGGCTGAAAGATGCGCACAGAACCAGCAAGCACCTCTGTTCGAGGCTAAATGTGCGAGGCTAAATTCTACACGAAAATGAAATGGTGTAAGAAACTAATATGTAATGGGGTAAAGTAGTAGAAGTAGTTTAGAGTTCTTTTCGTGGATCTTACGGCTCAGACGTCCTTCAGAGGTCTATAAAAATAGTCCTTTTTAGAGCAGAACAGGTAAGCTTACAGTTTTTCTTAATTTCTAAATACGCTTCTTTCAGCTCTCCTCTTTTCTACATTCGTTAATATAATAACCAAAAGCGACAACGATTTCTGTATCGATTGCCTATCGATTGCTTGCTACTCGCAAATGCCTGACTCGACCGGCTCATTTTCATTTACTGGCATTTTTTCATTCGGCATTTCGGCTCGCCGGCGCCTCTCATCACGCGGGTTCGAATCCCACTCGGGCATGGCATTTTTTCATACGTTACAAAAAATTCATTTCATCCTTCACCGTCTGCATTAGCAGCAATTTGCAAAACAGTCGGACGTTAAACCAAAAAAAAAGAAGAAAAAAAAGGCATTTCGGCTCGGCGATAATTTATTTCTAAAATTTTAAATCGTCATTCTTTGTCGGATTTATTTAGGCAGTAAAGGAAGGAAAGTTCACTTCTTATTATTAATTTGTACATTTATTGTTAACTCGTTCGGCATAGTTTGTGAAAAGTGTTGACAAGTGCACTCAGACCGAAGCCTCCTCTGCGACACTTAGGCCTATCTCCACTCACTATCATAATCCCCTTCATTTGGCCATCCACTAGGCCTACCAATAATTAAAATTTTCACGCATCTCTACTGAATTCTTTCCCTCTCCTATTCGTCACCCGGTCTTTTGACGCTGTTACAGGGTGCACAACTTCATGCGATGCAGTGACCTTAGATATAGGCCTACTCTGGCAAATCCCTTCCCCCTCATTAAAAAATTTCAACTAAGAAATGCCACAAATTATTAGTCCGCTTCCCACCCACTTATCCTTCTTAATAGTCATTTCAAATGCATGGCGCTCACCCCACTTTATGGAGGCCGTTATTTGATGTACCCTAGTAGCACAACGCAGTGATCTTGGACATTCTGACAAACCTATCCCTATCGCCGTCTTCTACGAAAATGTTTCAGCAAACATTAAGTTACCTTTTTTTAATTCAAACAGAACTCGGTTTTAATCACGGTTAGTTTCAATGTAAAAATATTTATCCAACTGAAGTGAGATAGTTGATAGGCGACTTCAAGGGGAGTGGGATTCACCTAAAAATAAAAAAAATTTGCGTTTTTGATTTTCTGAAATGTGCTCTTTTTAACGGTATATTTATTTGCATTGTAAGGTTAGTCGGAAAATTAATAAAATAACAAAATTGCGATCTCTTCCAAGACACATGACTTGCTTTCGTACAGAATGAACAATACGTTTCTATTACAGATAGGCGTAGGCCTATATGCCGACTGAAAAAATACCTTGGTATTGTCACCAGTTTCAAGCCTGTTCTATTTTGTATTTAGTTCGCCTTTTATACGTTAGGTTACGCTACTCTTTTTGTACAAAGAGTTGGAATGTCGCGGTGCAGACCACGTTGTTTGTAAATACCTTAGTAGGCTGCTACCTATAGCCTATCTTCAATTGCTTATTACCGAAAATTGTGACTTGTTTTGTAAACACATTAAAAAAAGTTATAAATTTAGCAGTAATTCAGATAAATGAATAAATCTTTTTCCACTGATTTACCAAATTCCGCTCTAGGGACCTGGTTATTATTATCAAATAACTCTTAGCAGAATATTTTTATGGAATTTAAAATTTTAAAAAGCAAAAAATATCTTATGAAATCAGTAAAACTTAATAAAAATTTTCAAAGTAAGCGTATTTCATAGTCAATACCGGAGTCTCTAGATAATATTAAGCTATTTTTCGGTTTTCAAATTAAGCTGATTGGGCAAATATAAACTCAGGTATGATTTTTCTCGTGAAGTACTTCTAAATTTTCACTTCTCCCCTAGGGGAGGGGATGTAGTTGTCATAGAATTATGAAAATTTAGCAATGCATTTTCCTTTGTGTCTCCAATGATTTGTAAAAATATGAGCTTCCTACTCCTTAAAATAATTTTTTTCCGGCTATACTCCCACCATAAAAGATGAGGACTTTAATTCCTCATATTTTTTTCAAATATTTTCGTTCACACATTCACGTATTTCGGTAAGAATTTGCACGAGCACGTAACCGATTGAGAAAACTTTCGAAATGATGACACATGAGGTTTAGGCTTAAGTCACGATAAATGAAATACGTGCACAGTTCATCGGTGACTAAATGATGAACAGCTCGGAAAGAACGAAAAGAATCCGTGAATGGTGAATAGAGCAAGCCGATTTATTTATTTATTTTTCATGAAATGATGGTTGAAGTAGCTTACGTGGCGCTTAATTCAATTACCTATTTTATTCGTCTATCGGGCCACCTGTTAAAAGCAATATAGGCCCTAGACTATAAATTCATTTCATTTGTGTCTGGATTCATTCGTGGTTATATATCCGTAAAAAATTGAACACATTTATTTTTTGTCATCATATGGAAGAAGATTAAAGATCGTAGTTGGAAGCGATTGGATGTTTGTGGCATCGGAAAGAAGAGAAACGACGAAGCCGGTCGTGTTACGAGAACGCCTACGCCTGTTGTTTTTGCATGAATGAACATGAGCCGGGTATGGTACCTTAACGGAAAAGTAAGTTTGGGCAGGGGCTTGATCATTTTATCGATATGTTCCAGTTGAAATGTTTCATGTGCAGTTGGGAAGCACACGCCGAAATGATGATTCACTGAACGAAGAGCCGAGCGATGAGGACGGAAGGGCGATGAAGCTTGCGGCCAGCAGCCTTAAACGACCCCCCCCCCTCCACCGTTCATTGCCCCTCACCGTTTTTATCTCGGCGAAAGATGCCTGCAAGGCGTTGGACCGATCAAAATTGCATTAACATGGCAAAACATCACTCGGACGTGGATGGTGGATGGTGAATGGTGAATGGGGTGCGTCTCCCTCCCTTTGTATTCGAATAATGTAAACAACCGAAGAAAATATTCCACTGATTTCGTGTGCTGCTATGTTTACATTTTATTTGCAGCATGACGCTCCAGGCTAGGGGTGTAGTAGAGGGCGGTAGGCGATGCGATTGCATCGGGCGGGCGTCAGCCCTTCAGCCCCTCGTGCACATCGACCGTAGGCCCTACCAACCACTACAGACTACTCCGAGTACAACTGAAACTATCTCCTATCCACCCGTTATCCGTTATCCGTTATCCTTACAACTTTAAACAAAAGCATTATTATTTTACATTTTTATTTAATGGAGGAGCAAAATTCACCGACCTTTATCAGGTTTTCAAGAAGACAAACAGGCCAAAACATATAACTTATACTTGGCTACGCTTCCCATGATTTCATTATTCTTTAAACGTTCGCTGGAAAATCAGTTCGGCCGATAGTGTGCCTACATTAAGTAAACGTAAAAATGTTGGATCGTTCTGGCCTAGATAATTTACTGGATGAACCAAGATAGGATCGTCCTGCAACCCTCTGCACTCCCAACTTGTTTATCATCTCGTACTCGAATATCGGATGCTCCCGCCAATAAAAACTGGCGAAATCTATCAAAACGGCGATTTAAGATACTTACTTACTTACTTACTGCCATGGCCACACATATCTAAGTAGATATTTAGCCGCACCAACACAGCCCTTCCACCTCTCTCGATGCCCCGCGTCTTCCTCGGTCGCTCCAATTCTCTCCATATCGGCCCTCACTTGACTCCACCATTTACGTCGTGGTCTTCCTCTCGGTCGTCGTCCTTCAGGATTTCTTCTTAACACTTGGTTAAGATTACTGTCCTCATTCCTTCTTAAAACATGCCCAGCCCATCTAATTCTTCTACACTTGAACTCACACACCACATCTGGCTCCCTATAAAGGTCTCTAAGTTCTCTGTTGTGTCTTTTCCTCCACTCTCCTCCCTCGTTTACAGGTCCGTAAATTTTTCTAAGGATCTTGTTTTCAAATACAATCAATTTCCTTTCCTCTCTTTTATCTAATTTCCATGTCTCCGCTCCGTAGAGCAATATTGGACTGATAATTGTTCTATAAATTTTAATTTTTGTTGTACGTGATAACAATTTTGAAGACATAAGTTTGTTGCATGCGTGGAAACATCTGTTTGCAAGATTTAGCCTATTTTGTATTTCTGTCACTTCTGTATTTTGTTCAGAAATGACGACGCCTAGGTACTTAAAAGAGTCTACTTTTTCAAAATATTGACCGTTCACTTGGAGAGGACCTTGGTCTCTGTTAACTCGATTTCTAGTGAAATGCATATACTTCGTTTTTGTGTTGTTTACCTTCAATCCCATTCTTCCTGCTTCCTCCATAAACACTTCTGCCAACTGACGTAAGTCATCTATCTTTTCTGCGACAATTACCACATCTTCAGCAAATGCTAGTGTGTTGATTCCCGATCCAATTTTTATGCCTTCATTCCTATTTGCCACTTTTTGGAGTGCTTCTTCTATGGCTAAATTAAAAAGAATTGGGGAAAGCCCATCGCCCTGTCTTACTCCTGAATTTATCCTAAAGGACTCAGAGACTTGCCCATTTACTCTTACCGAGCACGAGGCTTCTGCTATGCTTGAGCTGGCCAGGTTTACGAGTTTTTTTGGAATTCCAAACTTCTCCATCTTCATCCACAATTTCTCCCTGCTTATGCTATCGTAAGCTTTTTGAAAGTCAATAAATAGAGCAAAAAATTCCTTATTGAATTCCCAGTACTTTGATACGATTTCTTTGAGGATAAATATTTGATTTGTTGTGGACCTGCCTTTCATGAAACCTGCTTGATGTTCTAGGATTATTTCATTTGTGTATTTCTCAATACGATTCAGGACTATTTTAGATACAACTTTATAGGGAATGCTGAGGAGAGAGATTCCTCTAAAGTTGCCACATTCCTCTTTCTCTCCTTTTTTGTGTATGGGAACAACTATTGCCTCCTGCCATTCATTTGGCATCTTTTCTTTTTCCCATATTATCCTTATTAATTCCCACATCTTCTCTATTATTACATCTCCTCCCTTCTTTAGTAACTCTGCTGAAATTTCGTCCTTCCCAGGAGCTTTATTGTTTTTAAGAGCTTTGACTGCAGCTTCAACTTCTTCCCTGGAAGGTACGTCTACGTCTGGTTGTACATTATAGTAAATCTCTTCATTGCTTCCGTGTAATGCTTTGTCCAAATCTTCCACGTTCAACAATTCATAAAAATATTCTCTCCATCTTTCAAGGACCTTCTGGTTTTCAGTTAATACAACTCCCTCTTTATCCTTAACACCATACGGATTTGGTGTGAATCCTTTTTTAAAAAACCTTACTTTTCTATAAAAGTCCCGTGCATTATTTGTTGAACATTCTTGTTCTGCTTTATCGATTAAGTTATTTAAGTACATTCTCTTTTTCCTTCTTAGTATCTTGTTCGTTTCCCTATTTGATTCCATGTACCTATCTTTATTCTCTGTTGTATCACTATTCATCCAGATACTTTTCCTTTCTCTTCGTTCCGTTACCCTCCGCTCACACTCTCCATCAAACCAGGGTTTCTTTTTCACTCTCATCCTTTCACCACAAATTTCTTTGGCTGTTTCTATTATATTTTTCTTGAAGTTGCTCCACTTACTGTTTATGCTGGGCAAAATTATTTGCATGACTTGGGTTATTCGCTTATTACTAAGCTATTATCCTGAATCGTACGAAATATTTTAATCGGCAGTATCAGAAACTTATCTTGTAAAACGGTACTACGAAAGCTGTTGCGGCAGATGTATTCCCGAACAAACACACCACTCGATAAATTTACAAACATATCCATACTTTGGGAGAGGATTTAAAAAGCAGATTGCAATCTTTAGAAATTACTGATTTCTTGTGACGAGTATCTTTGTAATCTACTGTAGCCTATATCACTCCGTAGGCCCACTTTAGGAGTCCAGCGACAGGTATGAATAAGTTTCGATTGTACACTGATGTTATATTTCTTTCTCTTTGCGTCAGAAGAAAACAGTTCTTAAAACGAGCGAATACGTGCCTCGGTTCAGCAAAGCCGGCCGCATTGGCGTAGTTGGTAACGTGCTCGCCTCTCATCATGCGTTCTTGGGTTCGAATCCCATTCAGGCATGGCATATTTTAACACGTTACAAAAATCATTTCATCCTTCACCGTCTGCATTAGCAGTAATTGCAGAAGAGTCGGACGTTAAACCAAAAAGAAAAGAAAAATCGATTCAGCAGTAACTACATTTTTGAAATTTTCCATCAACTTATTCCCAGAACTTTATTCATAATATCCTTTATTTGGGAGATGCGTACGTCTCTTATACCCTACAGTGTGACCAATGGAGTGGTCGAGTAGTTCAAGAAACGTTAGGTAATAGTTTTGACTACGAGAAGAGATCGATAGGGTTTGTATTGCAGCATGCAGACAAACGGGATGCTTGAGTACCCGATCAGATGGTCGGTAAGGTCCAGATGTTGAGGTGCGCCTCCAAGTGGTGGCTTTGGATAGATCGAGCATTTGCTTTACTGAACTGAATAGTTGCCCTGGACGCTAATGCGAAGTCGAACCTCTGGGGGTCTCCAATGACTGACCTCCGAGGGGCGGCCCTAGCACTATTCATCGAAGCCAGGCGCCTCCACTGTGTCAATGTGGCCGAACAGGGCCCAACATATTCATCTGAGTTGGGCCAGAGCTACATTGACGTTACCATTGTCACCGGTAACCTTCTTCGTTACACCAGTGGATGGACGGTCTGGCCAGGGCTTAGCCTTAGCGATCACAGACTGATCACCTGTGACATATCGCACGGCTTCGTAGGCCCCGGGGAATACCTAGTTATTCCAAGACGCTACAAGCCTAGGGACACTGACCATGGCAGGCTGACAGCCGATTGCACCCGGACCATGGCCGACTTGGAGTGGAAGATGGACTCAAAGGAGGAGGTTGAGGTAACAGCGGAGAGATTTTCGACGGCAGTCCAGGCCGTCTGTGAAAGAGTACTCCGGCGGCCCGAAAGGCCAATGGTTGCTCCGGTAGCAGGCGGGCCGGGCCCCCGGGCGCTGGTCGCTGGAAAACGTTCCAGACCCAGTGTCCCGTGGTGGTCCACCGATTTGACTGTCCTGCGTGGGAGGGTGAGGTCTGCGTTGAAGCGGCTCCAGCGTTGTCGTCGTCTCGACGATTACAGGGCTGAGCTGCGGATACGCTACCTCCACGCCAGACGAAACTACACCGCTTCACTAAAAGCGGCCAAGACCAGTCATTTTGAAGAGTCCATGCGGAAACTTCAGACAGAGCCGTGGCGGGTTGCCCAGCTTTTATATCGGCCTAACATCCGCTCAGTTCTGTCCAGTGTCCGATGCGGTGACGGTGGGTTCACTAGAACACCTGAAGAGACCTACCGTGCGTTCTTGGACACTCTTTTCCCGGACGCCCCCGAAGGCGAGACATTGCGGATCGGGGAGGGCGAGGAGCCCCCTTACCTCGCCGTGAGGCGTGTTGAGCTGGAGGATCTAGACAAGGCGGTTTCAAGGATGGCCCTTAGGCGTGCGCCGGGGCTCGACCGGCTTGACCCGGACACAGTGATGGTTCTGTGGCCGGCCATTCGGGAGCCGTTGCGTCGGCTGTTCCAGGGGTGCCTAGACTGGGGTTGCTTCCCAGCTTGCTGGAAGGTGGCTCTGGTGAGGGTGCTCCTGAAAGAAGGCAAGGATCCGGGTGAAGTAAAGAGCTATAGGCCAATTAGCCTGCTACCGGTATTCGGTAAGCTTCTGGAGCGATTGATTGAGGAACGCCTCAAGGAAAGCGTTGATATGGCTCAATTTAAAGTACAAGGCCAGTACGGCTTTCAAACAGGGGTAGGCACCGAGGACTGTATTTTGAAGGCCCTGTCCGAGGTGGAAGGCACCGACTGTACCTACGTTTTAGGTATTTTTATAGACATCGAGGCTGCATTCCCTTCCTTGTGTTGGGGAGACATCCTCGATGAATTGCTAAGTCGCAACATACCCATCCATCTCCGGGCTATCGTGGGAGACTATTTGTCTAACCGCGAGGCTTTGTTTATGACCAGCTTCCAGTCTGTGAGGAAGCCGGTGACGCGGGGTTGCCCGCAGGGGTCTATTCTTGGGCCTCTGTTGTGGAATCTTGTGTTCGCCGGTCTTTTGGGGCTACCTTTCCCCGAGTCTGTCACAGCCCTTGCTTTCGCTGATGACTTGCTCATTCTAGTACGCGGTTGGTCGCGGCCACAGCTGGAGGAACGTTGCGGGTCGGTAATGACCCTGGTCGAGGGATGGATGGACGAACATAATTTAAAATTGAGTGTTGCCAAAACGAAGTATATGCTTCTGAGGAACACTGCAAAATTGTCATTCAGTCGGAACCCTGTAGTTAAATATAAAGGGGCCACAGTAAGTAGAGTCAGAGTTCATAAGTACCTTGGCGTTCTGCTCGACGACAAATTGCTATTTAGCAACCACGTCGCGCAGGTTGCGACTGACGCCGCTGGTGTAATGCACAAACTGCGGCGAATTGCTCGGAAGGACTGGGGCTTGTCTGCGGACAGTCTCAGTATGATTTATAAAGGTGTGTTCGAGAGCATGGTGACTTACGCGTCTGCTGTGTGGGCTCACCGTTTGGACCGTAATAGAGGACTCATTCTAAATTTAAGGAGTGCCCAGCGCAGAGCCCTGTTGGTTTGCACTGGTGCTTTTAGTACATGCTCCTATGAGGCTACCACCGTAGCGGGAAAGGCTCTCCCGGCGGATTTGAAAGTGCGAGTGCGTGCTGCAATGTGGAGATTGCGAAGGGGGCAGGAAGCCGAGATCTTCGGTGAGAGGTTCCGAGTCGCTCCGGCGGGTCGGGATCAGGATCCGGGGGGACCGGATAATGTTAATGCCGACAATGTTATAAGGTTGCCTTACCCTGCTCTTAAGAAGAGAGTTGAAGCTCTCGCTCTTGAAGCATGGCAGCGCGAGTGGGACACCGCACATAAGGGAAGGTCTCTGTATGATTTCATCCAGGACCTGGGGGGATGGTACGCCTCAAGTGTTTCATTAAGGACATCGGGTGTCCGAGTCCTAACTGGTCACGGTGAGTTTGCAGCTTATCTGAAGCGGTTCCGCCTGCTGGCTGATGATTCTTGTGTCTGTGGGGAGGTCCAATCTAATACACATTTGTTGTATGATTGCCCCGCTCTTGGGGGGCCCAGACGACGATTGGCCCTGGAGCTTCAAGGTCAGGGGGAAAACTGGCCTCTCACGGAACGTTCGAGTTTGTACCGCGAGGTGCATGCCCGGGCGGTGTGGGGGTTCCTTGACGAGGTAGCTACGTTCTACCGTCGTCATGTAGTTTAATTAAGGGTTGTGTCCCTGCAACCGGCGTTCGACACTGAAGTCAAAATTTTATGGTGAACAAACACTTCTGGCGCATATTAAGGCGACTAGGTCCTAACTAATAATTTTATTAGTTATTTTAATTTTTCGACAATTTTCTAGACTGTTAGGACCCAATATTTCTGACGCGAGCCTTGAGCTCGTAGAGGCAAATGACAAGAGGGCGAGTATTTATACACACTCCCCAGGTCTGGCGACCTGGCTCCGACTCGCCCTCGAATAATTTTATTTCTTAACTAGTTTTAATCTAAATTCAAGGTGACTGTCGCCGTCACAACGTTTATTAAGAGTTCTTAGGAACGGCCTCCAGGTCTATGCCATCCGGCGACCAATTGGAGGGGAGGTGGTGGGAGAAATGCCAGAAACCATATTACTGAACTGAAGAGGAGAGCTCTACTGCTTATAATCATAAATCTTAAAGAGAATGAAGTAACCTGTCCCATCTCAGTAACTTTGGCATGTATGATGAATGTCTCTTAAATAGAACGCTAGAATAGAAACACAGGTGGAAATCCCAACCTCACAGGTGGGACACCACCGTCTCCTCATGCGGCGCACACCGGCCGTCAGATTTTGATGAGTCTGTAACATCATGAACGAAGGATTTGGAGCTTTCTGGAAGCCCTGCAAACGACGCGACAAGAAAAAAAAAGAACTAACGAACCTAACTAACTAACTAACTAACGAGACATATTTTCACACTGATAAACTAAAGCCAATTCTATAACCCACACTTAACACTTGCACTTTTACTGTGACCACTTGGTCGACTTACGTCATAAAAATTTTGTATGTTTTATTCGTGATGAATATTTATTGGGTAGGTTTTTTATGCGATTCATGTAGGAGTAAGATTAAAGAAAAATATGGTAAAATCATATTAAATAGAGAAATGCAAAAGGTCCCGTTACCCCTCTATAATTTTAAACCTCTTTCGGGTATAACATCAAAACTTTCAGGAACTTTTTTAACCAATTACTCTACCTTTTGGAAGTTTCAATCACATTTTCCCATTTTTGGGGCCAAACATATCAGATTTGTCGTCTTTTATAAGTAGCTATTGTATTCTACACACAATTTGGTATTTATTCATTTTGTGATTTAAAGGAGTGGCCAATTTTTCTAATTTACTTTAGGATTGTGATTTAGGAAAAATTAGCTCTGAGAATGTGTTACACAAAATTATAAGAACACTCATTACCTAAATCCTAATTAAACCTGTTGAGATGGTCGAAGCACCTCTTTGTTTAATGATGGACTTTGAGTTAATAACTCTAAATGGTAACTGATTTGAAACTGTTTTTAATTGAAGTTGAGTTGTGAAATCATGTGTTGATCAGCTGATTTTTAATAATATCAACAAATTGTCAAATAATGAGTTAAGCAGCTGTTAAACAATGAATAACTTTGAAATGTTTAATTCAAATTGAACATCTCTTTTTGGCTGAGAATATTTTATCTGATCTGTGTGCCAAATGTTATACTAATTTGTCCAAAATTTTATTTCTTTTTTAAATACTGAAGAGAAGAAATAGAATATTATGCTTACAGTATTTTTTAATAAGTATTTTCCTCCTTTTGTATCTGCTCTTTTATTTGTTACTGTCACTTCAAAAATGCGTCTCAGTTGTTCAATGAGACGCATTTTTTTAAAACAAGAAAGAATAACGATTTTAATGATGAATAGACTTCAGAATAGACAGAGGACATTCGGTGAGGTTACCGACTTGTTCGACGCTACCTTTACGAATCGCGCTGCAATTTCAAAAATGACCGTTTCAAGAACTGTTAAGCGTTTTGACGAAACGGCCAGTGGCAATCCATTTAATCATTTTTCTTTTACTTAAAATAGATTAAAACTGGTCTAAAAGACCAACCATTAATTTTTCGTTCATATTATCTTAAAAACTAAATACTAAAATTATATAATCTATTCAACAATGTTTTATATCTTAACACTAAAATATACACAAAACTATTCACTACTTTTGGACTTCACACTGCTCTGCTTTAATACAACACACGGCACTGTTACACTAGTTCGAAGGGCTTCTTCCTACTGAGCCTTCTAGAAACATTTTTATTATCAAGAAGTTGAATTGCTTCAGGATTGATGTGGCCATGTAGGCGAGCTTCATGTTTGACAGCAAATCTTTTTATCTCACCGGACACAAAAGGGATGTCAAGATCACTATTCCTAACGTACCAAGGGGCATTAACCATAGCTCTCATTACTTTGTTCTGAAACAACTGTATAATCCTTATCTGACTTTCTCTGGCGCAACCCCAAAGTTGTATATCATTAATCCAGATGGGTTTTAAATATTGATTATAGATTGTTACTTTATCATGAAGAGGCAGCTGCGATTGACGTCCCAGTAATCAATATAATTTCCTATATCTGAGGTTCAGTTCAGCTCTTTTTATATTAATTTGCTACTTCCATTTCAGTTCTTATCTGAAGTCATTTCTAAATATTTTGCAGTGTTCTCATACGGTACAATGTTTCCATTTGTGGTGACTGATAAAGTATCTCCAATATTTTTATTGGTGAAATTTATATGTACAGATTTTTGCTCGATCAGTTTTATTCTCCATTTTTTAGTCCAATCAAATATTTGATAGCATGCACGCTGGAGCCTGGTTGATGACTCGGCTTGATTTGCATCCACTGTCAACAGAGGCGTGTCGTCTGCAAATATTGCAACTGTAACTCCATCTACTTGAGGGATGTCACTTGTGTACATTATAAGATACAACATTGGTCCTAAGACACTTCCTTGAGGAACACCGGCTCGAATTTCTTTCAACTCCGAATATTCATCTTCTTAACAACAACAATCTATCCGCCAAGTAGGAAGACAGTAGCTCCACGTATTGCTTTGGTAGGAGTGAGTTTAATTTATATAATAAACCTCGTGCCAGACTTTGTCCAACGCCTGTGCTACATCCAGAAAAATGGCAGAACAAACCATTCTCTTTTCTAGGGATTTTTCAATAATACCTGTTATTCGATGAACCTGGTCTATCGTTGAATGTTTTCTTCTGAAACCAAATTGATGGTTAGGAATTAGATTTTGTTGTTCTGTTATGGGCATTAATCTTTTCAGGAACATTTTCTCAAAAAGCTTAGAAATTATTGGCGACAAAAAATCGGCCTGTAAGATTTGGTATCATTTGGTGGTTTACCCGGTTTTTCAGCATTTAACCTCTGCTACTTTCCATACAGAAGGAACATGTCTTGATCTGAATGTTGCATTAAATAGATATGTTAGCATAACTATTCCTTTTATGTTAGCATAACTATTCTCTTCCGTGGAAGCTGTTTTAATACTTCGTCTGTTATGAGATCAAAACCTGGCGTCTTCTTGATACTTAGATTAGTCTCCCTAGTCACTTCATTTGGTGTAACTGGATCGATTTCTACATTTTCATAGTTCAGAGCTGGCAGCAAATCTACGGCGAATTGAGTCTTATTTGGCTGAAAATTATCATATAAATAATTAGAAAAACTTTCTGCCTTTTGTTTATTGTCCGTAGTCTATATTCCATCTTCCTTTTTTATTGGAGGAATCTGGGTAATTGGCCTATTTAATCTTTTTGTTGCTTTCCATAATGAAAAATCTGTATCTTCACTGGCTGTCAAATTTTGGAGATAGTTGTTAACCGTTTCGTTTTTCCAGTTTTGAAATTTCCTTTTTAACCGTTGAGTTTTATTATTACGAATATTTTTGTCTGTCGGATTGCGTGATTATTATTATTATTATTATTATTATTATTATCGAGTTAGAAACCAACAGTAGGGACTGTCAAGCAACACAATTGATTGAGTACCAACCTTCAAGTTTGTGATTTTGAGAGAGATAGGTACACAAGTAGTGAACAACAAAGACAACTTCAAGAACATAGCGGAATACTTCGAGATATTGTTGAAATGTGAAGAACTCAAAGAGAAATGGCCTAGGAAAGACTGAAAACGAAAAAGCAAAGTTAATCACCACCAAATTCAAGAGAACTTCTGAGGTTAGTCACAGAACTGGAAAACAACAAAGCTGCTGGAGAAGACTAAACCACAGCTGAAATCTATAAAAAATGGTGGAAAATCACCATTCAAGCAATTAGAATAGAAATGGAAACGGTCTGGAAAACTGAAAATTAAGTAAAAAACGGCACTAATACATATACTGCATAAAAAAATGAAATAGAACAGATGTAAACAATTATCGCGGTATTTTCCTTTAACCCGTGACATACAAAGTACTCTCTAACCACTGAACACTTAACAAGTAGATTAGAAACTGGGTGAATATCAAACAGGGTTCAGCAAAGGATGATCCTGCGGAGAACATATATGGAACCTAAAACGAGTTCTGGAAAGTTGAATTTCAAGAGATCTGGTCGTAGTGTTTGTCGATTTTAAGAAAGCTTATGACTCAATCGACTGAGAAGCACTACTGAAAAGTTTAGAAGAATTACGAGTACAACGTCAATAGAAATTAAATTAAAAATGTAAAAACCCCCGACAAAAAATCTTAACAAGTAAAACTGTAATATGAATTGGCCGTTTAGGTTTGATACAAGTAGTAATGTTGAAGATTGTAGCGGGGGGGCACCGCTAAGTAACAGAATAACACCTATTTAGCGGTAGCAGCCAGCGCAACCACGCTTCAATCTTCAATCTTCAATCTTCACTATTCCTACTTGTACCCAACCTAAAGGGCCAATACATATTATATTTTTACTTTTTAAAGGCTTTTTGTCGGGTTTTTTTTAATGTTTAATTTAATTTTTGTTTCATGCTTTTTAAACTCTATACATTACTAGTTTTGTCGTTATAGTAGTTTAATAGGCTTAAGCTTCGTTTTTTAATTGAATCATATGTAAGAACACTCTCGATCAAGTCACCTTTAAAAAAAAAACTAAATCGAAATAGGGAGCTACAATGCCACAGACAAACACACGATACACCCCTTTTTCCGTCGGGCGAAAAACGCGATTCAATAAGAAACATTTTTATGCAGACGGGATAAAAAATAAAATTTCTAGTAGAAGTCTACAAAAACTGTTAAATAAAAACTATTTTTGGGCAAGGTGATAAATCTATCCTATTCAACGGTGCGCTAGAGAAGGTTTCCGGGATGGGAAATGGACTTGCCAAGAAAGAACTGTTAAACCAAGTATGGTAGACCGGGGCATGATTACACAGATTTTTTATTTTAATTTTTCTAATTTTTCGTATTGCAGTTATTTACATGCTTTTCATTCTCAATGATTACTTAAGATTTAAGCTCCACTTTGACACCTATCAACAGCCTCTTACTATCATACTTTTTATGTATTTCAATGCTTTATGAAAGTAAGCCACCTGGTAGGGGGAGGGGTAAGTTCACATACTTCTTAAAATTAAAAAATGAAGTGTTTATAAACTATATTATATATTACTATAAAATATTACACTGAGTTCTGAGAATATATTTTTACATTAATATAAATTACCTACATTGATCACGTTACCTACAATCTACAAATTACCTACAATCGCCTGCAATGATCATGTGCCCATCTCTTACACTGGGTGCATTTATCCACTGTGCACCAGGTTTTGATTGTTTAAACCATTTCAAGCAGTATCCTACTGTATAGGCCTACAAACATAGTTTTCTTCTTCGTTTTCGGTATCAGATTCACATAAATCGTCACTTTTACCTAATTTTTCCTTTTTTACTGTTCTCCTTTTTGCAGAGCAAAACAGCTTTTAGTCGATTTTTCTTTCTTAAAATTGCTAACTAATCTTATCTTTGCTTATCTTTGTTTGTGAGAATAGTAGGCCTAGTTTATCTCTTCTGGCTGCCTTTATTAGTCCTTTGTCTTGGACCTGCTTATTCAAATGGCCTCACATGGGATCCAAAGACGATTTATTTATTGGACTTTCTTTTGTACATTCGCACCATTGTTTACCTGCAAAAACAATCTACAGCGATTAGAAACCGTTGAAAAATGATGTAGAAACGTACGAGGCACGTTTACACCACTTGAAGAATGTGTAAACATGCCCCGTGTGCCTGGTGTAAACTTGATTCGACGTGTTTTCGACAAAACATAACCTGGAACCTTTATTTGTGAGGTGCATATTAAACTGAATATGTTACAATAATCTCAAAAGAACAGTCTACCAGGATAAACAATAATAAATTTTAAAAATTGAATGTTATATTTACTGATCTAATGCTAATATAACGTTGTAAAAACAAAAATCACAAAAACTGCTCTCTGTCAGTCTGTTGGTTGTTACTCGTTGTCAATGCAATGCGTTGTTGGTCTCAGAGCGTAGGCAGGTCGTCAGGCATGGTCGTCCGGCATGATTGCCACTAACGGTTTGTGACCACCGTGTAAACTTGCCCCGCTCTACCCTACAGATTGGAGGATCAAAGAACGCCATAAGGCTAAACTGTCTTGCTTTTGCAGACCACCTAGCAATCGTTTCTAGAAACACGGGAACAGCAATAGAACAAATCTACTGATTTCCTTGGAACAACAGGAAGCGATCAACAGCAGACGAGGAGATATGGCCGGTGCACTCCGAGGAAACCACTCTCAAGAGAAGCCAACATCACTGTGATAAAGCCTGTGTGTCTACATGCAAGTGAGGTGCCTTGGAATGACCGGCAAGGCGGTCATTCGGTTATACGAGAAGCAGAGAAATTTCAGAGAAAAATCTTCTGCAAGATAATGGGTCTGATGATAATAGAGGGACAATCTGTAGTTGCGAGGATGAGAAGAACTGAACAAGTAAAACGAACGATTAGAAAAATAATTCTAAATTTATACGGATACCTGTATAGAATGGATGACAAACGGTTTGCAAATAAAATGTTTAAAAGACTAAATATAGACCTTAAGTCAGAAGGAATATTGAGAAAACTGTATTAAACCGAGAAAACATAATGAATCCAACTGACTTTAAGGGCTTCAACGAAGCGTAAAAACAAAACACCAGATGGAAGAAAGATAGGAGAAAAGCTTATAATGAACCAACGCTGGGATCCATGTTATATTTCCTAATAATGATGCTTATCGTCTATAAAAAGTTTTTATTTCACGTGCCTATTAAGATTGTACCTCGACCGAAAAACAGTAAATATTGCATATTGGAATTTGCACATTAAGAATCGTTTAAAATCAAAAGAGTAAATTGCTAGATGTAGTAGGCCTAATAAACGATCAAAAATTATTGTATTTACTTCGTGAAAGGAAATTTTTTATCGCTAGAGAAAAGTTAAAGAGAAGATCTGTTATTGATGGGATTTGTTGAACGGTAGGCTGAAATAATTAATGCGATCCATGAACCAGTAGACTGACTAGTAAATGCGAAAGGGGGTGATTAGGACGGTCGGTCAAGTAGTCGTTTGCTCGTGTGACAAGAATATGGTAAGCTTGCACGCAAAGTTTACTGGTCGCTTCTCTGCCCAGATCGAATCGACACAAACGCTTCGACAAGCGAAACAGAATCGGCGATGCACGCTACCAGCAGAGGACAGGCGATCGTCCCTCGGTTTAGCTCCAACTAATGACTGGCTTCAACAACTAAAAGAAAACTATGAATGAACTGCGGCACGCTCTTTAAAACCTCGCCGCCGGCGAAGCGAACAATCTTATGCTACATCTGTTCTACCCTTTTTAAATGTTCTCCAATTTTATTTTCGTCTACATGGATTCCACACCCGGTTTAAATCCCAAAGAAAATACATCTTCTAATAGGCCGAAGTAGGTGTGTCGCATTAACGATCGATTGACTATCGTATCGATCAATAGCCTACACCGGACACGGATAAAGTAGGCCTTTCTGTAGGCCTAACGATGGCCTTGTCAATACCCCTTTGCCAGGGCAAGAGCAGGAGTTGATGTGAGCATTGCGGAAACAGTGGAGTTGAGCACATGAGGAGGCCTCAAGGTAGATGGAGGCCAAGACGAGGCGTGGCAGAGGAGGCGGAGGTTCTCCTAGTGGGAAAGTGAAAGTGTATGTCGTGCGATGAGACTAGAGATCTGATGGCGGATGACTGGTGGGTTAGAGTTGAATAGAGGTTAGGATTCAAGAAACGCCGAATGGTGGTCCACTCGCAAAATCTAATCGTAATAGTATAGGCTATTACAAAAACAACCACATCCATTTTTACTCGCTCGACCAAATTTACGAAACCGATCGATGTAAATAAATTTCGGATTGCTGAAGATGTTTCAGTAGTCTACGACAACATAGGCTTACATGCATAAATAACGTAGCTTTTCACCCTGTCGAGGTCAAGAGTAACGTTAGTTTTCTATCTAGTACTTCCTGGTGAATGGCTTCCTGGTGAATACAGATCAGTAAATTTCACGACCTAAAATAAAACATACCTAATACGTAGAAAACGTACTACTAAAGAAGGTTTCCGAACTTCGTTTGGATTAAGATTTCTGTTGTGAATCCTACCGATAAGAAAATTTAACTTTTTGCAAAACACAAACGCCTTAGTTTAGAGATCATCAAACGGGCTGATTTAGAAATCATTCGCACCTAGACTTATCAAACAATTTGTTAATATAAGGTAAGGGACGCTATACCTTAAAAATCATGCAGATATCTCGACATATAGGCCTGTGGAACATTAAAAGAGAAAAATTAATTAAGAAACTAAAATCGTAATGAATAAGCAGCAAAAACCTCAAGTTACCGTCCATACCAGCATAAAAAAGTTAAGAATTATAGGCCTACCCTTAATGTGATGCCCCTTAATAGTCCTATCTTTAGAACTGGTGTAAATGTATTGGACGGCCAGGCGCTATCAACACATAATAATATGTTTATGTTTCCCACCAGAAGCACCGAAGTTGCCTATCAACAATGATAGGCTATTTCGGTGCTTCTTGTGTACAGTTCAGTGCCTTATCAAAAAATCATCACAGTTAAATAGGAAAATTTGCAATTAGAAACAATTTTCCTCTCGCCATTGGGATGGCCCTTGCTAAGCATATACTGAAACTACAAATGAGCATCCAGCCAATTTTCAGCAAAGTAGAGCGATTGCTTAAAACAGTTTAAAAGATAACTGCAACGAATTGTAGGTTAAGACCCTTTTTCTTTAATCAATTGACGGAGCAACGTCACTAAAGTTTAATAGTATTTTTCTGTTTGAAATATTTATTTAACGCACCTCAGTAAAGGCATCAAGAGCATTAAAAAGGTAAAAAATTATTTCTACGCTCTAATCTAAGGTTATCGATAACCACTAGAATAAGGAATATGTGTGGAAATTGAGGCAAACCTCAATTGAGGCTACCTCATAAAGAGCTACTCTCATCTGTCGCTGAAAGTGTAGCCTATATAATTATACACCGACTGTTCATGGTCCGGTAGTCTTCTTTTCACATGAAAGTAGGATTACCGAGAATCAAATGCGTGTTCTTTCCGCTCATCCCTTCATTATGGTTGGGCAGGTTAAGTGCTCCCGTTCATTCTGACAAATTTGTCAGTTCCACTTATGAGCCAACTTCCATTGAAATCATCCCAGGCGTTTTTGGGAAAATTGTATTTTGTACATTGCACTAGACTGGACTTAGGATCTTAGGCGAATAAGATAATCTACTATGACACAACATAACCTGATCTGAATCATTAGTGAATGAGGTAAAATGAAAATCAACCTCTGTAGGACTTTAATAGGCTATATATATATATATATATATATATATATATATATATATATATATATATATATATATGGAAAATCACTAATTGCCGGCCGCTAAACTAAGCGGCAGAAAGGGTTGCTGAAAGAAAAGTTTGAAATGAAGAAAGTTGTAGGTTTTTCATTTTTTTAAACTTTTATTATTACGCTTTTGCTCTATAATACATTTTAAAGGCGCAATCTTAAAAAAAAAACCTTTTATACCACGAGAGCACAGCCTCCCCAAGAATTTTAGCAGACATGCCGTTCAGCTTATCTAGTGGAGAACAAAAAATGTACGCCTACTAAATAAGGCTATTTCTAAAATCGTAGGAGCCGTTTTTCAGAGAATTGCTTAAAGTGAAAAATCACACGAGTTAACTAACAATTTTGGGGGACCGATTTTGATGAAAATGTACGTGTTGGGTTTCCTAGTAGTAGGTCTACCTAACTTAAGTTCCAAGTTTCAACTTCGTACGCTATTCCGATCTTGAGATATTTTGTTCATTTACACTCACACACACAGACCAATACGTAACAACATGTCGTTTTTTGGATTCAGGGGGCCTGAAAACGAGTATTTGCGGTGAAAACTCGATTTGGAAAAATCTACATGAAAACAATACTTTCCTTTTTTACATAATTCATACAGGGTAAGCGAAAGTAATAAGGTGAAATAGGCCTACATGTCTTTGTGCGGATTTAGCGACAAAAGAGAAAAGAATGGGAGCCGACATGGTTAAACCGATAGAAATTGTATGGTTGTCCGGGTGTCTTTGTACTCGTAACGAACTTCTTCTCCGGGCAATTCTTCAGCAACTTCTGGTGACGGCGTACTCAACTGTTAAAATAAACAGTAACACCATGCAATGGTTCAACCGACTGGCTGAAAACAAAAGTGGGAGAATAAGACAAAAATTATATATAAAAGTCATTTCAACAGAGCGTTTTGGTTCAGTTTTAGAAGCAATTTTTAAAGCTTTACAGTTTAATCAGTTCCGGTCTCAGTCAGTGTAACATTTTTTACGTTTTCTTGCTCTAAAGAAATATATAGGGAAGGAAACTATTGTTTTCATGTTGAGTTTTCACCGGAAATACACGTTTTCAGGCCCCGACGATCTTAGGCGAATATTTGGTTTGCACAGAAACGCACACACCCACACATGCCATGTTTATGTAAACATTTTGACCCGGGCGAGCGGGGGATGATTATCTGTGACCGGTTAAAATAATAGTATCGAGTTATTGAGGCCACATCAGTACAATTACTGTGTAGGCTGGTTGGTGGTAGCTACAAAGTGGGCAAGCGCAATATCATAACCCACTCGAGTAGTCTAATGGAGTGAAACAACTCTCGCATACAGCAGCTTATTATCCGTTGCAGTAAATCACAACGGGTAGTAGTGAAATGAGCTGCAGGCGCCCGCCATACGTTTGTGTTGGACAGGCGTCAACGGGTTAGACATCAAACGCTATACCCCGGTCGGGGAGCCACGAAAAAGTAACGACTAGGAATATTTCAGTGACTGGCAGAGAAATCATTTTCTGATGCTGTTTTTCTCTTGAGCTGGGTTCAAATATTCTGATCATGATCCACATAGCTCGTGTCAAAGGTTGCGGTGAACAGGAACATGTGAAATGACAACGGCAGTGGTTCTTGTTTCGGGTTGGATGTTGACAACAATCTTACATCGTTGTACGCGCAGCCCTATATTTAGTTGTTAGCTGTGTGTTATTACACAAGCGTATACAACAAACAGCCTTATCCGGTGTGCTGCAGCAGACAGCCGTCGCAACCGGCAACCGGCAACCGACCGACCCCCTGTCAACCAATGGTGCGGAAAACACTACTACGTACGAGTCAATCGTCGGTTCTCTGCACAGAAATCCTCTTGTCAGAAACAAAACAACTCACCCTTTCTCCTTTACCAACCTCATCCTCACTCTTCCTTCTACCAGATAATGAACTTTTCCACACACGACACCTAACATAACCCTTCAAACAACTTCTCCCCACTCACACTATCTTACTCCCCTCTTCTCTTATTGACCTCTGTCATTTTTCTCTTTCCAGTCTCATCTAAATACTTCAATTTATAATTATAGCCTAAAGCAGTATAAAACATTTTTAAGCTATCATATAAATTTTCGAAACTGCCGACAGATTTTGCTGTCGAGGTTTGACACCCAAGAAGAACATAAAAGAGAATAGAACTACTACGTAGGCCTACTACGCGCCCAAATAGCCTACACAAGTTTATTCGCTCCTACAAGTAGACCGGGTGACTACAACAAGCGACTCCCACCAGCTCGCCCAAAACAGTTCATAATATTATTCGGTGTCATAAATATTATATTGTGACAAATGTGTATTAAGATGTTCTATTACTAGGTTTTTGTATTTATCATTTATTCTTTTTCTTAATATCGATCATACCCTTTCAAAGTCAATCATTTCTTTGTTATCATATAGAAGGTAGATTTCTTTGGCAACTATGTACTTTTTTTCTAGTTTTTCTATTTTCTGTATTTGTTGCCAGGTTTCGGAAGAAATTCTTGTACTGTTTGCGTATTTGTGTCGCGGGATTATTACTAGTATTTTCACTCTCTTAACCCTTTACGTTACAAATCGACTGAGTTTATTCTATTTTAAATAGGCGGCCTATACACTAATAAATTATTATATTTCTGAATATTCGCTTACATTAGGGAAATTCTAAACCACATTGGATAAAAAAAATAATTCACTATCAAAATTGTATTTGAAAAGTTATTTTTTACTTTCTCTTGCTTATATGAATATACAGAGTGTCTCACGAGTAACCCGACAAACTTCTAAGGTGGTTTCCTCTCATCAAAATAATGAAACAAGTTTATATAAACATGGGTCCGGAAACGCTTCGTTAGCGAGTTACGGCTAGCGAAAGATTTCGCCCTGGGTTCAGAACATACGCCTAAATAAAGTCATCCTAGAGACCGTTGTAGGCAGCGCGTGGCTGTGGCGAGAGCCGTGGCTCAGGTTGATAGCCCTGAAAAGGGGCGGTTAAAGCCTTAGTAAATTTGTCCTGAGAAGGACCGTTGTGCTGGTCTCGAAGGAGACCGGCGTAGGCAGCGCGTGGCTGTGGCGAGAGCCGTGGCTCAGGTTGATAGCCCTGAAAAGGGGCGGTTAAAGCCTTAGTAAATTGGTCCTGAGAAGGACCGTTGTGCTGGTCTCGAAGGAGACCGGCGTAGGCAGCGCGTGGCTGTGGCGAGAGCCGTGGCTCAGGTTGATAGCCCTGAAAAGGGGCGGTTAAAGCCTTAGTAAATTTGTCCTGAGAAGGACCGTTGTGCTGGTCTCGAAGGAGACCGGCGTAGGCAGCGCGTGGCTGTGGCGAGAGCCGTGGCTCAGGTTGATAGCCCTGAAAAGGGGCGGTTAAAGCCTTAGTAAATTGGTCCTGAGAAGGACCGTTGTGCTGGTCTCGAAGGAGACCGGCGTAGGCAGCGCGTGGCTGTGGCGAGAGCCGTGGCTCAGGTTGATAGCCCTGAAAAGGGGCGGTTAAAGCCTTAGTAAATTGGTCCTGAGAAGGACCGTTGTGCTGGTCTCGAAGGAGACCGGCGTAGGCAGCGCGTGGCTGTGGCGAGAGCCGTGGCTCAGGTTGATAGCCCTGAAAAGGGGCGGTTAAAGCCTTAGTAAATTGGTCCTGAGAAGGACCGTTGTGCTGGTCTCGAAGGAGACCGGCGTAGGCAGCGCGTGGCTGTGGCGAGAGCCGTGGCTCAGGTTGATAGCCCTGAAAAGGGGCGGTTAAAGCCTTAGTAAATTTGTCCTGAGAAGGACCGTTGTGCTGGTCTCGAAGGAGACCGGCGTAGGCAGCGCGTGGCTGTGGCGAGAGCCGTGGCTCAGGTTGATAGCCCTGAAAAGGGGCGGTTAAAGCCTTAGTAAATTGGTCCTGAGAAGGACCGTTGTGCTGGTCTCGAAGGAGACCGGCGTAGGCAGCGCGTGGCTGTGGCGAGAGCCGTGGCTCAGGTTGATAGCCCTGAAAAGGGGCGGTTAAAGCCTTAGTAAATTGGTCCTGAGAAGGACCGTTGTGCTGGTCTCGAAGGAGACCGGCGTAGGCAGCGCGTGGCTGTGGCGAGAGCCGTGGCTCAGGTTGATAGCCCTGAAAAGGGGCGGTTAAAGCCTTAGTAAATTTGTCCTGAGAAGGACCGTTGTGCTGGTCTCGAAGGAGACCGGCGTAGGCAGCGCGTGGCTGTGGCGAGAGCCGTGGCTCAGGTTGATAGCCCTGAAAAGGGGCGGTTAAAGCCTTAGTAAATTGGTCCTGAGAAGGACCGTTGTGCTGGTCTCGAAGGAGACCGGCGTAGGCAGCGCGTGGCTGTGGCGAGAGCCGTGGCTCAGGTTGATAGCCCTGAAAAGGGGCGGTTAAAGCCTTAGTAAATTGGTCCTGAGAAGGACCGTTGTGCTGGTCTCGAAGGAGACCGGCGTAGGCAGCGCGTGGCTGTGGCGAGAGCCGTGGCTCAGGTTGATAGCCCTGAAAAGGGGCGGTTAAAGCCTTAGTAAATTGGTCCTGAGAAGGACCGTTGTGCTGGTCTCGAAGGAGACCGGCGTAGGCAGCGCGTGGCTGTGGCGAGAGCCGTGGCTCAGGTTGATAGCCCTGAAAAGGGGCGGTTAAAGCCTTAGTAAATTTGTCCTGAGAAGGACCGTTGTGCTGGTCTCGAAGGAGACCGGCGTAGGCAGCGCGTGGCTGTGGCGAGAGCCGTGGCTCAGGTTGATAGCCCTGAAAAGGGGCGGTTAAAGCCTTAGTAAATTGGTCCTGAGAAGGACCGTTGTGCTGGTCTCGAAGGAGACCGGCGTAGGCAGCGCGTGGCTGTGGCGAGAGCCGTGGCTCAGGTTGATAGCCCTGAAAAGGGGCGGTTAAAGCCTTAGTAAATTGGTCCTGAGAAGGGACCGTTGTGCTGGTCTCGAAGGAGACCGGCGTAGGCAGCGCGTGGCTGCGGCTGCTGCAAGTGCCAGAGCATCTTCCTTCTTTATCTCGTGGATGTAGAGCGTAATGACGAGCAGCTCAGTGCAGTGCGCTTATATAGCTACTGAGAGCGCTGTGGTAGGGGGGCGGCGGTCACTGCTCTTGGCCTTGGCAACAAAGGCCTCTATCGCTATGCAGCCGAAGGGTTTGTCGGTACGCCGCCAAAGGGTCTGCTGCGCCGACAAGGGCCGGGAGAAGTATTAAAGGGCGGCAACACAGTAAATGATTAATTAGAAGGGGTGGCGTTGACAGTATCACAATTTTAATGATCTGATGGTTGAAGTTTACATATGCAGATGACCACGTTAACCGATCAAACATTCCCTCGTAACTATACAAGGCAAGTGATGTTCAGCGTCCTAATGGTAACAGTAAGGCACCAAACAAAGATGTATTATCTATATTCAAAAATTTCTGCTATCTGTTATGTATATGTAGTGACAAAATAATTGACACCGGCCCATACTGGACGATCTTCTCTACTTTCCATTTAAAGTCGTGCACATATCAGAGTGCGTTATTCCGATTATAAATAATTAATTGTTATAATTTTCAAAATAAGATCGTATATCATTTATTATAACCGGATCCTAAACGAACCCGGGTTAAATGTTACAAACATTCATATTCATATTGAATCCCGTCCAATACGCCATCAAATAGCATACCTACAATTCATTTTATTTCATCGGACTAATTAATTTCATTCAATGATGACTCAGTCAAAAGTTACTCGATTCATTGACAAATAATATAGGCCTAGTTGATTTCACGTTTAGAATGTAGTACGGGAAGTCCATAAGTAATGTGTTTCACATGGGAGTTTCAGCGCTACTACGCTGAGTAAAAATATCGACTCTGCACCACAACACGTTCTCATTTACAAACTCCTACTGAATAACGCAATACTAAAACATCAACAACTATTATTTTAAACTCGTTTATTATTTCTGTTTTCTTCCAACATGTGACTTATCATATAGGTATCAAATTACAACAAAATAATAAAACACAAAATGTCGTCGTTGAAAGAAAAAAGTTATATGATGTGAAACGCAAAAAATGTGACGAGATTTAAACATCCAACTTTGTACGAGCGTACTTATCCAAATATCAGAGTATAATAGTAACATTTATAGCGCAATAAAATATAATTCATTAGGAAGAGAAAGTATTTTTTTTCAAAATTTTTGATTGAAAATGAGCTTGTTAGAGCGTGGCCCGTGACCTTCGGATGTTGCCGGTTGATGCAGTTGTGGTATCGGCTGTGCCTGATAACTCGGCTGACACGACGGGTTATCATAACAGCTGTAGGCCCCTACTGCATTCTGAACGTGAAATAGAGTAGGCCTAAGTTATATGTTATTAATGCACCACATCTGAATGAGTCGATCGATATGTTAGGCCTACACATGTACGATAGGGCCTATGGATAGGCTACTGCTAACAAACAAATGGTGTGGCTCTCAGAAAAACAACGCAATCGCCTAATAAATGAGTAAAGCGATCGATATTGCTGAAACTAGTCCACGAAAACTAAACATTTTCCAAACAAACGTTCCAGATGCTACATACCAGTAAAACGCTCTAAGATTAGCTGGATTGCTAAATTTTTTAGGTTATTAAAAAACAAACATTATAACGTAGCCCAAATAGAATGAATATCTCTTTTACACATAGAAGCATAATAATACATTTTATTGGCATTCGGCCAAGTAGGCCTACATAGCAATAATCTAAGTCAAGTTTATATCATTAGTATAAAGAATTAACAATCGTTAAGTAATTACACAATATACATTTTGCTTCCTTCTCTACAGATAAAATAAATATAAACTAAAATAAATGAAATCTCCAATTCAACAACATTACACGTAGGCCTATTAAAAGGAAACCTGTGACAATTTATTACATAGTTTTAATCCTAAAACATCACAGCCTTTCAGCGACCGAAAAGATACAAAAATGATCGCAATTTCTAGCGTTACAAGAATGAATGTCCCGCCTCAGTCGCTGAACTGAAAACCGTTCATGGGATGTAGTAGGACAATGTAAATGTGCAAGTTACCTACAGTCATAATCCTTAGTTTCGCAAATAAAAGTTTACACTGATCCAATCTATGTGACAGCACCGATAATAAGTCAGATGACATTCCAAACACATAAAACATTAAAAAGTTAAAAAGTGAGCAATAAATTAAAAAAATCAGAAAACCAAATCACCAACATCACAGGAGAGGTTATCATCCACAGAGAGTAAAAGGCTTTACACTTTAGCCACTTTTTTAATTTGCACTTGATTTGTTGTAAACCAACAATCAAGGTCCAGGCAGATTCAGGCAATTTATTAAACAATTGAACGTTCATGCCCACAAAACTATTGCTACACTTCATCAGTCTGTGGGCATTAATATCTAGTTTGTATTTATTTCTCGTGTTGTACTTGTGTACATCACCGTCTGTCATAACTCTTTATATTTTCCTTAATGTCAATTAGACAGCTATAAATGTAAATGCAAGGTAACGTCATAATTCCGACTTCCACTAAGCTAGAATGGCAAGATTCCTTTACTGATTTATTTTGTATTAATCTTATAACCTTTTGTCAAATAAAAATCCTTTGAACACCACTGCCATTTCCCCCACAATCTTACCCCATATGTCAACTGAGAGTGAAAAAAGCGTAGTATGCCACTACAAGTGCATCCCTGGATATACAAAGTTGAGTTTCCTCATAAAATGTGTAATTCGTGGCATTTTTTACATAAATAATTTACATGATCAACCCATATCAATTTACTACTCGATACAATCTCCAGTAATTTAACAGATGTACAATATTTAGATGATACAGAAGTTTATTATTAGCAAAAAATAAATTTTTTTCAGTCTTGTTTTCATTGACCATTAAACCATTAACCTGAAACCATGTTACAGCCTACAAGTGCAATAGTAGCCTACTGTTACCCTGTTACCCTGACTTATCAGGGTAGTAGCCTACCACCTGCATACAGAACAGATGAACCCTTAAAGTTATTTAGGCTTACTTATATGATTTTCAAAGGCATTAATAGCAGCAACAAAAATAAAACGTCCCAAAATCGACCCTGTGGGGTTTATTTTCTTAGAATCAGATCTATCATTTTTTTTTTTAAACCATTTGCTGTCTGGTGCTGAGATAAGACTTGAAAAAGTTCAGTTCATTATGCTGGACACCATAACATTTTAACTTCTCAATGAGGAAATCATGCGGAACAAAGTCAAAAGCTTTAGACAAGTCAATCAAATTTGTGTAGGTAATTAAGCTTTCCTCGAAACCCTCCAAAACTATTTCAATTATGCATTCAATAGCTCTAACTGCATTACGACTGGGAATGAAACCAAACCGTTCTTTACAAAGAAGAGTATTTATCGAAAAAACTCATACAGTTGAACCTTATACATGATTCAAAAACCTTGCCAAGAAGTGGAATTAAAGAAATTGGCCGATAGTTAGCCGGACAAGACCTTTCACCCTTTTCATAATTGGGAATTACTTTTATAAATTTTAGAAAACTAGGAAAACTCCCTGCTGTAACATTTTATTATATGAAATACATAACGGTGTAACAATTACATCATATCTCCTTAAGCAGTCTATTCGAAAAATCATAATAGTCTTCACTCATAGATGAGGAACCCTCATCACAGAGACACATTTATTGATATCATCAACAAAAATTCCCCTCCCATAAAACTGAGTGGGTTTTAGATTATTATCAGCAACGTATTTCTTTAAACTATTGGAAATGGCCTGATCTGATTTATTAACAAAAATAATTAAGCTTGTCAGACTGAATAGCTGCCAAATTTGCCTTATTCTTCCCCCTTTTTCATTATTAATTATCTTCCACGCGGCCTTACACTTATTTCCAGAAGTCTCAATGTAGGCCTATTGTGCATTGGCATCTTGTTTTGCAAGGTTCATTTCACTTCTATAGAGTATTCTTGTTGCATTATACCTACTCCCATGTTCGCTTTCTTCGGGTGTATTTAAATTTTGTTTATCAAGCCATACATGGAAATTACTTGTGTTCTCATTTTTCTAGGTGAGGTGTAAACCTATTCTTACATTGCTCTTTTTGTTTATTTATATTTACTTTAATGATTCTAACTGGACAGGATTATTCCAACATGCTCGACAAAATGGACTGAAATTGGGAAAAGGCATTCGCAACAAGATTTTCACATAAAACAGAAGACCAATCAAAATCAGAAATTCTCTCCTTCAGAAAGAGCATATTATTTTTAGAAACAGTCTTACGGATTTCTGGGCAATTTCAACGACCTCCTCATTCTTGTCAATTTAAATATCAATAAACAATATAATAAACATATACGGCCAGTTTAACTCTTTATTCAATACAAAACATCGACGAATTTTTCCACATCACTGCTAATAACAATCAAAAATTTTTAAAATTTTATTGTAAAAGCATATATGACGTATGACAACGTATTGTCATAGGGCAGTTAGGCAAAAAAATAAATAAACCTTTATTTTGACGTCTGAACCAAGTCACCAAATATCACACGAAAAAAGTACAATACCAATCCATGAATTTATTAATTTCAAATCAAAAGTGTAGGCCTATGGTGCTACAGAACTCACTGCACTTAACAATTGAAGTAAGTTTGCGCCAGATTACCCCAAGCAAAATACACACATTGCAGTTTGGGAACAATTAAGGAAACTTTCACCATTCGGCCATTTTGGCCATTATTAGGCCCTGTAGCCCTATCAGTTATTTCATAGTATTATTTTATTATTACTACATAGCAGGAAACTTTATAAGTACGGAGTTAATGGAAAACTTCTTGAATGGAGTACCTCGTACTTGCAAGAGGAGAAATACCGAGTAAAACTAGCGAGTAGAATTTCAAGCGAATGTGCGGCTACCTCAGCAGTGCCTCAACAATCAAACCTAGGACCACTTTTTTCATACAATTGATTAATTGTATCACTGAGAATGTAGCTTTGAAAGTTTTGCTGTTTGCTGATGCCACATAAATACTTAGGCCTATGTAGGCCTATAGAGACAACCATCTCTTGCAAAGAGAAATAGATTGGATAAGACGGTTAGTCACTAACTGCAGGAAGGCGTTGACCGTGAACTACGATTAGGCCTACATCATTTCGGATATGAGGATTAAGCGTGAGAGGTATGTCAGAGGTCCGGAGTTTATTTACGAAACATGTTTTTCTGTTGGAGTAGGCTCGACTATCTGCAGTTACAAGAGAGAAGTTACAAGAAAGAAGACTGAAGGCTGAAGCCGAAACAGGTGCGACAGCTTGATGGGTATGCATCGAACATTATGCAAGGAGACCCTATTTGCCACATCAGTGAGACATCCTGGGCATCCGGACTTTCGACAGACGGACCACAATGAACGATCTGGTGATGGTGATCGGGTATTTAGCCATTCTATTGTAGTCTATCAACTACCTTAACAACCATATCGATGTGGACATTCCTCACACAGAAATAGGCTTTTTGTTTCTCGTTTTAGTAACGGAATACGTGGTTATTTTGTGTTTGCAAGTAATACCGAGGAGTTAGTTCCGATCGAAAGGTGTGTTTGGGTGCTGAACCATTTATGTCCTGGCTTCCTGGCTTCCTGGCTTCCTGTCTTCCTGCCTTTAGGAGAAACATTGTTACCTACACCATAGGTTTTGTAAAATAGTGTGTGGAATTGTTGATTATAGGTAAATTATTTTATACTTAAAGGTGTGATTATATTTCAGGTTGTTTGTAGTATAAAGTTTAATGTTTACGAATCATGGTGAATGCTTGCACGGACAATATCATGGTACTAGCTGATATTAGGTGTAATTACCCAAATTTTCTGTTTCGATGACGAACCGTCGGGTTTACATATAGTTTCTTCCGATACGTGAAACGCGGTAGGCTACATTAAGGTTACCATTTACTGTCCTACTGTATTTGCTTTTAAACCAAGCATAGATATCATCCGCTTGCCTGCTTAGAGTAGGAATTTCTTCATGGTGAAATGGGATGCTTATAACGGAAGATGAGGAGGCATTAACAAGTATTTATATAACTTAATACCGGGTGTCCCACAAAGAAATTGCTATTTTTGAATTAATATGGGGGGACGTATCGCACACTCTACACACTGGAAACTTTTCACTTATAAATAGATATGTAAAAAAGTACTCTCCAGTTTCATTTGCTTATGAATAATCAAAATAAAATGGCGGCGTTAGAAAATAATATAAAAAAATGATACTGTTGATACCTCGGCAATTTTTAAAAACGCTTAACTTATGACTAATTTTTGTTTTGTTGCTATCAGTGCATAGCTAATGATGGATATCAGTTCGAATAAAGGTCAATGAAACAAATTGTGTTCATTAATAATTTATCACTTTCATATTTCTTTCATATCCGTGTTTTTATTTCTGTGTCTGTGTTTGTATTTTGTATTTAAAAAAAATACATATGCTGAAACACCCGTAAACAGTTAACCCAGTTAGTTAACATAAACTCCACCAGGAAAAGGTCATTTGGTTCACAATAATATATGAACAACATGACCGATATATTGTCCAACGCTTTCCATAATACAGATGCCCAAATCTCTTATAAACCGTTTAATAAAATATTCAAGTATCTACCAACATTTTACAATAAGAAATCAATGATAAATATAATTGTCAGGGCATATACTCGTACAAAATCAATTGCAGTGACTGTAATTTTTGTTATTTTCTATTAGGGAAAACAACTCTCTGAGCATTATGCTGCTTTTTTAAAAATAACTGTAAAAATGCTAATGTGGCAGAACATCTGTTTACGACAGTAACAAATTAAGTCATCCGGATAAATATTATATTCATAAATTTAAAAATAACAAGGAACACTTACCGAACAGCCAGACAGATTTTGATGACAAACTACTTCAAATTGTTACCACCAAAGATGCGATAAGAAATAAAACAGGAACAAAATGATTAGACTACATCGTCATCCGGCATTCGAATAGTCACGCGTGGTATGGTTGGATGCAACGCGGTCTGCGACCGTATGTGTTTTATAATATGTAGCCTATTATGTGTTTTGTGCGATTCGTGTTGTGTGTTCCTGATGATGTCTCCGAGAGAGAGACGAAAGATATCTTAAATATCATGTAATACTCTAAGGTGATTATTATATATAATTTTGTTTTGTTTGGCTGTTCATTGTACTACATATCATTTAAAATACACACACACACACACACACACACACACACACACACACACACACACACACACACGGGCTACACTTACTCACTTATTAAGTTATACGGCAATGGTTGAAATATCGACTCTCTCGTGTAAGCCATCCACCCCCACCCCGAACTCCACAGGGGTGCCCCTTCAAGGACCAACTCAAACATTGTCAACAGAAAGGGTAAACCATGAAAAAAGAAAACATTGACATAAAGCGACATAAGCGAGTGATTATCGAATACGTAGCCTGTTGCTACCGGACGGCGAGCGCAAGTTGCGTTCTAAAAATATGTTATGTAGGCCTAGGCGTATGTGTTATTGCGGCGAACCAAGCAGAATTGCGTAATGTTGAAAAGATGGCGCAGATGGGAGGTATGTCGCAGATAGGTGTAGCCATCTGCGAAAGCGACCACGGAGCATCACTTCTTCAGCTGTAGGCCAACTGGTCGGCGGCTAATGGCGTAAGGGCTGGTTGCTGCTCACTCAGAAGCTGCGGCTGTTGTGGCCTGCTGTTTGTGCATGCAGTAGGCCTACGCTTACTATAGTTGATTTCACGTTGAGAATGCAGTACGGCAAGTCCATAACCAATGCATTTCATACGGCAGTTTGAGCGCTACTACGCTAACTAAAAATATCGACTCCGCACCACAACACGTTCTCATTAACAAACTCCTATTGATTTACCGATACGAATATATCAGTAATGTTTTCACACTAATATTTTGTTATTTCTGTTTCCGTCGAACCTATGACTTCGGCTATCTATATCAAATTAAAGAAAAAATTCTATATTTTATAACAAAATAATAAAATACATTTATGTCGTCATTGAAAGAAAAAAGTTATTTGATGTGAAATGCAAAAAATGTGACGGGATATAAACGTCCAACGTTATACAAGCGTATCTTACCTAAATATCAGAAGTACAATTATAACATCTATATAGGCCTATAGCGCAATAAAATACAATTCATTTGGAATTGAAAGCAATTTTTTCAGAATTTTTTGATTGAAAATGAGCTTGTTAGAGCGTGGTAAGTGAAACTCTAAATAATTTTGGCCATGACGTGTCTGCGGAGGGGTTTATTTTATTGGCTGGGCCTGATAACACAACGGTTTCTCTTAACAGCTGTACTACTGCATTCTGAACGTGAAATAGAGTGCCTATAAGAGAGACGATGTGACATGTGACATTGTAGCCTATATAGGCCTGTAGGCCCTAATAAAATTAATAAAATCACCGGTTGTCTACATCATACATTATACGAGTATGATGCATCTCAATATTTTATACAGAAAATTCGTCGGTTTTTGAGCTCTTGGAAAAGATGTGTGACAACCCTCCCTTCCTTTTTGAAATTGTTTACTTGCCCATCTTATGGCTTAGGGGTAGGCAAGCAGGGACGTCGAACTTATACCGGAAGATATTTCATCTTTTCTCGGGGCATAACATAAAATTATATTTTAACATGTAAAAGTGTAACGTATAGAATTTTATTCAAAAGTTTTTTTTTTAATTTTACTTGAAATTAAAACAGAAAAGTTAATATTAAGTAATTTAGGTAGTCTTGAATGTCGATTGTTAATTATTTTGTATTCAGTAATAACGGGGTTCCTCTATTTGTAATAATTTTATATTTAGTTGTGTTCTAATATTAAGTAATATTATATGCATTGGATAGTTTCATTTTCTGTTTAGTGTAGATTTTGCATTATTGTTTCGGATGTTTTGTTATCATTTCATTAAATTTTTATTCGTCTTAGGCAATCGGGTCTTTAGTTTCTGTTCCTTTGTAAGTTGTTGTCTCGTTCTTGCGGGTTGTTGAACCAGGTTGGTCTACGTACGAAGTAGCATGTTTTAAGGATTCCCTGTTCTACTTCTAACCGTTTTCATTGGTTGTTTTGTGTCATGTGACCTGCCGGGATGAACTAGGGTGAAGTTGCATTTGCCTGTTGCGTTAATACTATCACGGAAGAAAGATGTAATATGTTGTTTTGGCAGTTAAAGATGGCTATACCTTGGAAGATTCGAACCGGTACAAGCAGCTTCGGTGTTTATCTACTCCACTCTTCGCCACTCGCCATGCAACGACGGTACACTCACAAAAGTATACAATCGCTACTGTCATGTGCGACTCACGCACTACAACTACGCTTTGTTTTCACTCTTGTTGTTAATAATAATCTGTACGACATAATGATGCGACTAATATTTTGTTTTCATATATGATTGTAATAAATATTCAGACCAATTCGTTCAGTTAGTTGCGTGCGCCTGTAGAGTAGGCCTATAGTTTAGTGAGTTTTTGCGGTTCGGTTCTTGTAATTTATAATTTAAATTTTTCCTGGGACGAATTAAATACATATTTTAAAATGAAATAATTATTTGTAAGTTTATCCATTGATATAAGGTTGTCGGCATTTGCGTATATTAAAATTTGTAGAACTCGCTAAAAGAAAAGGTTATGAATATACCCTACTTTATGCGGAACCGTGAGTAGGGCTACACGCAGAGCAAGAGTTGTGCCAGTTGGAATTGTCCACAGTATAGTTGATGGATAGTTCTTGTAATGTCTTATTACAAACCTAGTGCTGTTATTTCTCTTTTATATAATACGCCTTTAATTCGTTTTATCTAAATAACTACTACGATAAGATTTATTCAATTGATTCGATGAACACGTTGTGAAATTTTGGGTAAGTTGGGTTCATTTCATTCTGTAGTATCTTGTTGGTGGATTATTTTATGTGTTGCTGTATTGAGTAATGTTTTGGGGATATTTTCTTTAAACACTAAAGATTTATGTAGTCCATACTGACGTTGCGTTAATAATAATTGTGGCGGTAGCCCTATTAATGGGTTTACTTATAGCCTACATTTGGGCCTACATTTGGGTAATTTTAATTATCCTACGGTGTTGCTTAAAGTGTAGGAAATTATTAAATAAAAAATTATTGAATTATGGTGGTAGGTAAAGTCGTGTTGTTGGAGGGGGGGAGTGTCATTATGTGTTTGTTGTGAATTTTATTTGTTGGTATATTTTTTCTTTCAGAAAAAGTCCATTTCCATGTCCGTTTACAACTGGGTAGGCCTGGGACGAGAAGAGAATTGTATACATGGACCGGTTTTGTTGAAGATAATGAGCCGTATGAAATTAGGAACCGCGTTTCATTTCCACGTGATCTCGAGCTCCAGCGCCCGGAATTAGGTTCCAAGTTCATTAGGATGTAAAAACTTACCTCTATGAAGCATAGGTTATGTTTTGTGGTACCACTTTATTTTGTTTGTGGAATTTTAGTGTCACTAATTTTATCTGTTATCTTGTTGTGTATGTTATCTTGTTCATAGTATATAGTTTTCTTTGATTCATTAAATTAATTATTTTTATAAACAGCATAAATTTTTGGATATATTTATTTGTTGCTCTACATAAGTGGTGTTAAGTGCTTAGCCCAACTTCAGGATTAACCTCCTGGAATGGAAGTTCTGCGCTACCTATATTTTTAGTCAGGTTGTTTGTTCGCAACGTAGGTAATTAATAGTTAATGTTTTCAATGTAGTTACCTGACGGTGCAAAAGTTAATGAAAGGTAGGCCTAAAGCAAAGGGTAAACCTAAATATTGTACCTTTGTTTCAGTAGGCCTACACGAAAATGTCGCGTCATTCATCCAAACATGTCACATAGGCCTATTCAATTTTGTAGAAGAGCGCCACCAACCTTCAGGCCCCAGGCCCCAGGCCCCAGGCCCCTGTAGCCTGCTGTAGGCCTATATCCCAGTAAGAAATCATTCAAGAGTTTCTAAAGGAAAACGAATAAATCGTGTTCTAAAATAAGTTTATTATAAAATATTTTGTGTAAAACACTCACACGACTTTATCTTGCCAGTTTAAATAACGAAAAACATAACCTATGCTAAACATGAGTAAACAATGCAAAGTGAAACGTTACCTAATTATTATCAGGAGTGAATGATGCTAAATAAAAATCAAGTTCTGTCGGGCCCTGTTAGTGTAGGCCTATTTATGAGCAAATTACGGAAAATCACTAATTGACGCTAAGATAAACACTGTAGAAAAACTGCTTGAAATAATTTAACAGTTATCGGTTTTTAAATTTTCCATAACTTTAATTATAGCCTATAAGCTTTTGCCTTAATTAGTTGGTCTTAAGACCAACGTGTACGTAATCAGTTTTAGAAAATTTAACAACCTAGGCCTATAACTTTTATCCCAAGAATGTGATTTACAAGAAAATTTTAGAGAAATATAATATTTCTATTTAGCGTCAGTTAGGAGTTTCCGTATTTTTAAGTCGAACAGAGGTTGTTTTTCATTTTTATGATTAAAATCAGACCGTCATGTTTTTCGTTTTATATTGTTTACTCATGATTAAAGATAGGTTAAAATTTTCATTACTTGCATTTGCAAAACAAAGTCGTGTGTGTTTCATACGTGATCATTTTTTCATATATCAGCGTCGTGTTTGCAGTGAATCATACTCGGTAGTGTTGTTCCATGGAGTCCGCGGTTTCGAAGGAAGTCGGCCTACTACTTGCTATAGTACGCATTTAACGAGGAATTTGCAAAATGACAGGTTTCCATGGCACCAATTGTTATAACTTAATTTTTCAACCGTGTAATCAATTAATTGCTATCATGTAAGTTTTATGTCGATATAAATAGGCCTATAGGGCTATGTGTATTTATCGATGCTACAGTTTGTAAAAATATAATGCATGCTAATCATTTTATTAAATTTAATGTTATCAAAATTGATCTGTTTTCCCGCAATAGTCTTTCGTACCAAACAAACAATTCTATAATTCATAAAACCTCTCGGAGATAAAAATGTGATTAGCCTATTCATCTTGGCATCTTCATTTCTTTTAAATGTTTTTTTACCGTCACTTTTATGATTTGTCACTAGTTGGGCAGTATGAAAGGGAACGAACAGGGTAGATCTTTCCACTTTCTCACCCTCTCACTTCGCATCGGCCCCTCTCTTCCCGTCCGTCCTTCACACACCCACAAACTCACACGTGATCGAATAATGTAATCACCAGACCCGACTTGTTGATCACCGAGTGTCATTGCCATGTACTACACCACCTATGCTTTTCATGAGATAGGCCTGCACACATGATGTCGAACAATCGCCTTTTTGATGTTTTGGGTGATTGACTTGCCGCCAGAAGGAGGTATTGTAGGTTCCATTTTACTTGCGTGTGCTGTCTAGAACCGTCTCAACATGCAGCAACCGATGACATAAAATATGACATTTGTTGACGAATTAACGCTTAAAAATTTATTTTTGCAGTGCGCTAAAAGTTTTTGATTTGAAGTTGTTAATTTCACCGATCGTCAATTTCACTTTCACTTTACTATTTCAGTGAGAGTAGGCGTAGGCGTAAGGCTTACCTATTTGAATCAGTTGCGGGTGAGCGAGAGGCCGTACGAGTTTAAAAAATACTCGTAGGCCGATCATCGACTATGTATTTAGATCGTCTGTTCACTACGCCGCAAGTCTTTCGGTCCCACAAGCTTAATTATTTCATTATCGAAATTCAACTTAATGAATTTAAAACAATTGCGCGCTTATTCATGAAAGAGCGAGACAAGCTGCCAGGAAAGTTCCGTTTGCTCGATCGAGGGTAAACCGACATGACAATCGATAGCAATACTAGGGCCTATACCTAAATCACACGCAGAATGTGACACTCACGATACTGATGGCTACTGTTTCCGGCTTTTCAACGTTAGCTTTAGTCTACTGCAGCTGTTGTTGCAGTAGGCCTACCACCAATCGCGGTAGGCTTATACGCCTGCGCCTATTGCATAAGCAGGAAACACATTAAATTACTGGAAAAGCTGCAAAAATATGTTCACTTGGATATTGCAAACAGTTCACATATAACCAATCTAACTGGCGGCACCCTGAGTTTTTAGTTTTCTTTAAAAGTTGGCCACACGTTGAAGCCGCATTTTTTCAACCATTACCACTTTAAATACTAATTTATCAGCGGGTTAAGCCCTATGCTCTTACCGACACGGTTGATTCTCTTTTTTTCGTAAAAGTCTGATAACAACGGCACAAATAGTTATAAAACAGATGAAAGAAACAAAGTGAGTGCGACAATGTTTTAAGACGTGTTGTGGTCAGGTCTTTTAATCGATCGAGTTTCTCTTCAACGGGTCCTACTCCTAGTATAGGCAGGCTATAGGTTATTGTGGGATTCGATATCTTGTTTCTCCAAACTAGAAAACACATTTTGTGGAAATTTTAGACCGCATCAAAACAAACAACATTTCTCTAGATTTTCTTTTAAAACTAACCGACGCAAATAAACCACGATTTCGATGACCGAGACTAAAAATATTTAAAAGAACTAAACGTTAAGCCTAAATTGGAACAAACCAGCAATAAAATACAAAGAACTAATCGAGGCATCTCATAAAATGGCCGGCCCGTGATGTAGGCCTAGTGATCAGCGCAACTGGCTTCTGCACCAGGGGTCCCGGGTTCAATCCCGGTTAGACCTAGAATTTTTTTATCTACCACCCTTCTCTTACTGTCTGCATCAACAGTAATTTGAATAAAATATGACAGAAAATGGTGAGAAGAAAGACACCTTGAAAGAAAGGCCAAGAAGAAAGGCTTAGAAGAAAGGCCAAGATTTGTACAAAAATAAAATATAGTAGCAAAGCATGAAAAGATAACAAATACATAGTGATTACACGTGGTCTTTTTCCACCGAATCCAATTAAAATATAGGCCTAAACTATTTTTCAAACTTTTCCACTCGTTTTGGTTCAATTATTACTTTCTCTTGCCTATATGAATATAAATAGGAAGGAAAGTATTGTTTTCATGTCGATTTTTCGAAATCGAGTTGTTACCGGATCTACACGTTTTCAGAACCCCTGAACCCCAAAAAACTGGTTTTTAGCGATTGGCCTGTGTGGGTCTGTGTGAACGAAATATCTCAAGAACGGAACATCATACGAACTTGAAACTTAAGTTAGATACCACTACCGGACCCAACACGAACATTTTCATCAAAATCGGTCAACCGGAAGTAGTAGTTTATTCGTGTCATTTTTCACTTGTTTGCGATTTTCTCAAAAACAGCTCCTACAATTTTTTTAAAAATCGCCTCATTTACTAAAATGTTTATGCTCTACAGGATAGGGTAGGCGCCATCTCTGCTGGAATTCTTGGTGAGGCTGTTTTTTCGTAAAAAAAATTGTTTTTTAAGACTTTAATATGCATTTTAGCGCAAAAATGTATATAATAAAAGTTGTAGATAATTTAAAATCCTACAACTTTTATTTCAAACATTGCTTTTTTTGTATAACGTTTAGTTTAGCGGTAATTAGCGATTTTCTGTTTTTTTCTCACGAAAACGTGTAAAAACATTTTTTTAAGATTTCAGCCTTAGTATGTATTTTACGACAAAAATTTATATAATCAAATTTATAGGAAATTAAAAATCTACAACCTTTATTCACAGCATTTTTCTCTACAGAGCCTAGTTTAGCGAAAAAGAGTGATTTTTCGTATTTTTAACCCAAACTGAGGTTGATTTTCATTTTGCGTCTATTTACTCATGATTAAAATTAGGTTATGTTTATTAAGGTTATTTTCTTTGTTCATCTTATATTTTTATTGCATAGGCAAGAGAAAGTTGTGTGAGTGTCTTACATCAGTTTTTTTAGTATTAATACGTTCAAAAGGCATTTCTATCGTACAGTAACATTGAGAAGGAAGCTTTTCAATCGGACCTATACTGCATATGTCTCGTTCTGCTGTTGAAATTTCATAAAACATTTTCTGTAAGCTAAAATACACACACGCACACACTACAAAAGCCTGGTCGTGTATTATTGTATGTATACATTAAAATTGTGAGCGGTTAGAATTTTCTGGTTTTGTTGAATCGAGTAATTTTTCTAGATTCACTAGAAAAGTGATGTTTGGCTGTGGGGGTCGATGTATCTCAATTTTTGGGAAAAATCTAGATGGCAAGTATGCGTGGAAGGGTAGAATCTATCAATGCTACCATTGCTACCATTGCTGCCAATCCAATTTTAACGCACATGAGATGTGTGTTAAAATTGCAGCGCGCAATAGCCGCCCAAGAGAGAGAGTGCAGTGTAATTTTGAAACGGTGAAGTATTTGATCGGATCTCATAGAATTGAAAGCCCGTCGTTGCCGTTTGCGGCAGAAGAAGGAGAAGTATGCCCAGCCGGTCGCTATGGAGACGAGAGATTTCGAGAAAGAAAACGAGAGAGGTCGAAAGAACATCCCTCCTCTGATGAGAGAAGCTGACGTCGGGTGATGGGGGATGGCAAGAATAGAAAAGAAAAAGGGAAAAGGGAGTCGTCGGGGAACGAGCAAGAAAAGAAAGAAAGCCTTTGACAGAACTTAACTATTCCCGACCGTGCCCTTCGCCTAGCCACTCTCCCTCACGCTCGCCTTCGCCCTCCCCCAAATTGTATTCCCTTTCCTCGACACCCTGCCACTCTGCCACTCTGCCACTCCACCAGACAAAAACTCTATCAAGATCCTGAAATTGATTTCACCAGCCTCTAAGGCTGCAGCCTGCAGCCTCATCTTTTACTACTTTTTTTAGTAACCATCTGTTATGCAACGTTATCCTCGGTTCCAAATATATATCCGACGAATATCACTGCAAAAAAATTATCTTCCGAGTTCACCTTCACCTTTCATCTTTCATCTTTTAACTCTTCTTCAAGTCTCTCCCTCCCTCCTTAATGCTTTCGGTGGTTCAATTTTTCAATGAGTTGCATTGCCGCCTTAACGTGGGGTCTCCGAGTACCACAGAGTTTTTAATATAAATTTCAGTTTCTTAGGTTGTTGCACTTATAATACGACTCGGTTATCGTCCTATACCTTTTATAGAAAGTTGTCGTTTTACAACTCTCGCGGACCTGACCGAGAACAGAACCCGGGACACCTGGTTTGGCATTCTGGCTTTTATTATGTTAAGTTTATATATGCATCAGCATAGATATCGTTGAGAGTTAAAAACGTTATACATAGTCGATCTCGTGAAGGAAACATTTGTGCGAGTACGTAATAAAAGCGTCTATTTTAGATTTGGTTGCCGTATTTCATCGGATGGAAGATTTAAATCGCCAAGGAGTAATGAAATGTACTCGTGTAGGCCTATATGCACGAGTTGGCCGATCACTTAATCGAAGGAGCCAACGACCAGAACTTTTTATAACGTACGAAATAAATGGATATGAAAAAGGTCGGGGTAGCGGTAGTAATTTATCTAAATAGTGTTTCATGGTGAAATTAGTGATCATGTGAAATTAGTTTTAAGCAGGGGGATCATTGTGTCGTATTGAAGAGGAAGTTTAGCAGCCCCAGTCTAGTAACACGATCGGTACTGCGCCCGACTTGTTGCTGCGCATGGTTCTGCATATAGACCCGTTATAATCCACCACGTCATCGCACACACGGACCTCAGGTACTCTCATAAATATAATCTGTTGTAAAGACATAAAGCCCTACCATCGCACCGCCAGCACAGCGCCTCACCACCGCCTCCTCCTAAATTTCCACTTTGCCACTTTGTTAGTTCGGTCATCTGCTGCCACTCTAGCCTCTCAGTCAGACTGTTATTTAACAGAGCTCCTGCTCAAACAATCAACAGTCCCGATTACGCAAACTAGATGTGATAAAGTAGGCTAGGTGTGCCGTCAACTTAAATCATTGTCTCATTTAAATACGTAGGTAAACCTAAGTAGGCCTACGCAATGTCTACTTTATTCTACATCAGTTGTTCCGATGGAAATAGGCCTACACATACCTACTTTAATGCAATAACATAGTCGGCCTCTTGTCAAACAAAGCGTTCTCAGATATTATGACACCGTGGTACAAGTCGGCTGGCTGTCTGTATGCAAGTGAGTGGCTCCGATAGACCGGTAAGGCCGGGCCCAGAAATTCCAGATAAAAGGTTCTGAGCGAATTAACGGGTCTTAAGATAGGTAGGCCATGAGGAAATAAAGGCTAGAATTGTGCCGGCACCTGTACGGAACGGGATTCAAAGCGACGAAGATTAACTGAGCGACCTCTTAGGTGTGTGATAAGTAGCGGGAACGACCTTTAAAAATCACAATGAATGGAAAAACATATAGAATGAAAACAGTCGGGCGCTGTGTAATAGGCGTACCACCATCAACAGTAAAAGCAGAATGACGCTGGCTGGCCTTACGATCACCGTAAAAGATACCGACCAAATATAACGGCTTTGTAAAAAATTGCACACTTGAGATTTTTGAAACCGGTAGATATTATTTCGTACGATTAAGTTATCCAAACAAACTAATTAAATAATTTCAGCGGATACAGATGACAGGGAAATGTAGAGCGAAAGGTGTAGTTGAGAGATAATGGTGAAAAAGGAAGAAAAGGAAGGACGAATGCCTCCCGGAGAAGAGAAAAAAATCTCGTTAGCTCAGGGTCTAATTAAAATAAAACATCCAGAAACAACAGGCACCCTCTTCGGAGAGTACGGCCTATTTAGTATTCCCTTGGAGTCGCGCACTTTGAGCACTATGAATAAAATAACAGCGTGTATAAATAAATAAATGAAACGACTACCACCTGATGCACCCGCAACAATTAGGCTATATAGCCATAGCCTAGGCCCTAGCAGACAATCAACAGAAACAAGTGATTAGATCGCATCGACAAATTATTCTCTTTTATCTCATACGGTTTATCACCTGACTCCGGAAATATAAAATTTTCTTCTGTCGAAAATAAAAAATGCTTTTCTGATAAAATGGAACCCATGATTTTTGTATGAAATATTATCTCAATCTCTATTTTTGTCGGATAAAAACAGATAGTTTCATGAAACTCTCGGTACTTGTTTTTACTTGAGCAAAAGTAAACAATATGAATACCGCAATATGAAGTAACAATATGATCGATCGGAAGCGTTTGATACTTTCCTGTCTAAACGGACTGTAAGTTACTCATGGTAGGGTAAATGCTGTCTGTCGGTGGTGGCTTATTCTGCGTCGTCAGCTACCATCGAGGTATTGAAATACAGTGAATAAATACAGACCTAACATTTTACGGAAACCGGTCGTATGCAGTGATAGTAACCGCTTGTCTAAACAGAGACACCATTTAGCTGTGTCCATCTCATACATAAGTGTGTGCAGGTGGAATCACACTCCCAACAACGTGTACTGTAAAAGAAAATTTCAGCAAAAGTAGGCGGCATCGTTTATCATATGCTTAACCCACCACTTGACGTACATCTTATTTTACGCCTGATTACCCGTCGCGTATTCATGGATTGTTTGTACGCCTAAAACGATTTCCTCGATCAAAGCGTCAACTATTTACTGGACAATCAATCAAATTATTTGTGACTGTCAGCACTATAAAATACAATTCATATAATAGGCCTATGTAATCAATTGGTTTTAGTGACCTAATGGTCGGTGTCAGTTTCCAGTGACAACTCCTCTTACCTGGCCTGACACCTATTTGCGTTCTCTGAATTTGTATAAATTCATATGAATTTGTATAAATTTGTTCTCTAATTTGTACAGCCTATCAACGTAATGTACTTGACGTGACGGTAAAGGTCACCATTCAGTATATTTGTTATTGCTAGGCGTGATAATTTTTGCTAGTCTATATGAAAGGCGGTCGGTAACAATAATAGTCGTGTCTTACATGAAGGAACTGATTTTGATCTATTCTTAGTGATTGAAACCGTTAAAATATTGAGATAGTAGGCCTACTTTTATATTTTCTCAAAACCCTTGTCTGCGTTTTTAACAGGGATGCATGTGGAGTTTGCGACGTTAAAACATGATTACCGTAAAAACAGTGACCAGCTTGGATTTGGTCCGGCCATAAATGAAGATCGGTTCTAGTGAGATGGATGAGATGGATCGCAGTGAACTGTCCGCGGCTTAGTACGCCTCACCCTGCACGTTCTAATTTTAATCGGATCTATTGCCCGACTCTTGCTGTAGGCGAATGTCACCGATTCAAAAGTTTGTAAATATTTTGTTCGTTCTTCGATGAATGGACTGATCGGACAGAAAGTTGAGGAAATCTAAAATAGTATTACGGCATGCCAATAGGCGACTACCCAGTGTACATGCACACCGCGTCGTTCCACCACTCGAGTATAAAAAAACACATCAGATATATTAGTAGTGATTTTTGAGGAGCTTATATTGCACCCTTATACTGTATCCTGTAAAAAATCAGTTACGTTTACATCGATGCAGACAGAACCTGAATGCATTGTGTCCGGGTATAGGCCTAGATTACGCTCAGGCTATTGTTGTTTCTCCCTATAGGCCTATGTTCCATTTGAAAAAGTAATCGCAAGTGAACAGGTGACTTTACAACCTATCCGAATTGAGCTACAACGCTGATAACTTTTCAACGGTCAGAAAGTTGCCCGACGAACAGTGTTTATAAACACACCGACTTCAAAGTTAAAGTTTTAATCGAGACATAACTTCCTGAATCCTAAAATCAGGCAGTGAGCGATCGCGTTTATATCGATGTGCTCGACCAATATAATTGAAAACTGTTCATGATGCTTCCTTCACTTGTTCGCTGAAAACAAATCAATTGAAAATGAAAAGCTAAACACCGAAAGAGATTTTAAATGTTTTCAACATTTCAAACCATCATTTAGATAACCATAAGATTTTAAAGAGTTCGGTTGCGATGGGTGAAAACAGAAACCGTTCCGTGCTATCTGATGTTATGCGCTATCTGTGAGGTACGTTGGGCCGGCCAGGTTGGTTCGGTGGTCAGCGCAGCAGGCTTCTATGCCGGGGGGTCCGGTTTCGATAGCCGGCCAGGTGTGCCATTTTTTCCTCACCCATCACCGTCTGCTTGAGGCCATCTCCTTAACAGTCGGTCGTAAAAAGAGAATAGTTACACCGATCGTTACTTATCGATAAGGGCTATGGCCGTCGAAAGTGTACTCCGAAAATAAGCGTTCACCATACGATTACAATCACAGTATACCGAAAAAGTGTTCTTCCTTTTTATTCTTGCGGCTGATTTCACATCAATTAGGCCTAAGTGAGTTCAATCGGTTGTGGAAGCTACTTTTGCGGTCCATATTCTCAGTATTCGCTCACATGGAATTTTGTTCTTTCTTCGGTCATCACTCTGTCTGCTTTTGCTCTTCGTGGAATCCCTTAAAGTAATTAATTAGTTTACTTTACATTATATACGTTTAGAACTCGATTGAAAGTAACCGAGCTGGATCCGATTGCTCCTCTCGATGTTGAAACTAGCCTACGATTGTAAGCACCTGATGCTCTCCTCTTCAGCTCTTCAGTTGTGTGGAGCAGGTGTTTCATCTGCTGCCGGCCACCACGCCAACATTACTTAGGCTACACTTTTACACGTGGAGTTTTCCCGTTTTCTCGCTATAAAAATTTAAGTAGAACGAGCTCCAAAGTTCGTTGTACTAGGCTATTTCGTATTTAAATTAGAAAGAAAACTTGGATCGAGTATGTCGTCGGCTGATCCACTCCGTTTAATATTCACAAGCCCTGCCGATACAGTCCGGCTGATTGTTAGTTTAAACAGTTAGTTTACAGAAACGGGCCTACAACACCTTGGTCCATCGATCAGTATTTTCCACGCTTGTTTATTTAGAAAATTATTTGACTCGTATCACAAATAGGCTATATAAAATCGGAGCGTACACGGAGATTGCGAGGTTTTACCTTCTTGCCGTTGTGTGTGTACTTGGAGCCCCGAAAGAAAATCAATGTCTCTGATAGAGCTATGAATGGGTGCAGCGGAGCACCGGTTGCTAGGCGACCGGCCACACTCCGCGCCGCTCTTCCTCCTCCTACCTTACCATGCCTTTTACCTGATCACGATGTGTACGCCACACAAAAAATATGTTCAACTGTTTTTCCGGCAACAAAACTCGGTTTCATCACAAATATCTTCTTTAAAAATAAACACAACTCCATTTTCAAAAATCCTTTAAAATTTTCAAATGAAAACAATCCACGGTTCGAGTGTGTCAGCGACACCGCGTGACTTACATATTCATGTGGCACGTGACAAGCCAATCGAGGGAATCGAATAAATAAATACTATAAATTAAATTTGCTACGTAAAATAAAGTAGACTATATTTGTATCAGTGACGTGAGATTTGGATGAAGAAAGTGGAAGGCATCCGGCTCAGGCTCCTCGGCAGACAAAAGAAACTGTTCTCGTCCTCTGTATATAAATATGGGGACATGGGACCACTTACTGTCTTATATAGGCCTACACCCACCCGAGTTTCAACCCAAAGCATCTCCGAAACGATGAGTCGGATTTCAACATACAACAACATCAGCATTAAGCTCATTTCATTCTGTGTTGACCTATAATATAATAGGCCTATATATATATATATATTAAATGTTGTTTAAAAATTGCCATATCGAGGTTGGAAGACAAAACGGCCCGGTTTTTTTGCTACCGCAAAGAATTTCATGCGTTTAGAGGCGTATAACTCAAGAATTATTTAATAGTCAAGTTTGAAATTTTAATACAGAATAGCCAATTATATTTTTATATCGTGTACGAAATTTCAAATTTGTATGTTACTTAAATTTTGATTAATTAACAATATTCTGAACCGTTGCTATCTCGGTAATCGCTCAATCGTTCGGCACGGGCAGACTATCGTTTTATTCAGTGTAAAAAAATAGTACAAATGTATTAATAATATGAAATATTGATTGGTCAATGTTGTAGTCGAATTTCTCAAATTTTGAAAAGTAGAGTTGGCCATGTGGGGGTCGGATGTCACATACACAACCTGGCAACATGGATGGTAGCGCCCTCTCAATTTTTCAAAATGTAAAAAATTCTACCTCAACATTGGCCAATGAATATTTCATATTATTAATGCATTTGTACTATTTTTTTCGCTAAATAAAACGATAGTTTGCCCGAGTCGAACGATTGAGCGGTTACCGAGACAGCAACGGTTCAGAATATTGTTAATAAATCAAAATTTAAGTAACGTACTAATTTAAAATATCTTACAAACTGTAAGATTATGTGTAATTTGTTACATGATTTTTCAGGATTCAAGGTTCAGGAGGTCTGAAAACGTGTAGTATATCCAGTGAAAACTCGATTTCGAAAAATCGGCATGAAAACAATACTTTTCTTTCTATATTATATTCATATACTGCAAGAGAAAGAAAAAATGTATAATAAAAGTCACTAAATTTACTACTTGAAAAAAAATTACCAAACTGATATCGCGAAACACTGATAAAACTGTGTACAATAAGTGATTAGCTATGAGGACTAACGTCGTAAAAGACAATCAGTAAGTAATTACAACAATTAACCTGTAACTGATTTAAAACTGAAAACAGCTGATTATTACTGTTCATCAAAAATTACTTAAAGTAGGCTTTAACATAGTAAAAAATATGAAATGGCTCGCCGAGTGTTTTATATTATTTAAATTTAGCACAATACAAGTGTTAAAAAGCTTGGGCTCATAAAGATTTCCAGTGATTTGTTCAAATTATACTCAAATTAATCAGTAGCTAAACTAAATTTTAGAGACAGTTAAGGAAGGCGATACCAACATCCAAGAAAGGCCACTTTCACTGTGTTCCCGACTGTAACCTCAAAACGGAAAGAGATTTATTTTAAAAACAGTTTTCACCAGTGGATTTTTCGCAAAGTTCCACGTACAAATGTTGTGTCACAAGACTGTCTTCGTATTTTAAAAAACGTTTTATTCAAGATGGCGAAAAAATGTACAAATATGAATTTCAGTAGATTCTATTTTTGGATTCATAAAATGATATTTTGTTTTAAGAACAACGTCACTTGTTTGCAAATTACTTGGCCGTATCGGACTCTTGGGACGTCCATTGTATAAAAAAAGAGTAAAAATATTTTGTATCTAATAATAAGGTTACCTACCCATCAAGTTAATTCTTAAGTGCATTTGTGAATCTTTTTTTGAATTTCATTAATTAATTTTTATAAACGCTGTCTATATGTAAAGTGTTTTATGTATGGGCCTACATACGCCCGCCTATTGTATATAAAGTGAGAAGGGCTATTCACCGACACTTATGTGAATTCAAGATGGAAACCAAGAATCCAATAGAGCAATGGAGCGATAGAGCGATAGAGCGATAGAGCGATACAGCAATATAGGCTGTAGCATATAGTATACTATATCATGAGAATATTGTTTGTGACGGTTAAACTAAGAATAGGCCTATTGGGGTTTCTTCGTCGGTAGTTTAAGATGGATAGGCCTAGCACGTTTCGTTAGTGTACCACTCGTTACGACACATAAATATTTTTTTTAAATAAAGAATTTATTGGTTATTGTTTTGATACAATCACTTAAAACTACAAAAACGTCGGTCAAGGAATTGAATACATAGATTTTAAGGTGACTGTTACAATTTTGTTCTTTTTGGAATACCTGTCCTTAATTTGTATCTAGGTTTTATTCCTATGGCGGATTGTAAATTGTTGCAACCATTTTGTTTATTTTATTTTATTTTTGGCTGTAGTGTGCACAACTCTTCATTGTCGTCTAGTTTATTAAACATTTTTCACAACTAGTTACTGGGTCATCTATCTTATATTGCATTAAATTTCATTATTAAAAGTTTCTTTTATGAAACCATCGGAAGTGAAGCTGCAATGTGATGAGTAGCATACACCTAAAGAATGTCTAGGATACTTGATGTGATCGTGATAAATTAAATTTTTGAATCTCGGGAATCGGTTGTCGGTGATTATCAGCAAAACAGAAGTGAGACACCGCGTAGGCCTATCTACTGGCCAAGCTGGAAACAAATGAGGGAAGGCTAGAACAACTGAATCAGTCTTAGAAATAAATCACAAACCGACTTACGCGGGTGTGTTCAGGTACAGAAATGGAGGGAATAGAGATGAGAATGAAAGAGAAGAGCAGGAGATCCGAATAAGACCGCATCACGGCAACAGACCATTTGTAAAACGGAACGAAGGGAAAGGACAGAGCTGCAGTCTGAGGAAAATGTAAAAAAACAATAGCCTACAAAAGTGTGTGTAAAGTGAGCAGAATTAAATGATTGAAAAGATTGTGAATGTGCTAGGTGGTGGAGTGGTGGAGTGGTAAAGTGGGCGAACATGGTTTTCGGAGAGAAAATTTTTAACAACTCCGAGTTGAAGGTATGCGAGCCACAAAAATTTAAACCTCAGTTCATAATCTATGATGTCCTAGCTGAGAAACAACCATCGATACATCAAAATAAATTTTTAACTACCTCGGAAAACTTTCAAAGAAATTTAGGCCCGGTTTTAAAATCGAACCATAAAATAGGAACCGGTTTGTAAATTAGATGATAGAGTGCTCTGATAATGACCACGGGACACTTACTAGCCTAATTAAGCAAGCGTGTTTGCGGGCTGTGTCTCATGTACGGTGACAGATTACGTGTCTGAGCCGCGTTCTTACAAAAGTCACCGTCTAGGACAAGTGAGTAAATATAGCGACACTTATCTGTAAGTTCAGTTTCGGGATCTGGGTACAATAAATAACCGACACACTTCAAACTATGAATTACAATTGATAATGAGTCGTAATTCTAAGAATAAATTACAATTAGGCTACTACAATAGAATTACTTGGAATAAATAACAAACTACTTTTATAAGTAATTACTCAATTCACTTATTTATGTAATAGCTTGCCCCGTCGCGGCATCGCAAGCGAAAAACGGTGTGTAGGCTAATCAATTTATAAAATACCCTTGTAACAGAAATTGAGTATTTACCATTCTTCGTATTTTTACCATCGCCAGCTGGTTCGTCATCATCGTGTAGTAGTAGCCTAACCCTACACATAGGCCTACTTGCATTCATAATCTCCTCTATTTGGTCCATTCTTAACATTCATTCTAGATGCTTGTCATGCAGGTAATCTATACCAGATCACTTAAGTAACAATGTAGTTACATTATAAATGTAACTTAGTGGACAATTCTGTGTTCACAACACTTCAGAGTACACTACTTGAGTACATTTCTTGGATTCATGGTTCCGGGGATCAGAACAAATTGATTAGGGCTACGTGGATTTCCTCTTCTTGAATACGCCTTGATACGCCTACGTAGGCTACAATAATTGACCGTGGAAAAATTATTCTGTACGTAAATCGATACCTACATAATGTAAGAGTTTGACTGACACTGACACTTATTTATAGTAGTGGGGGGGGGGGGGCATCATAATTGGAGTGCCAACTTTTAATCTGAATTTGTGCGACGGAAAGCGTGACGTGACGGATGAAGGGAATAAACAATTCTTGTCGATACTGTGCAGCATCATCAGTGTCAATCGATTGATATTGTCGAAATTCACCTTCAATCTTTTCAAGTGTAATGTTGTTTACCTCATCTACAGATACATTTCAGCTGTGATAAAGGTTCTTTCGCAAAGCCACTGATACGATATTTCAGCAAGATTTTCAATATTTGTAAATCGTCAAAATCAACTCATATAATACCGATAGGCCTGGCTATGCTTGGATTAAGTGATACGAAGCCATTATCTTTTCCATCTCCAATATTGATGTGTCGAAGAGGAAAATTAAGGTTCCTGCCTCCAAAATTTGCTCGCATAGATTGGTTCGTAAAGTTAATGTTTCAACTGTTCTCCAAAAGGTAGATGATTTTAGACATGCTTTCACGATGTCGCGAGTTTCTATTTGAATCAAAGGCAAAGTCTGTCGAAAATCACCGGCGAATACGAAGGTTAGGCGACCCATTTACTTGTTGGATTTGAGCTCTCGTAGGGTTCGATCGATTGCTTCAATGTGCTCGAGTGGGCAAGATCATTAATTGTGAACTCGTCCCACATTATTAGTGTAGTAGGCTATGTTGAATAAGCTTTCCAATAACTAATTATTCTTATTGAGCTAACCATTTCTTCTCCAATATGTACTGTAAGAAGAGTGACTGCTTTACCTGATGATGCAACTGCCAAAACTGAAACATTTTTCGTTATAAAATAAGCCAGTATTAAATTGAACAAAAACGTTTTGCTTGCTCCTCGAGGAGCATCAATGGAAAATATTTTACCCGGATTACTGGAAACATCACCTATTAACTATTTGAACTATTTAGCGGAATGCATATTTTTGATCAGGTACCAACTTTAAAAGATTATCTACGACATATTTTTCCAACTCTTGAAGATCAAGTGGACGTAAGGCAATATCATAAGAATCACAGACATCTATTACTGGTAAGTATATATTAAGACAAAGCGTGTCGAACGAATTGCTATGGTATGTTATACAGACGCGTCACGGAACAAGTCCGTTGTGTTTGAACAGCTCATCTCAAAAATAACCAAACGGAAAGTGTGAACGCTAGGCCTACTTCCAAATTAAAGCCCGTTCTTTTCTGCGTTCATTGGTTTGACTTAAATTTTCTTTTATTTAGAAATTAGTCGGAGATACAGCAATTTATGCATAAAAAGTACCGAGTTTTAATCCAGTTTTCCGTTGATGTGTTTTTAAAACGTCTGTTAGCCTACTCCGTCCAGGCTTTACATAGCATATCTTTACGCGGAATCAAAATAGCATTTTTTTAAAAAGGCCGGCATATTAAAATAGAACATCAGATTTCACTTTTTAAATATTTATTCACATTATGGAGAAAACTGTGATATTTAACATAGGCCTACTTAAACGCCGATTTTATACGTAAAGCCTGGATGGATAATTAGAGTTTAAAAAGAACATCAACGGTAAACCGGCTAAACACTGGGTACTTTTTATGCGTAAATTGCTGTATCTTCGACTAATTTCTAAATAAAAGAAAATTTAAGTCAAACCAATCAACGCAGAAAAGAACAGGCTTTAATTTGGCTTCGCGTTCAAATTTTTCCGTTTAGTTATTTTTGAGATACAGCTCTTCAAACACAACGGACTTCTGTCGTGGGGTGCATTTAGTCCAGCTGCGTGTACACACGCACACACGCACACATAGGCTACAACGTCTCTCGTCATCATCACACCCCTTTATCTACTTCAGCACCAATAAGTTCACACACACACATTAGGGCCGTTAGGGTTATCATTTTTGAAAATTTAAAAAGAAGTTGCAGTGGTCAATATAAATACGAATACGTTGTCAAAATTTCATGGAAATCCGTTCTGTAGTTCTGGAGATAAGCCTGCACAAAAAACCACGCTTTGTGTATGTGCTTAGTGTGGATTTAGGCCTACATATAGGCCTATAGGCCTGCATTTGTGTTAGGCCTATGTTTAACATCAAAACTTTTTTTATATATTTATTCAAATTTACAATAAATAAATAATATAGAATTTATAAATTAAACAAGATTACAAGATTATTTTTCACTTGCTTAAACGAAGTCCTACTCACAAAGTTGCCAATGATTATACGTGTCCACAATACGAGTATACGCTGGACCTCTACACAGTAGGGCTATAACTCACTCACTCACTGAACTTCAAAACTGTGAGCTCTTTATATAGGCCCTAGATGGAACTCACAAGAAGGACAGAGATTTTCGATATAATAATAAAAATAATACAAGTTTTTACAAAACGTAAACAACTCATTATGACTGAATAGAACGGTTATAAAAAGAGCCAATTATCTAAATAGATACCCGACTCCTTCAGGTAGCCGTACAAAATTAGGCTGACCTATACCATTTGTGCGTTATATTTCTGTTTCTTAGAAACTCTATTTATTATTTATTACTATTTATTATTATTTACATTAACACTTTTCAAATCTCGGTCTTTCTCGAAAATTCTCCAACACAATTTACTTTTGTTATAGTGACAATATTGTTAGCAAGAAAGTAGGCCTATAGGCAGGCCTACGTCTCGTAGTCATTGTCCAGGATCGGCCACGATATTAAAGACCCCAATAAATCAAATAAGGACATTTGTGCATTTGCAAAAGTTCAAATCGCAACCTTAAAGCACTACCTTCGATCACTTACCATAAGGTAAGCGACACAAGCTGTGCTGAGCATCTCAAAGCTGTAAAGAAATAGCTGGTTGAGCTGATTATGGGTGTAGATTAGCAATTTCTAAGTAGCATAAGGGAAAATAATTCACCATGGTCACAATCTCGCGTAGTGAATTTGTTTGATATTTTGTCAAATATAGGAGGAAATCATCCGGCGACATTAAATAGGGCCTACTGCTAAAAGAGGAGTAAATCTTGTGACTGGAGAAAATGAAATGTAGGTAGCCTAATAACCTAACTTACTTAATTATATATTTTTCTAAAGTAAGCAAGAAGAATGTGGCTATTTCCAAGGGACTGTCCAAGCAATTTAGAAAAACCCACTTATTACACAAGGTGTGGGACAATTTGGACAGAGCACATGACAGCGGTCTTGAGGGTGTCAAATGTAGGCCTATACAACAACAGGAGCGGTGTCCTGCACCTTGTACTAGAAGCTGGGAAGTCGCCGAAGACATTGTTATACAAGTTAGGCCTACTTGAGAAAATCAAAGTGTGGGCTGCAGAAGATTACCCTTTTCTAGCAATAGATAGCCTACATTTGATGATGAGTATTCGGATTGCTATATATATAGCCTACGTTGTTTTAAGCATTATGTGGGAGATGGATGATGTAAAATTTGTTTTTTATTATTGTGGGGGATAAAGGGGACCTAACTTTCTTGATAGACCATCTCAGGCGAATATGAAATGGGCAGAGTGGCCGAAGAAGGCATGTCCAAACTTGAACAGAATCTAGGCTACTTAGCATGGCTGATCTTCCTAACCCACTTGTCAAGTGGATGTGAAAAACGCCAACATTTATGAAGAAATATTCAGCGACATTATTTCCCTAATAGTCGGTGGGTCTATTGATTAGGTATTGAACAATTTTCATAATAATGGTAGGAAATAATTTTCAAAATCGATATAAAATAGTCGTATCCTATGTTTCTGCTTAAAGAAGAGAGTGATATCCGATGGCTACTTTACTAGATGAGCTTTCTCTAGCTTCACCAGTGTCTAAAAATTTAAAGAGCGCCTCATTTAGTATTTTTTTATTCACTACAAGAGAGGGTAAGCGCCATGTCTACTGAAACTTTTGGGGAGGTTGTTTTTTCATAAAAAATTGTTCTTTAAGATTGCGATTTTAAAACGAATTTCGGCGCAAAAATGTATAACTTATAATAAAAGTTGTAGAGAATTTAAAATCCTACAACTTTTATTTCAAACATTTCTTTTTTTGTATAACGCTTAGTTTAGCGGTAATTAGCGATTTTCTGTTTTTTTTTTCTCACGAAAACGTGTAAAAACAAGTAAAACAGATTTTTTTAAGATTTCAGTCTTAGTATGTATTTTACGACAAAAATGTATAGGTATAATCAAAATTTATAGAAAATTAAAATATCGACAACCTTTATTCACAGCATTTTCCTCTGCAGAGCGTAGTTTAGCGTGAAAGAGTGATTTTCCGTATTCTTAAGCCAAACTTTGGTTGATTTTCATTTTTCATCTTTCACTCATGATTCAAATAAGGTTATATTTTTTGAGGTTTCTTTTTTGTTTATTTATAATGTTTTATTACTAATGTTAGGTTATATTGGTCATTATTTGCATTGACAAGAGAAAGTTGTGTGAGTGTTTCACACCAGATTTTTCTAGTTCAATAGATTAAATTGTTTGTTTTTTTTAGATTTATTATACTAATTTAAGGTTGTAGTTTTTTTTAATAATTAAATTAACCTTAAAGTTATAGCCTACTTAAAATTAGTTATTTATAGGGTTTTTTAAAATTATTTTAGAATTAAGTAAAAAGTTATATATAAAGTTTATTTTTTAAATTGTATAACTTTTAATAGTTGTATGATTTTAAAGATAGGCCTGTACATTGTTTACTAATTAGATTTATTATAGGCCTACTTTAGAATTTTTATCCTGAAGAAAATGATTTTTTATTTTAAAATTTCATGGTTTTCAACCCTAAAAGTGTTTCATTCCTATGCTATTATAGGTCTACAGTATAAACTAGGTGTAATATATAGCCTAATGTGTAATATGTGCCTAATGTGTGGGCCTATGGGTGAGTGAGTGAGTGAGTGAGTGAGTGAGTCAATCGTTGACTCTTAGTGTAGGCTATTACTTAGATTAGATTAGATTAGAAAATGTTTTGTCATTGTGTAAGGTGAAAAAAGAAATGAATAATCAATCCATTTTGGTGGATGCATCTGATTGTTGCCTTCCTCTTGGGCAAATTTTATTGCGACCTTTTTAAAATAGGGAAGGAGTTCAGATCCAAGGATGTAGATGATTCTAAATCAGTTGTAGGCTTAATAGAGAAAAAAGCGACTATATGTTAATTTCTGTGACTAGATTTCCGTTTTTCAGTCGGAATTCTCAGGGTCTTAATGGTTTTCTTTTTATTAACTGCATCCAGGAGACTCTAAAGGGAGGTATAGGACATGTAAAAATGATTTGATAAATCTAAATTTTAACAATAGCCTGTTTAAAATTCATTACTTACCAATAATTTATTACAACTAACTTGCTTACTTCAATAAGCGTGTCCATATCAAATAATTCTTAGTTTCCTTCAACATTTAATTACAAGTTTATATATTTTTCAACTAAAATTATTTAGAAAGGAATTCACATGTACTGTAATATGTTTCGTCAGTCAAGTATTTTTTTTACTTTTTTTACACAAACTTTAATTTTCACAACTTTTTAAAGCTTGCGGCAATTTATTGATTTATTTTCTACCAGCAAAAGTAGGCTTTTGTTGAAACAAAGTAGTGTTGTGATTAGCAACATAGTAGTCGATTGTGTTTCTTGTGTAGTGGTTGTGGACATTTAAACTCTGTAAAAAGTTGTTTTGCTTTGCGTACATTATCACTTGAAAGATGCACAAAGAAGGAACGGTAAGCGATTGAAGCTCCAATTGAATAGTGATCTGGATGAGGTTAACTGGTTGACTCCCTCCCTTCCACCATACACCTAATAGTACTCTTTCCATGTTACTCTCTCATCAGTCACCCCAAACTAATATCGCATACCGGATAGGAGATAATGTTAAACCATGGTAAGCTGCTATTAACAAGTTTTCATCATTTAATGTGGCAGTTTGTTTTATAAAGCAAATACTCCAGATGATATTTTACCACAGATTTGATCGGTATAAAAATTCCACGATAACGTTCTATCCAGTGAGACTTGTGGAAACTTATCTGTTTGCATGTGTTCTAGGATATTATTTTGTATAAAGAGATCCACTTTTCTGTTTCATCTGATTGTGTGAAAGTTGTCCTACGGACGACTTAGCAAATATCTCAAGTTTTTGCGGAGTACAAGTATTGTGCATCATATATGCTTCAAGAAGTTTTTTAAAACGAATTTTTTTTTGGAAAGGAAAGTTAATTTTTTAGAAAAGAAATAAAATTTCGGCAGTCAGAATGGTAACGCGTTCAAGTAAATCGTTGCTTACTTCTTGTCAGATTTTGAAGTGAACAAATACCTCTTTTTGGGGCTGCTTACTTTAAGTAAGGAGAGAATGACATCTTGGATGTTTTAAGAATGGAAGTTAACGACCAGCTGCAGCACTGGAGGAGCCTATTTTAACATCATCGGTGGAGATTTTAATGCAAGAATAGGTGTTTTAAATTATCTGGACAACTGCGGTTTTTAGGATTCATGTATAACAGGTGTTAGAACATCATCGGATTTAAATGTTTGTAAGAGGAGCTTATGTCTAGTGACATAATGGACTTACGGGTTATTTTGTATGTGACGGTAGATGGATGGGGCTAGTATCGGTGTAAGCTGACCGACTGAGCCACAAATTAAAATAAACTTGCACAACCATCCGATTGAAGAGATTCCCCGCCTGCAGAATCGCTGATAGCCATCACTCGTCACTCGTCACTCGTCACTCATCACTAAAGTGTTCCTGTTTATTGGGTGCCGGTGTGCCGGTCGAAAAATTACTAAACGTGATCGTTTAAGAGTGAAAGAGGGAAACCTGCACACCCACTAGGCCTATCAGCTATTAGAACTGGCCTGACTGACTAAAAAAGAAAAAAAATGGTGCTGCAAACACTACCATCCAAGTACACGACTTTTCTCCTTTAACTTTAATGTTGAGGCTCACGTGTGGGATTTGCACATTCAAAATTTAATTGAGTGGAATAGGCTAGTATAAGAGTAGACCTAACCGACTCCTAAACACTTATCAGTAGACTGCACTACTGCCTACCTGCCTACCACCTAGCCTTAACATCACTCGGCATATAACATACGCAGACAGCCTGCAGAAACGGTGCGCATTTAAGTCGAAATCGTAATCCTGGTGGAACCATTTAACGTATCCTATTCGTGTATTAGTTTTCTCATTAGTTAGTTGAATATGGTGGCCATGTGAGAGTGTGATTGACATAGTCATGTTAAACCTGACGTGCACCAATGTCCATATCAACAGTTAGGCCCTACAACCATTCTCCGTACAAAACGCTTGAAACTTGGGTTTCGTAGTAAAACGTACACGGTATTTCCAATTTAAGTTTACATTCATGTAAATCGCAAGGCATTTGGCCGTCAATTTTCTTTTAATTTAAATTTAATATCGGATTATGATGACATTTTTTTTAGCGGCTTATAATTCGTTGTAGGCTAGATACGAGTAGTTTGTATTTGTTGTCATTAGGCGTACGCCATTAGAGGGTAATTATTTCTTATCAGGCTGTTTAATTAATAAGTTCACTTTTGAATACGAGCGGTGAAATCGGCCAGTTTTAGTAGCCTATAGGCCTAGGCCTAATGTTTCACCTTCGTGGTGAAGGTTATCGCGCAGTTTCGCCCGGCCATTCCAACTGAATGCCTGCCTGGTTGATCTCCGATTAACTAGGAGCAGAGCATATCACCTTTTCTTCTCATTTCCTAATGGAATTTTTTAAACGGCATAGGCCATCAACCCCTCGGTGAGTTCTAGCCCACAGATGGTTATTGTTCAGTGTAGCCTATTTCTAGTTGCAAAATTGGCAATAGAATGATTCTGATAATAGGCTACAAATGATTTTTAGCCTATACAGTCGATTCAGGCTTACGCCTGAATAAAATCCGAAAATATTTTGTCATAGGCGTTACGCCTACGCCTGCGTTTCTATTCCCGGCTGAGGTCTGTAAATTCGTAGCGGATTCAAAATCATCCACCGTAGTCATTAGTGACCGATAACGTCACGACATTTTCCCCAATTTTTAGGTTAAAAAGTCAGTTTCTTTGTTGAGAGACGCAATTTTATATGGAAGGATAGCGTTTTGAAACGAACGCAATTTCGAGTCCATTTGATGACTACGTATAGGCCTAACAATATTATTTACTTTTTATTGTGTTTCGTATTAGACTGAACGATAGTAGGTATTTTTCAGATATTAAGCGCTGTATTGAAACATAGGCCTAGCTTGCAAAGTGAAATTAACACAGTGAATGGGTAGGCGTTAGGGCTCCGTTATCGTCAGTTGAATTGTCACGCCTGAATAGTAAACTTGTTCTCAAGTAGCCTATTTAAACAAAATTAGGTAGTATAGGTCCTATTGCCAAAACCTCATTACAGTTTTTGGAAATTTGTTTAGGCCTATAATCCCTACACCGATGTAACTCTTCGATTATGAAAATTCCCTGGAATGTTATTTTATCGATAGGTTAGGTTACATTATGTTATTCGCTTTAAAAACAAAGTCGCTAAATAAAAATTCGTAGATTTTTCTTTCTTTTCAGTTTCTTGAAATTTAAACAAGCGGGTGGCTCCGTGGCGGAGTTCAATGAAACGCGCGGCAAGTTTTATCGCGACTAGGGTCTGGTCTGGTGACCGGTTAAAACAGCGTTCTCTTATAGGCCCATGGGGTAGGCCTGCATAGGCTAATTATACGCTAATGTTTCTCCAGTCCACGGTCCACTGAGGTCTGTCGCTAATGATCAAGCAGTTGCTGAGACTTTAAAAATAACCTGAAAGAATCAAACGGAGATCGGTTGGTTTCAATATTCCAATCAGGCCTACTTGCGGTAATTAATAGAAAACAAACGTAGGCTGCAGCTAGGGGGTTGGTAGACTTGTAGGCCTATTTAGCTACTAGAAAAAACAAACACTAAGGCCAACCATTTAGGCCTACTTGAGTATGAAATCTTTCGATGAATTTAACGTAGGCCTGCTCGCCATCCGACAGTATGATAGACAGATATAGACACAACCAGCCTCCTCTAAGCAGGCCTGGTAATGTTGTTTTACGTACCGGATAAGACGGTTCAATTAGCCTGCAATCTCAATAAATTAAGTTATCGACTGTTCATCCACAATAAAATCACCAAGACGATTAAAAAACTGATCAACTACGATCGACGTAGACAACTACGGATCCATTCCAGAAACGTACGTTTATTAAAATGCACGAGTAACAGTAAGAGTGTTAATGTTGTCCATGATTGCGCGCAGCAGATAGCGGGCGTCGCGTCGGCTACATGTAGGTAAGCGTAGATGATCTGCTCACGTTCCACCCGAGTCCAAACCATCACAATGCGTTCCGTTTCAACGTGTTCTCAGTGATCTACACGCTGCCCTTCTTCGGTATCGACCGTCACTCAAGCTGTTGCTCCGTTGTCTGTCCACTGTGCATCTGTCCTTTTAGTTTACTATTGAAGCGGACCACCAGAAGGTCGCTAAGTATGGCCGCTGAATTAACGTAGCATCTATTTACTAATTAATAGGCGTAGGCCTCTATAGGGCCTACTATTGAATTCATGGTCGGTGAAAAAATTGACTGGATCGTTTGTTTAGAAGCCGTTAGATCCGTCCGACCGACTCGCATCAAGCCGATCTGTTTGGATCGGTTTGGAAAAAGCGTGGCGGCGGCACAACCGATTTAGTAGATAGTGGAGTGGAGTGGAGTGGCCACGGTCTACAGAAATAAGAAGGGTGCATAAAAATGAGAAATATTTCAGTAGCAGTTGTAGAGCCGCGCACACACAAGCTTTGCCTGTGACCGAATGATACGACATAGAGTGTGTGATCGGGGGATATCTAGATGGCGCGTAGCCATGGTTACGCCCCACCCAGCTTGCCTGCCCTCTGCTGATAACGTTCCCCCACTACCCGACCTACACTCACTACACTCACTAGCTGACTGACTTTTACTGCCGCCGCCCGGCAGCATGAGCACCATACCGAAAACAGCGGTTCACCCTTACTGTTCGTTGCCCGGTGTCGGTCGATCGCAAATGATCACGTAGACGGCTGCCTATACCTGATTGGCACTTGTTGGTTATAGGACGGCGTTGTCGTCCTATTATTTTTTAACGGACATTGAGTTCGTTGTAAAAATGACGATGACCATTTGAATAGCTCATATCCTAGCCCTTAGGCCCTGTCGGTGAGAGTGCAGGTCTACGTTCCTTTGCTGCGGCCTGCTCTACCATCGACCGACTTTTCCGTTTTCAATTGTACTATCCGATTAATAAACAATCGGATATTTGAAACATAATAAGCTTGATACCGATCGGCAGCAATTTTAAAATTTACATTTTTAAAGTCTGCTGCAATACCTGATAGGCGTACATGTAGCCTATATTTATTTATTCCAACGGATTACATTAATACAAATGTAAATACATTAAATAAGGATTGGCGATATAAACAACAGGGACCAATTTTAACATCTTGTCATGCACAATATATTTTAATGGCCGATTGTAGTCGCCTGACAGCAGCACTGCTGTCAATAACATTTGAAACAAATATGATCGAAGACCACGTCAATTATTTGACTATTGCACCAACCATGCGGCGCGTCGTTATTCGGCCGCCGATTAACCGCCTTAAGTCGCCATACGGAATGTTTCAGATTCATTACAGAAGGTGAGGCTGATTTGGTTACGTCTATCACTAATAGAATTGGAAGTATGAGTTGTTTTGATCCAAGTAATTGGCACAAAATGAAGGTACCGGAAATTCATAATGAAAATATAGTAGTTATTAACGTGATAGGCTAAGTAAGTGATGAAATTATAGAAAGTAATCATGAAGTTGACGACCTCAACTCTTTACGGACCATGATCTCGGGTAACAGCTTAGAATTTTTAAATTCTGTTCTAAACAATTAACAAAAAGTTTGATGATTTTATGGTAGGCCTATAGCCTATGCGATAGTGTTGACGGATAATAATTTCGATAATTAACTTACTAGGTCGATTAATCGTTCACAGAACGACGGTAGCCTATTGTTTTATAGGCTATAGATTACGAGATCTGATATGAGTGTTGGTTGTAAAACAAGCCAACTCTTTAGGCCTACTCCTAAAAATAGAAACTAGAAACGGGTCTACAATTTGTTTCCGGTTTATCGTTACCCATCGTTTGATGATGTAACTGATTCCTTGATGGACGTAAGGAAGGTAGCCTATTCCAAGGAATAAACGGTCAGGCTACAATTTGCTTAGGCGACGTTAATACTATAAATAAACTTTCACGTAATGAGCTTTAGCAATCGGATGATTATCAGAACCTTATCACCGCATATGGTTTCATAGGCCTACACTGTAGCCTATCGAAGAAGAAACTTCATTCCGTACATGTAGACCTATAGATCACATTGTGGCCAATTTCAGGGAGACCACTAGGCCTAGGCCTACGTGATAAGATAGGTAGGGCTAACGATTCTAATATCTATGATGATAATAGAGTTACGAGTAGATCAAATAACGTGAGCGGGTTGAGGAAAGACCTTTACGTTGAAAAATGGGATACTGTAATAAGTAATCATGACCTTATATGGAAATTTTATTGATAGGTAGACTCTACTTTTAAGGAATGCGTCTTAAAGAATAACCACTTTTATTCACTGTGTAGGATATAGTAAACAGTAAAACGATGGAAAACGAAAGGTTTCATTGCAGCAATTAAGGGGGTAGTCAACTCAAGAAGATGACTTTTTTTAAATTTCGATTGTTTTTTGCATTTATTTGAAGTTTAAAATTTTTTGAATCACAGCATTTGTTTACTTTGTACGTTGACAAAAAGTTATAAAAACATCTGTTTAAAATAAAGCTTACTAGCAAGGCGAGTTGAAAAATATTATTCTTCAACTTTAAGTTTTCCGGAAATGTGGTTTTTCCATGAATGTACATTCTTGGGAATTAAATATTCTGGTTAGTATTGGAGATATTTGGATGATGTTTTTTTCAAATGTTTATAATTTCTTGCTCTATTATCTGTGGAATGATTATTACAGAAACCTTAATAGGGATTTAGTTAAAAAATAATTTGTGAATACATAAAATAAATGTTTTTGAAAATAAGGTTTTTCTCCAATAAATTTCTTGTAAGAAAAAATACATACAAGCGCATACAATAGATAATAGACAGCAATTTTCTGTATTTTGTAGCATAAGAATAATGCTGATATCTTTCTTGTTTCTTGAGATATTTGATTCCCCGTAAAAGCCCACTTTTCCAACCTTACCCTTATAATAGGGGCTGTAATTAATATTTTGGCTTGGTTCAAATGGTAGATCATTACTAGTAAATTACTCTTTTATTTAAAATAAATAATGATAAATTATAGCCTGAAGTTTTGATTTTCATTTGCTGGGTTGACTACCCCCTTAAAGTTGAGACCAACTCAATAGGGGTACAGCCCTACAATTGCGATCGTACTGATGAGTAGGCCTGTAGGCCTAACAGATATAGAAACGTTCTCAATAATTTACTTAAGTGTTCTAGGGGAGAAAACTATGAAAGAAGAATTGATGAAGGAAAGGATTTAAAGAAAATAAATTTAAAGAAATAAGGATGAAACACGAAGCTGGATCTGGGTCAACTTGTTATCGATGACTCGATTGTGGATGCGATTAAAAAGCCAAGAGTAGTAGGCCTATTAACTTTTGCCAATAACCGTTTTGCTAGAATTGGTTCAAGAATGGCAGAACCAATCTCTAAGCCGTTGGGAGTTTCTTTCTAGTGAAGTAATACAGATATATCCTACTCTTAAGGAGAGTAGGGTACGCGTTTTTCTCTTCTCCTTCAGCCTGTGCAGGAGGAAGAAATTATATCAACAATTGACTCATTCAATTTAGACAGTTCTGCAGGTATTGACGGTATTGATAATAAAATTATAAAAGGTGTAAACACATTAATTTCTAAACCTCTTGCCTATATATTTAATTTGAGCTTCATGTCCGGAAACTTTCCTAGATTGATGAAGAAAACCTGTGTCAAACCGCTTCACAAAGGTGGCGACAGACTAAATATAACATATTACAGGCCAATTATGTTAGAAATCTTTCCAAAATGTTGAAAAAACTAATGAAGAGACGTTCTATTACCTACCTGGAGAAAAACAAGCTCCTGTTATCAAACCAATATAGTTTTTGAGAAAGACCAAGTAGTAAGGACGCTGTTGTTGAATTATCTAGATCTTGGTTGAAAATATGGATAGGATTAGAAGTGTATGTCCGTTATCCAGATCGTTATCAAATGATAACGGTGTCGCGAAAGATTCTTGTGAAGAAGTTAGAAGAAGTAGAAATTAGAAGTGTTCGTCTGTTCATGGATGGTTTCGTATCGAAGGATAGATCACAGGTTGTGAAAGTTGGTAATCCTTTCAGTGGTAAAGCAAACGTGGACTTTAGAGTTCCACAAGAGACCAGTCTGTGACCTATTTCGTAATTAATTTATGTGAACGAGTTTTTTCTTTTGTGATCCAGGACCGAGTTATTGCTTACACGGATGACACTAATCTAGTAGGCCTATATATTTAAGGGGGATTCATGGGAAGACGGTATTGATTGACTTAATGCATGTGGCAGAATCTGGACTAGCAAAGGTATCTGGGGCTGTCTTGATCAAAATTTATTGTCTTTGAACATCAATAACACGAAATTCTTGGTTTTCTCGTTAACTGCGGCATCAAAAACAGAGCTTCGTCTTCTCAAGCTTCACCAGTGTCTAAGAATGAACGACATAATAAGCCTATGTGGCTGCCCTGAGATTGAACGAGTAGATCATATCAGATATCTGGGCGTTATAATTGATGAACTTCTTTGCTGGTGGAAGCATGTGGCGGGTACCCTCTGAGGTTTGAAAACTTGTTTACAGATTGTTCAATTAAGAGTCGCAATACAAAAGGAACTATTGCGGACTGTTTACTATTCATTTGTAGAATCAATAATAAGATATGGAATACTGGTCTGGGTAGGGGGCTAGCTTTCCATGCATCGATAAATCGTTTAAAGCACAAAAGCTACAGTTCCGGAAAACCGTTGTCCGTTGTTTCCCTCAAGTTAGCTATTTTCAGAATCGAAATTGCTGTGTCAAGCAATTGTACATTTCAAAGGTTTTGCTGATGATAGGTTTCTTGAAGGCATTCGAACTGCAGGTAAATTGGCATCATTGGCACAAGAAAATTGCATAGCTCTTCATATTTCTACCGGGAGGATCTTTTGCCATTACCGCATTATACAGGTCGCCTTCTTATTATTATGATAAAACAGAATTCTTACTGACCTAGAGCAAACTTTTAAATCAAACAGATATTACCACATAGTTGTGGGCGATTTTAACATAAACACAATGAGTGAAATCAACACCGGCAAGTATAGTAGAACAGTATGAACACTTACTCAGCGAGTCTGGTTTCACTCACTGTATCACGCAACTGTGTGTTTAGACCACATACTTGTGAATTTTAATAAAGAATTAAAACCAATAATTTTCCAAATATTAACCTTAAAGTTATACTTAAAATTAGTTATTTATAGGGTTTTTTTAAAATTATTTTACAATTAAGTAAAAAGTCTATAGCTATACAGTTTCTTTTTTTTTCTCCATTGCATGTTTTCAGGGCATATAGTCTATTGTTTAGCAGTTAGATTTATTAGACTGAGAAATTTGATTTATTAGAAATTGGTTTTTATAAAATGTCATTGTTTTCAGCACTATCGGAGCTTTTAAATCTTCCTTTGTATTGTATTACTACATAAAAGAAGAGAACACGTACCCTAGGACATGGCTTTTAGCCATAGTCGGGTAGGTCAATTTCCTCCACCTTGTTCATTGTGAATTGTTGTAAATTCATTTAATATCTTTTGGAAAGATTGTGTTTCAGTTACTATTGTGAACAAATATGGAAATAAAGTTTATTATTATAACACTTGGAGAAGACACACAGCCTATTCGTACACTCCAAGAATGAATACGGCATTTGACAAGAGTTTTTAGGTTACCTTGGCCCAAAACTCGTATTCGGTCGACATTTAGACCATCGGCCCATAAGTTGTCCATCACAAACAGGCATTCAAATGTTAAAGTGAAAACCGGAATTAAAAAATGAATTTCAATGAAAGATTTGATTAGTGTGAAAAAATGTGTTTCTTATCAGCAGCGTCTGCGTAACTTTTAGGAATGCAGTTTGGCTGGGCGATCGTCACTGATCATAACCATCAAGATAAGCACGTTTATTCCAATTAAAAAGAACAAAAATAAATTTGTAATCGGCGAGTCGGTTAGTCAGGCTAATCAGTTTTAGTAAAATATTAATAATATTTTTTTGCCTGATTAGGCCTAATAACAGGCTGTGTGCTGGGCAAGCAACGGGCCCAATGTCGATACATAGGCCTATTCATTCCACCCTTTACCGACCTGCTACACCCTGCTGAGTTGGGGGTGACTCTATAGCCTAGGCTTACACACGTAGGTACCTTCCGATAAATCTCCATTAGGTGTCAGATCGATGTGCACGCAGCTTTTTTTACACCGAACTGTTGTTTAAAATAGCTAGATGTCAAATTTTGAACGTGACATTTTGTGATGCGTGCCCCGTACATCCTGCAATAGTTTAAAAGGCTACGAGGCAAAAGGAGTCTGACTATGGAAGATGAAGCGAATCCGCAAATAAGGTACGACCAAACTTAAAATTTGTTTGCGCCAAACGGAAAAGTAATAGTTTTACGACTTTAACTGGTTGGCCCTCTAATGCCCTATAATGAAGCCATGGCCCTCTCTGCATACACCTAACACGCCGCGCATCGGCCCTACAATTGTAGAGCAGCGGTTATCTTGTAAAGGGTAGAACCCTTTACCCTTTACAGTCGAACACGTTTATTACTTCAGCGTGATAAATTAACGTTGTAAGGTATAAACAGGAAAATCAGTTTCTTTTTTTTTTGAAAAGCAGGCCGATAAAAAAGAAGAGAAAAATTCTTACAAGTTTTTTGAAAAGTAAAAACACATTTAGAGTACGATATCGAAATGATATTTACTTGTGTACTATTTTGTGCGGTTTTGTTTGCTACTCACCTCACACGACTTTCTCTTAATGAAAACAAATAGTGCACATCGCTTCCACGACATGTCGCCTATTGGTTGGTGTAGAGGCAGGGCAGGCGTGTGGGAGGGTGGGATCAGGTGGCAGGCACCACTACTCAGGCCTACTCTTATTCTACTGGCATAATTAACTTTTAATGATAATTTTTTAAATTATTCTGTATTTTGTATTTGTGTCTGAGGCTTCGCCCCATGCAAACAGTTGCATACATACGGCCACACTTACTCCAAATTTCATGCAAATAGATAAAGAAAATGTAGCGACTAAAAATACAAAAATACATCATTATAAATTATCTTACCATCTAATATACACATACGTAAACACATAAAAACCAAAAAAATAAATTTGATCACTTTTTGCAGGAATCAGTTAAAATTAGCTACTAGAAATTAACATTTAACAATAATTGTTAGCGCTACACCATAAAATAAATTAAAACCTCATTATAGCCTATAGGCTATTTTCAAGATGTGATAAAAATGCTGTTATTGTTTGTACGCTTTACCGGTCTACGTAGGCTATGTTTCGTCTGATATTAAAACGTTCAAACAATTATTATAAATAGATGATTAACGCATTTCCAGTTTCTATTAAGCTAGCGCCTATATATATATATATATTTGTAATTGTAACAGAAAGAATAAATTTTAAGCTTTACTGCTTACATAGCGGTAGACTTGGGGCCTACTGACGATACCTAATCTAAAATCATAGGCTAATAATAGGTATAGGTATAATCCTAATCAGTGTTATCCTTTACTACAAAATACCGTCCACTACAAACGAATACTAATGAACAGCTATAGGCCTAACACATAGGCCTATCGCCTGTCGTCTATCGCCTATAGCGAAGATATTCTGTCTTTTGAAATCGCGATTCCACTGACCAAAATTGGCCCATGTGCTCAGACCACTAACCTTCCATGATTACATATCGCTGACATCAGATTCTGGCAGAATAAGCTTAGGCCTAAATATTTTTCAAGCATTATCGACTTGTTGAAAGCTCTGCTAGACTAAATTTCAATGGATAATACCAACTTATTTTTATGAGCGAGCAAAAAGAGTGGTGCTTAAAATTAGATCGCCATTTATCAGTGTAGTTTCATGTAATAACACACCTCCACCTCTAACACACACCGCTTTCATCTCCTTACGGTTTGGATTTTGAAAAGTCCTTCTCACCCGATCACACTAGAAACATATATTGCTGTTTAATGTTTCAAGCTGCACTGATTTCGGCTGGACGATGATCGATGAGTCGGATTGTTTTTACGACTCGATCGAGAAGAATGGTCATGGCTCGGGGATCCATTCGAAATCCCACTAAGGTCGGCCGATCAAATAGACACCCCTCTCTGGTGATAGCCCTATGCACAACCAATTTATGCTTTCATTTTCATACGCTGAAATGTACATGTGACATTAGTAAATTTTCAGTGAGCTATCCATCAAAACATATAATCAACGAAAGAAAACTTTCCCCTTGCGTTCCATAGCTGTTTTAGAACAGATGGATCAGAAATCATACTGTTCACATCATATAGGGTTAATCGGACAACACACACACACACACACACACATGCACACATCTCTAAAACTTTGAAGTTGATTGAGAAGACTGGCAAGCAGTAATCCGGTTTCAGACGACTGTTGAACCGAGCCGCAACACGTAACTGGCGGTGACAGCCGGGTGAGTTGATCGGACAGAAACAGCCGCAAGGCAGGCATGCATTTGCTATTCATTTCATCCCCTACTTTACTTAACGGGAGAAAGCTACCATAAAATATGGCTCGACTAAAACCGACGTAACATAAACGTTCCATCTCTCTTTTCATCCGTCATCCCTTTGCTCTTTATAACTCCAAACTCGTACATGTCGTTTGATTATCGACAAAACCTTTTTCAGTCAACGTAACGACAGAAAACTATTTCTTGTTTTATAATCGGCCCAACGCGTTTGACATTGTTCACTAAAATGCGGTTCGGCAGAAAATAGGTAGGCCTGTACCAACGTGTTCAAAGATCGCATCTATTTATACTTAAAGCGGCTGTAACCACTTTGAGTGTATATGCAGAAATATCATAAATTATATTTCGATTGTAAAAATGGTATAAACGGTGAAAGAAACAGTGAGTCTGCCCTTCTCCTTACCAACCAACGCACACACGCTCCGCTTTTGAAGGGCAAAGAAGACACTGCGAGAGAAATCCGATTTCCGCGGTGTGAAATAAACCTGCTGTCCTTTCCTCTAATAGATATTGTATCCGAACTTAGAGGTCTGTACAAGTGGCTGAGGAAAGAGTAAAACTGTAGACCTATATAGGACCTAATACGCAACTAAGGCTGTCATCTTGAGAATGGCCTCGGCAAATAGAACCTGCCCATGGTTCACTTGTACAGTAGCCAGAAGGACATAGTAGGGGTGAGCCTACAATTTCGGTATCTACATAGTGTAGGCCTGTACATTCAATGACCAGGGATGTGTGGCAGAAAATCGCACGTCTTGCCATAGTTGGTAGGTGTATAGGCCACACATGACTTATCCGCAGTGGATGTCTCATTAAAACAGAATCAACTACAAAAGTTGTGACCATTCAGTGGTTCTACAAAATCTATCTATTAATTTGTTTATCTGGGATAAGATCTGCTCATCACGAATAAACTGACAAAGAAAAACGTAAAATGGCAATTCGCTGATTCCGTACACTCACTTCCTTAAACTCGCTATTTTGCTGCTGTGGCAAAAAAATCAGCGTTCTTAACAGGTAACCAAAATCAATCAAACATTTAGTTATATTTACCGAGTAATAACATGACTTTCCCAGTCAACGTTTCTGCACAGGCTCACTGGACCAGTCTAAGCGATTGTAAGGTCAGCCTTCCTTTTCGCGTTTTGTCAACAGCACAGCCTTCGCGTCACCCATCCCAAAACTTGAAAATAAAAATTTATTTGTTTTTGTTTACGATGTTTTAAAGCCGATTAAGACTTCTTCATGAGTCAATCTCGTGTTTACAAACCGGCAGTCAATTTCCCAGCCTTTGTGTTGTCAGAACATATCGTTCACAACACGGCTGGGGTGCTTCTGCCTTAAAGTAGTGTACGCGTGCTTAGAATGTTTGGCCCGATTCACATGAAATATTCCATTAAAGAAAGGCGGCGTTATTATTTTATAATGGCCTTTTATAAAATTCCTAATTTTGCTGTTGCCTTCGACAAAATTGTTTTATGTCGTTTACCACTGACTTCTACTAACTGTCAACTTCGTAGCAGCCATTCCTTCAGTTCAGCTGTAAATTGCAAGAAGACTGACCAAGAAATAAAATAAATTCTCTTCTTGTTTAGATAGAGAATGACACGATTTATTCTCAAAAATTCTGTTGATTTTATTAAAGAGGATAAGATGCGGGGTTTGTTTTGCTTTTGAAAATCGGAGGGTGACCTTTCGCTTCAACACTTCAAATGGAATTTGAATCGGAAGGAGGGTTAACCGCCTACGTGAGTCACATAATTGTTCTCTTTCGCTGTTTTACTAAGATGTAACACAAAACTGCAGGATTTAAATGCGGTTTAGACTTAAGAAAAACAGATACAAGCCCTGCTTCGGAAACACATTTATATGAAGCTGAAAAGATACCATAATGCCTTATGCCATGTGCCGTAGACTATAATGCTACAGTACACAGCAAAACTATGCATGCCAGAAGATGCGATGCAATAATAATTTAAAATATAGTATTAATGTTTTCATGAATAACGGTATAAGTGAAGCAGTAGTAAAATATTAGTGGTGGTTAAAATTTTAGAACTAAACAGCGGCGCGGCGCGCGCGCGCGCGTGTTAACCCTTCTTTCCGACTACTGCCCACCAAGATACGCACTTAACCAGAAATAATATGTCCACAATCATAATCGGTTATCACTGCTTCAATGCTAATCATATAGGCTACACTGGCAGTTACAAGATGCATCAAGGCCGTGCCGTGCTTTTCGTACAGGGAGGGCCCCACGAGATGCGAAACCGTAATAAAATTTCAACCATTCAATAATTAAAAATATTTAGGCAACGCCATTCTAACATATCGGTCTATCACTTCAATATAGATGTATACCTAGGCCCTATAGGCCTACGATTTATCATTCGCTACCTCTGCTTAACCGCTTTCGGTATCCTTTAATTTCTGTTTCTGGCAGGCACGTAGCTGGGGGGGGGAAGGGGTTGAGTGGCTTCAACCACCCGAACGGAAATTCAAATAGCACACTAGACCCATGCCGCGGGTCCCTGGTTCGATTCTTCGGGTTCAGCTCCTCCCCGGAAAAGATCCCCAAAACAGTCCCCCGAACCAAAATCCTGGCTACTTGCGAGGTTTCTGACGCAAGCGCATCGTTGACGAGTGCTCGCCAGAAAGCCTATTTACTGGCTGACAGACGTAAATAAATCTGGCCTTTCTGACGTTTTAATGTTATTACTGAGGGTAAAAGGAAGCAATGAGGTGAAAGTGGGAGGACTCGGCGCCAATTGATGGTTTATTAATTTTTCACTTTTGCCGATTTGGTTGAAATCTAGAAGAGGTCGGCCAAGTGAAGCGCTCATGAAACAGTTGATAAGCGTTTCTGTTAAAACTTAATTTTTGCTTACGACTGTAGGCTGCTCTAAGCCTAGCTTACTTATTTCTGTGTAGTAAGCACAAAATTAACTCTGTCAATCCGTAGAATTCTCTCAGGTCGTACAAGTATCGTTGTCGACTTATTGTGACAGGCTAAACTATGGCTATGCCGAGAGAAAGAAGTGTTCGACTGGATAACAAAATTGCTCACCAAATGTTTACCATGTCGCTAATCGCAACACTAATTTGCCTGAATAAAAACCTACTTATCTATAAATTATCTATAAAGCCATGGTATTTTAAATTTTATTACAAAAAGCTAAAAATATCTTCGATTGCTTTAACATTTTATAGTGTAGGCTACACGCATTTCTTTCTGAATAGCTTTCAATGGAAAAATATATAAACTTGTAAGTAGGCCTAAACGCTGGGCTGAGGCAAATTGTGTACGTCTATCATTTGATACGAATAGATGGACGACACGCTTATTGGAGTAATTCGTTTTTTACGTCTGACTGTTTTCCAATTTCTGCTAATGCAGACGGTGGAGAATGATGATAAATGAAAATGAGCGATAAAAAATGCCAAACCTGACCGGGAATCGAATCCAGGACCACGGCGTAGAAGCCAGCCAGTTGCGCTAACCATTATCGAAGTAAGCAAGTAAGAAGTGGTAATAAATTAATTTAACATAGGCCCGCCATAGTGTTACAATTTAGGCTCATCACTTTTATGTTGACATGTCGTAGGCCTACAGGCTCCGTTATAGGCCTACTCCCTTCTATAGTCTGCTGGATGCAGCTACAAAAAGCCCGTTATTAGGCCTACCGCTTTAGGTTTCAGGTTGTTCGGTCGATACTATTCCTACTTCATTGAAACTTTGAAACCGAGGTGAATATGCAATTATCTTTTGTACAAGGAGGACTCGAACTCGTATTGTCGTCCGTGGTGTGTCCGTAGAATTTGTTGGACGTGGACTATTGAACCGGTGCGGCGGGGCAGTTTGTTTTTATGAGAGACTATTTTATAATGTTAAGTAGCGTTGGTAATAACCCATCGCCTCACAACTAACCACTCCTAGCCTACTACTTATTTTAACGAGCACAAACGAAACAAAATTTGTGAAGCGACCAGCACTTGATTCGTGCAAAGTGCGTGGGTGCAGAATCGTCCATGTCGGCCCGATTAAATATTATGTAGTTAATGAAGTGTCGGGAGAAAGCGATAAAATATTCATATTTAAATCATGCGTTGTCCATGAAAAATAATGTTAAGCGTTCGGATTCAGACGGAAAGAAATGAAGGTCGGGAAAGATGGTGCAGTTGAAACAAAGGGATAACCGACGTCCACCAGATCGACACAGACACACAGACTAACAGAGAGCGAGCGAGACACAGCCGGATTAAAACAAGAGAACCCCGTCTAATAACTCATATCGATGCTCCGCCTCATTCCAAATTAAAAATACTCTACCACTCCATAAACCTACCCTCCCTTGCTCCTCCCGCCGTCTACCAGTGTCGGTAGTAGAACTTCACCGGAAATTGAGTTTGTGAAAAGATGATGATGATGATGATGAAGAAGAACAAGAAGAAAAAGAAGTTATTGTTATTACGGGAGGTGGAAGCTACCTACCGTATGGCCGTATGGCCAATGATTAAACCGATTAGTGGGAGCGGTGGGTTGGTTGGGGCCTGGACCCCATAAATCAACCACCTTTAACACCGTATTTATTAACAACGACTGGCTGTAACCGATTATCGCGACAACGGATCGACCGGTGAGGCGGGGCGAGGCGAGGCGAGGCACTCGGCCAGGTAGTAGGTGCTTAGCCGCCACGAGTAGGCTAGTAAGTAGCCCAAATAAACGTTCAAAAAACAACGTCTCAACCAATAAATACGTCTACCGGCATACCTAAGGCATAGCCTACTATAAAACAGCGTCGATTATCGGTCGCACAATCTAACCCCAGGATAGCAATTAAATGTTATTCTTTCACTGACCCGTCTCAAAATATTATCGTCCCAGGATGAGTGGCGTATGGTCTTTCGACCGGGTCCGATAAGTTCTGCTAGTTAGGCGAGTATTTATAAAAGTAAGTGCTTAACAAGCGCTCTCTCCGTTTCGGTACCTTTCGATAGACCCGTGTTAACCGATCGCGTGTGATCTGTGATCGTCTGCAGCTTGCATCCATCGGTTAGCTTTTGCTTGCCTCCCTGCTCTTTTCCTCTTTTCCACCGTGTAACACTTTTTCCGCGATCAAAAATTCATTTACCTTACAACCGTATTTATTTATTCGTCATGTGTTACGTTAGACGTGAGGCGATGAATGAATATTTATCGACCCGAATAGGCATAGGCGTACATTAGTGTCGTCTATCCTCCTACGAGTAGGCATACACTGTGCAATCCACTGTTGCTCTGTAGCGTTCTCGCCGACTGTGTTTTATTTATCTGACAACGAATGAATCATAATGGGCCTACTAATAAACCGTTAGGATCTAGTCAACTTGAAATGACTGCGGCACGGAAACACTAGATTCAAGTTGGCTGTTCTCCCCGAAACCGAGTGACTGGTGACTCATGCCAGTAAGATGAGTAGCTGGTGAGGTACTCGTGCGAATCGTGTCCAGGCCTAATGTTTACTTGCGTCTCATTGTGGTTTAGGTAGTCTATCTGTTGAGGTTATCGAGTGATTTTTATGACCCCGTCGAAAATACCGCGAAGGGTTAAAAGTCGCTTAGTTTATCTCAAATGGATGACAGAATCTGAGTATTTACAATTACCGCATATCTTTTTATCCTCTTCCGAAAGAAACTATCCGTAGACCACCGAAGAGCCCCGTACTTCTTCCAAGGTGAAATACGCGTGAACGACATAGATAGGCTACTCGAGTGAAAATCAGTTTAAAAAAGCAATTTCCGTGAATGTGGCTGTTTTAACCTATTAAAAACTAGTTGCGTGTTTGAGCAGAAACTACAGAAGTGAAATTAAGTAATATGATGTGTTCACGTACGCCCCGAAGCTGAAAACCAATATTTACTGATTAGCCTACATGTTCTTTTTTGTTATTCGTGTGATAATATTCACTTTTCTTAGTTACAACTTTAAGCATTTTATTACGAACAAAATTATACGTAGCTATAGCCTAATATCTTTCAGTCTTCAGGTGAAAAACCAAGTTAAAGTTACTGTGTCCGGAAGACTCCCAAAAAAGGAGGAAACGACTGATGTGTCTAAATATGGACACTGTGTTAAATAATGGATCACATATCAGTTACTTGCTTCGATAAGCATGTCGTCTAATAACTTTTACCAAACAATAACCAATTCACCTCTGTCACTCTTCAAAATTCCTTTTCTAAGGTGAGTAACTCTTACATTCTGTAAAACGGTATTTTGCTATGCATAGCCTACGTACATAATCACAAGAGAAATGCAAAGAGAGGAAACTGTAAGCTGTTTAAGCTTGTTAAGTAGTGGTCTGCACAAGGCGAGGTGATTAGCCCCCCCCCCCCCCCACTATACTCCCAGTGGCTAACTGTTTTCTCAATTTTAAAAAATCTCCATATATCTCTCAAAAGAATTACCCCACGCTAAAATAGCTTAATGTATATGAGGCAGAATTAGAGCGTGATAAGCTGCGGTTAGCTATTTTTCATAGTTTAATTTGGAGATTTGTTTTAATGCAAATACCCCAATGATATTGTACAACAGATTTGATCGGTTTACAAATTGTGAGACAAATATCTATCTAGTGACGGTCCCAGAAACTTCCCAGTTAGAACATGTTCTACGATATTATTGCGAATAAAGTTGTCCACTTCTCTGTTTCCCCCAGCATTATGACTGTTTCTAAAATTTATTAACTTCCACAGCATCTACCAGTAAACTCTTGTTCATTACTTTTGTACCATCACCAAATGATATATTAGATACGGTTCCAATAACACGGGACCTGAAATTGAAACCTGTGAAATGTCAGCTTTGATCTCAAGCTTTCCAGATAAAAGACTTTGAAAAGTGAAAAGTCAAAAGGGAAAGATAAAGGTCTTTGAAAAGTTTATCCCCAGCAACAGTTGTTAATTTCACAACTGTAGGCCTACTCTACCTGTAAGGTAAAAGTGAAACCATTTGAGTCCTACATGCTTAATGACTCTGTTTTCAAGAGATTTCGTGAACAACAAAATAACTGAAAGCTTCGAACATGGCTAAGGATTTTCATCCTGCATCAAATAATTCAACACGTGAGGAGATTGCAGCTTTCATTCATTTTCCTTTTTCAGTAAAACAAACTGATTGATTAATTGAACACCTTTTCAATAATTGTACTAATTGTGTTTAAAACATTTATGTGCCAATAATTTTTACTGATTGGCCTTTTCAGGAGGCCAATCGGTAAACAAAGAAGGTGGTCAATAAAAATTTATCACTTTCTTAAAATTAGGCAATATTATAACCTACCCCCTACAACTAGTTGACGAATACCTGTACTTCTAAAGAGAAATTAATTAAATGAAGGATAGCGTAATTAAAATACTTTTACATTATCGAAAAGTAAAACCAGCCAAGCTTCCTAGCTGAACCGTTTTATTACTTTTAAAACTGTCAATATTTATTAACAGTTGATGATTGCCCTCATGAAACCGGGCTAAACACAAACCGATTTATAGCATTGTTACCTATTACCAATCCCTCTACACATCCTACTGTTTCCCTAATCTGTTGTTTAAGATTTCAAGCTACTTGCTGATAATAATCGTTAAAATAATTACTAACTTCTAAACCATTCTTTATGACCTATTTATTAATGGTGTCCGCTGTTGACCCATTTCAACCTCCTTTCATTAACATTTTCTCCTCGATGTTAGATATTCTTCAACCAATTTCATCGTTAGAAACCCAAGTACCTGCATGGGTTCAAGCGCAGTAGGGAAATTTAACAACTGTACTATTGACCTTGGTGGACTGCGAAAGTCCACCAAGGCCCTGCAATAAGTGAGTAGGGCTACGTCATGCCTTCTAACGACCGCATTCGAGGTAAGCACTTCACCAGCCATGCCTCGGTTGCATCACTCACCCAGATGGTCGACGCAACCAACTCCTTGGTCTGCGTTAGTAAAAAATGCAAAACAGACGTAAAAAACAAAATAAAAAAGCATAGCAATATCCAAACGAAGGAACTACTTCCGTTTCACGAGGGATGTTTCCCCCAGACGGTGTTTACAAAAGTAGGCTACTCTGGTTCACAATCATCCGGCTCTTTGGAAATTCTTCCGAAGTAATCGGCATCTTCGAGATTGGTACAGAGAAATTAATTGTCGATAAAGGCAGAGCTGATGCCGGAATCGGCTTCTAGAGAGGTGCCCAAGTACGCATCTAGATTGGCTGGCAAGGATCAAACAGCGCACGGTTGGCTCAAGTGGCTCACCATTACTCCGGCTCGTGATGCAGCAAATGGCCTGAAACCCACACACCACACACGCGCGCGCACACACACGACTACCTATCACTCATACCACGAAAAGAACACCATGGGATGATTGGATAACGTGGGGGGGGGGGCTTTCAACAACAGTATCGAGCATTTCATGAAGAATCACTCCACGTAGACGTACCTCTTTCAACCTGTTGCAGCCAATTACATCAATAGGCCTGTAATACGTGTAACAGATCTGAGGCGTTTTATAATTAGCCTACTTCTAAATACGGTCTCAATTACTGCAATACAACTAAGAGAAAGAAGAAAGAGACTTCGTTTTCTCATTCATTGTACAAGGTGGAATGACGAGGCGCTGTCTGAAAAATTGAAATATGGTCTTAACAACCTTATATAGGTCTACACAAATTCCATAAGTTGTCAAGCAATAAATTTACATTGAAAACATTTTAAACAAACAACCTAATCTGATGAGAAACACTCACTCGGCATTTCTTCTTGCCAATGTAAAATAATGAAAAAATAACCAAATTTTAATCGTGAGTGATGACGCAAAATGAAAATCAACCTTTGTTCGACCTAAAAATACGGAAAATCGCTAATTGACGCTAAACTGCGCTCTATAGAAGAAAAATGTCTGAAATGAAAGTTATAAATTTTTTTATGTTCTACAATTTTAGTTAGTGTACGTTTGTCAAAAAATGCCATCTTATAAAAACTCCATTTTATACCGTTTTTAATTAGCAAAATATCAATAATTGCCGCTAAAGCATTGCAGAAAAAAATGTTTGAAATAAATTTGTAGGTTTTCAATTTTTCTACGACTAATTATATAGGCTAGTTTTTCCGAAAAACGCATATTAAGACCACAGTCTTAAAAAAATTACCACAAGAGCACAACTCCCCACAAATTTCAGCGTAAATTTCTCGTAAAGCTCACAAATGTAGTAGGCCTAAGTGAGACGGCTTTTAAAAAATATCGTAGAAGCCACTTTTGAGAAAATTGCAATAACGTGAAAAATTACACAAATAAATGACTACTTCCGGTTGACCGATTTTGATGCAAATAATGTTCGCGTCGGATTTCCTTAAGGTACCTAACGTAAGTTCCTAGTTTCAACTTTTTACGATATACCGTTCTTGAGATATTTCGCTTACGCACCCCCCCCCCCACACACACATACACCAGTTGGTAAAAACATGGTTTTTGAGTTCAGGGGATCTGAAAACGTATATTTCCGGTAAAAACTCGATTTCCTGGACCTGAAAACGATAGGCCTTGGCACTTTTATTCCCTATATTTCATATACGGCAAGAGAAAGTAAAAACAGTTCAAAGCAGCATCGCGCTGAAGTTGGCGCAGTCATGATAAAAAAACTAAAAAAAAATATAGATTGGCCTACTGAAATTAAAAAGAGTTCAGGGTAATGAAAATAAGAAAACGAATGTGTGAACTACTGCTTACTGAAACAATTTGTGAGTCAAGTTGTAAGACCCCTTTAGGCTGGGCATGGGCCCAGCCTAAAGGGCTGGGCACAAGGAATGGACACATTTACAAGTCAATAGGCCTATAGGCCTAGACTAATAGGTCAATATAGACCTACATTGATCAAAACCATTATAGGCACACAGGTTAATGTAGCACTTGACCAAGTGACGTAGTACGTAATTCGTGTCGAATAGAAAACCACTCGGATGGGAAATCTTATGACCAAGCACTGCGACTAGCCGAGCAAATGACTAGAAACGTAGCCTACTTTGAAAGAGATCGACAAACTTACAAAATAAGCGACAGACGACTGGTGAATAGATGGTGTGTGATGAGTTGACACCGCAACACTTCAATAAATATTCCTCTCTTATAGCAACCGATGTTAAATATTCACCCATACCAAACACACAGCAGGCAGTAAAATTATAAAGTTTCATTGATTAGGTCTACTCACTTAGTGAAATTAAGGTTGGCTCCTCCGTAACCCTGAATCCTATTAGTTCCTTAGTAGCCTATCATCCAGTGAGGAGGTTTAAATTCTTGTTTAAATTTTCCTTTGTGTGAATTGTAGTGAGTTCGTTTCCGATAACTGTTGCGAATTCGTCTGACGTGATTCAGTTAATAGTTGCAGACTTCGATAGTTTTGTTGACTTGCCGGTTAACCGGGCACTACGGTAGGTAGGCCAAGTTGATTTTCGGTTCATATTAATAAATTGTCGTCTGTTAGGCCAACATTATTACTATTCTTCGTAAGCGTCATTTGTTTACGAATTCAGAGCAGACCCATTGTTGTTACTTTTGTCCGATCATCGAGCTCGGAACCCTCAGAAAACTCCTTGACTTTTGTCGGAGCGTTTCACTGAATACTTTTTAATAAAAGTTTTATGTATAATATAATTATTATTTGTGTAATGATTTTTAAAACTTAGTTTTACTTTCTCTTGGCCTATAAGAAATGTACTCGTAGGTAAGGAAAGTAGACTATTGTTTTCATGTCAATTCTCCGAAATCGAGTTCTCTCCGGAAATACACGTTTTCAGGACCCCTGAGCCAGAAAAGCGTTTTTACCGATTGGTCTATCTGTGTGTGCTTGCGCACTCACGTCCGTATGTATGTGTCTGAACAAAATAACTCAAGAACAGAAAACAGTATGAAGTTTAAATTTGGAAACTAAGCCTACGACCATGGAGGTGACGACACAGATATTTTCATCAAAATCGGTCAACCGGAAGTAGACCAGTAGTTTTTTTGTGAAATTTATTGCTTTCTTTGTAATTTTCGTAAAAAATCACTCATAATTATTTTAAAAATTGCCTCATTTACCAAACGTTTTTTTCTCTACAAGTTGGGGACTGCTGAAATTCGTAGGAGAGTTGTGCTCACGAGGTAAAAATCTTTTTTTTTATTTCGACCTTACTATGCATTAGGGCCAAAGCGTATGTAATCAAAGTTATAGAAAATTAGAAAAACCTACAGCTTTAATTTTAAATGGGGTTTCTTCAGTGCTTAGATTAGCGTCAATTGCTAATCCAAATCAAAGTCCAACAGATATTGATTTTCATTTAGCGTCTTCCACTCGTGATTAAACAGAGTGTCCAGGGAGTCCAGCGAGATGGGATATTTCGTACGTTAGTTAAGGGCATAAGTTTTATTTAAGAAAAGGAAACTTTTCTCCAGCTGTCGAATTAAACTGATAATTTTTGTGAAGAAGAAAAATTACACCAACTTCATTATCACCTTTAAGCAATAACATTATTTCTAGTTAATTTTTGGAATGATTTAACAATTATTATAAACATTTACTTAATTTTCTTTGATAATAATTTATGATAGCGGTAGTTGAACCAGAACTACGTCGGCTGTGCCAGTGTAGGCCTAACTACATGTAGGCCTATGTAGCCTACACAATATTTTCAATTTAATAATACTAATCTGCACGCACAGCTCAAATCAAACTCAACACTTCATTTAGGCCTATTCTACACAGTCCACTATCAGCAAAGCAACACGTAGGTTAGGTTTTCATTATTTACGTTGGGAGGAGAAAGTGGTGGAGGTGTTTCACAGCAGATATTTAGGTTGTTTTGGTGCTGATTGTTCTGACTTGCCAACTGGGTGTCCGGTCAAGAGCGAGCGTAAGGATAGCCTACAGTGACGGGTCCTTATTCGAAAGAATGCCATTCCAAGCGTGTCATCAATTTATATAAATAAAGTTAACCTATGGACTTTACCACTGGACAAAAATTCCGTAGGTTTGACCTGTATCATGTCAAACCTATTACAATTCGGGTGATAGTAGATCAAAGAAGAACGGAAAAACGTGCGATACTCAGGACAGTTGATCCAGTTCAGAGAAATACTATGTATCAGGTAGCCTATACTATCAAATCGGTGCCTTCAGCTAAGTTTCTGATTTGTTTGAGGAAGATATATGCGGCGGCAATAATGATGAGGCGCAGGAAAGCACAAATAGCAAAAAAAAATTAATTTGGTGACAGGAACGAGAAAGGATTTGATAACTATATTGGGTTGTGCTTTGATAAAACCACAATCCAACTATCGGATAAAGGTGAGTAGAAAACTATCGTTGCGAATGTTTCCAATAACTTGGATATGGTTGGAAAGCAAAGCACCATTCATTCGCGACCAGATTTGACCCGGGTACAAAATGAGATGAAGTTGAGGATCTTGTTAGGTCTGCCACAGGTGGTGCAGTCGTCTGTACTACACTAAATACTAAGGACACTAGGTACGAGCCGATTCATGAATATATTCCTTCTGATGACTAGGATACAGTAGCTACCCCCGAGGTGTCGCCTAGAGTTGTTCCCTACTATTGTAGACTTTTAAAGGATAATAAGTTGTGTATAATGAACAGAACACCAGACAACACAATAACTCCGGAAGAAATCAAACACAAGGAAATCAATGCGTCACAGGCAAATATACATCACAATGTTATAGGACTAACGAAACACAGAATGAGCTTTTCGCTACTGTCACTGGATCCATTTATGATGTAATATAGTTACCACAAACAGCTCTCAATGAGCATTCAACTTATTCGAGTATTTTCGGAAAACTGGGTGGTCTAACGGGAGACAAAAACTATACCGAAAATGAAAAAAACGGGGTAGCGTGTTGGTGGGTGTTGGGACAGGAGTGTGTGTGCAGTTGCAGAAGGAATGATCTGGACCTCACCTCTGAATGTGTCTCGATTAAGCTGAAGGCCAAATAATATTGCTGATCTAATAACAGGTAATCTTTAAGTCCAGCCGATGACCCTAACGTACTAATTTAATGTTTAGAAAAAGTAGAAGAGAACTACATTCGAAATAGAAAGATCCGAATGGATAGTAGAGTGATTTTAACATACTGTACCTGCTGTTGAGTGATGGTCAAATACTGTAAACTGTAACGCTTCGTTTTACCCGTAAAACAATGTAATCGTAATGCTTTATTTTGTGGATGACTTGAACTAAGCCATTTTAATTAATATCTGCCAAAGCGAGGCGAATCAGTAGTTGATTTTTAACTATCTTATTTTGAAGTTCCAGTTGGTGTTGATGTAGGATGACATTCGGCTTGATCCTCTGCTGTTTAAGGAAGTTAAGGTTGACTGCGAGAGTGAAGAGAGGTGATTTTCTTGGTTTGTAAAATACCATTCGGGAAGCTGACTGTAGAGCAGTCTACGCTGTTCTCAATATCAGTGACGCAGAAATGATGTTAAGTGCCTAAATTTCCTAATCTAGGCACTTACTTCTCAAAGTTTATTGCTGACAAGAAAATATTCTTGTTGGTTTTCATCTGAGCTCATCAGATGTTTACAGATGAAATGCGCTTACCGAAGGAAATTTAAAAGAAGCAATCTGTCAGATGGACTGCGAGGTGGTATAAGAGGAGGATCGGAAGGCTCTCCTTAAAAGGAATTTCGAAACGGGCCATTATGTCGAGAATAAAGTTAATGTTCAACTGGCTGACTTGGTCAAGTACGTAAACTTTCTCCTAAATGAAACTAGAGCGATACGGCCTGTAGAATATTATCCACGGATAGTAACCGATGCAAAGCAGATGACTCAAAAATTTCGGATTTACTTTCGGTCTGTGTATCAGCCTGTGGAGGTTGATAATAGGTGCGGGCACAGTGGTTTTCTCTCAAGGGGATATTGATATTTCTCATACAACTGAGAGTATCATGCTGAAAGATATGACTGAACTTAGGCCTTATGACTTGAGGGCATTCTGCCAAACGTTGTTAAAGGTTTAGTTGCGTTTTTGGTTCCTGTTTCTACTTGGCTCTACAATTTCAACAGTTGTGTCTCTCGTGATTGCTGAAAGCTGCCGTTGGTCTCTCTTATACGTAAGAGGGGGATCTGCGGAGGTTAGTAATAACAGACCGGTTTCTATTTTGTTCATCACTCACCACAGGTCTTGGAAAAATTTGTGCGTGGCCATCTATATAAACGACACAAAATTGATTGATCCAGAACAGTTTTATGAAGCTCAGATCTACACTATCTAATTCATATTATATTTAGTTGTTAGTGGCTCCCACGCTTCTTAGGCTAATCAGAGGCTAAATGGAACTGGCTAAATGGGATTCTTGTTTGAAAAATTCACGGGTATGAGATTGCTCTCTAAATGTTGAGGTGGATTAGGCCTACTACGTTCTCACATTCTCACATTCTCTAAGCGAAGTATTTAGAGTGAAAGTGAAGTAAAAGTATGGGGTAAAAGGTCTGGTGGGTATTAAACAACTTCTCAAGTGTTCATTAATTTTTGTGAATTGCATCCAGGAGACTCAAGAAGACGAGTATAGGACATGTCAAGATAAAAATTATAAACCTAAATAACACTATATGTTAAATTCATGTTGCCATTCATTTATTAGGCTACCACTATTAACAAGCTGCCTTGAGCGAGCGTGTCATCCAATAATTTTTACCTAATGATAAACAGCGTTTACTAACAAATTCATTGTTTTTAACCAAAAATCTTTTTAGAAAGGAATTTTCGTACACTATAAAGTACAAGCAATTATCAATCAAATATGTTTTAGCCTTTTGAAACAATTTAGAAAGCCACAACTTTTTGGAGCATGTGGTAATTTAATGATGCATTTTCTCCCCGCCCAGAGCCTAAGTAAGTTTTTGTTCAAACAATTTAATGTTGCGATTAGCCATATAATAATAGTTTCTGTTTCTTTTGTTATGATAGTGAACATTGAAATTGTGCGTAAAAAAAATTTGCCTAACGTAATGAAATTGCCAATTTACGCTGCTTAAATAGTGGTTTGGATGAGGTGAGGTGGTTAGCTCCCTCCCACCCTCCCACCATACACCTAACAGCTTTCTTTTGAATTTTTAAAACCCTATCCATGTTAGTAAATATCATAATAAATATGATACAGAATTAGGCCTACTGTTGGTAAGCTACTTTTAACATTTTTCATCCTTCAATCTGTCAATGTGTTTTAATGCAAATATCCCAGATGATATTTCACCACAGATTTGATCTGAATAAAAATACTACGATAAGGATGTAACTCGTGACACTTCTAGAAACTTCACTGCTTATACATGTTGTAGGATATTGTTATGAATAAAGACACACACTTGCCTATTTATTTTTTATTTATTTATTTATTTATTTTTTTTGAATGGTGCTTGCTTGTGAACCATAAATACTGACACTTGTTCCCGCTGACTGTTAACATTAATTTATTGAGGAATTGCACTACAGGCTCGGTGTTAGTAAGTCTATTTTCTTGGAGAGCATCTACCAGTAAACCTTTGTTGGTGACTGAAGCACCATCTTCAGACAATAAAGTTCTGCTGTTAGATACGATTTCTTCTTGTATGAATATAAATAATAAAAACAAAATGAGACTCTCAATTGAACCCTGTAAAATACCACATTTGAATTCAAGTTTTTCGGACAAAATCTTCGTAAGTTTGCTTCCAACAACTTCAATTAATTTCCTACACTCTACTTTTAAGGTAAGATTAAAACCATTTCAATTTGTACATCGCTAACTTACTCTTAATGACTCAAATTTCTTAAAGAAGACCTTGTGGCCAACACAGTCGAAATTTATAAGAATTGAGTAGGAAGGTTTTTAAAATTGTGATGTAACGAGGGAAATAAGTAGTCACCAAACAACAAGGAAGTTGTTTACAAGTGCATTGATCCATCAATAAATAAGCCTACAACGATTATTTGTTATTGCTGAAAGATATCGACTGAATTTATGGAGCTCAGTCTGGACGAAACGGTGGTCATCACTCATTCAAGGAAACCACCTGATTTGTTAAGTCTGTTCAAAATACAGATACGTCCGATCTGTGAACGAAGTTTAAAAAACATCAGTAGCCACATTAGTGTATTTGACGTTCAGTTTTTGTTCAAGAAATAGGTCGATGATCGTTGCTAAGGCTAAGAGGAAGCATTCCTAGGAATGCTTCTTTGGCAAGCAGGAACTTCCAAAGAGGCAGTACGGCTTTATAAAACATTTTTTTTTTTTTTTTTTTTTTTATAACACAATCGTGTTATACAAACGAGAGGTGACGACAGAAAAGTGGAGGCTGTCTAGTGTAGATCACTGTCTGCGTTGCATCGGCGGCGTTTTAGGATCATCGTATCAAGAATAATTACTTGAACTTTGGGAGTATCTACATTAGAAAAACAGGTAACACTTTATCACGTAATCTTTTATTTATAATAATAATTGTAGTTGCATTTTGATGCATGTTGAATTTATGGTGATTCACATTTAGTTAGGTTTGGTTATTCGCACGGTAGCGTACAAATACAAATTCTTTATTAGTCTTTCAACTTGTTACAGAGAAGCAATGAACTTGGCCCAAAAACACAATTATTAAAATATTAAACGATTTCATTATCACAAATTCATCATAAAAAAGATCACGTTACAATTATTAAGAAATCAAATCACTCTATTCGGTATTAAATAATATTACATTAGTGTTGTATTAGGCCTACATTAGGTGATCAGCCTGTAGTGTAGTAGGCTGGTTTCAACCCGTACAGATTTTACTAAGTAAAACGAGCAGTGAGGTGGTTTACCATTGCCTTCCTCAAACATTAAAAATATTACAATTATAAGAAATTATATTAAAATTAGATCCACAACTACATGAAGTCATTTACCTGTAAAGTGCAGTCAAAATATTCTTTAGTACTACAAAAAGAATTTTTTTTCAGCCAGTTTGAAAGTTTATTGCTGAAATCCGTGTCTGATAAGTCTTGGCGAACGGCAGTCTATTAAACATATTAATTTCCGAGGATGTGTGATATTTCATAGTTTTTGTCAATCTACATCTTTGAGAGTCCAATTCCTGCACTGTCCAGTGTTGTGGTCATGTTTCATTCTTCTAGAAGGGTGGTTGTACAAATTACCTTTAACTGCAACTAATACTTCAAATACGTACAGGTCAACAACAGTTTGTAATTATTCGAAGAGCCTTCTTCTGTACAATCACGACTTTCCCCGAACAATCAAACCATGTCTCAAAGTACTCTCAGAAAAAGCGAAATAGGCAATTTTTAAATGTCTCAGACATTTTTTGTTTTTCCCCATTTGCAAATAAAAATATAGCAATTGTGACCAGGACTACTTGTGATCAATAACAATTGCTAATCACTTAACAGATTCACCGCAGTTTCTATTGTCTATACCTCCATACTTTAATGTAATCACAAGATTATTAGTTTTCAATTTGTTCAAAAACAAGCCATTTATATAGAACCAATCACTAGCAGTTTTTATAGTAGGCCTACCGTCCCTTATAGAGGTAAGATATGTAGGCCTAATACTTTCATGCACATTCAACAAACTTGTATCGTCTGCATAGACGGTTGTAAAACATGGTAAGTTTGCGTTTAACTCATTTATTAAAATAATAAACAAAACTGACCCCTAGACAGATTCTGGGGAACGCCAAATTTAGTTGCTTAAGTTTTCCAAAAAATTACCACTTAGATATTTACAACTTGTCTACGATCATCTAAATAAGACTTGAATTAAGAAAGTTCTTCATCATTTATATTTCATAGATTCCAATTTGTTCGGTAAGATGTCATGTTATACCCTACACAGTGGAAAGCTGTGCTCAGGTCACACAAAGTGATCTGAGCGGTGAGTGGTTCTCTTTCAAGGCCCCAAGTAACTGATTTACTAGACTATCAATAGCTTTAATCGTTGACTTACCTGTACGGAAAAAAACTGCTGATTGCTAAAAAGATTATTGTTTTCAAAGAAGGAGTAGAGTTGTTTTTCAGAATATTTTCAAAAACTTTAGCCAATACTGGTACACACGATATAGGCCTGTAACTGCTAGGTTCTGTGTGTGTAGCCGTTTTAAAAATATGCACTATTTGAGAAAGGTTAGGCAAGATGGGAAAATTCCTGCCATCATAGAACGGTTTATAGACAAAGTCAAAGGATACACAATTTCATCAGCTATTTTTTTATTTTTATTAAAACACTCGAAAAACTATAGATACTTTTAGAATTTGAATTTTTTAAGGATGTTATTACTCTAAATACTTCTGGCATGTCACTACAGAAAATTTAAACTTCATGTCTGGAATAATGAAATTTTGTACACATTCCAAGGACTTTTCTGTAGATGAACTCAATTTGCTGCAGTCTTTCTCAACAGATGTCAGAACTCTTTAAAATCATCAGCAGAAATGGTAAGAATCATGCATGATACGAAATGTCTTGCCTCCTGCTCTATTGATTATTGACCATGCAGCCTTGCACATGTTTGGCGCTCTGTCAATGTAATTTTCATTTGCTAATCTTCTTGCTTCTTGCTTCTAATAGCTTTGCGATATTGAGGACAAAGGTTTTTTGGCCTATCACATGAGCTTGAGAGTAATTTGACCTATTGTAGACATCCCCGCACCAACAGAACGTAATTCTGCACGCTTTCAAGCTGACAAGTTTACCATTCAATGTCTGCACTTCTTGTATTGAAACTATCAGTGTTGACTTTGACTTCAATGATAGGAAAACATATTTTAAAAATATGCAATAGTATTTCCTGAAACGTGGAACAGCTCTCTCCGGTCTCTTGTAGTTAGGTCAAACCATTTTTCATTTAGAAGCAAACTTCTGAAATAGGATTATTTTAAAAGAGTGGATACTCTTTTACCCGAAATTATTCTTTTCATTGTTCGTGTATCTTTCCCATTGAAATTATCAAAACAGCTCAAATGATCTTGACCAAGAAAAACCTCAAAACCCAAAGCTTTATGATCGGATAACGCTTGGTCACAAAAGAATATGTCATAATCATGCGAGGAGAAATTTCTCATAATATTGTCTAAACATGAGTTAACTTTAGTGGCCTTTTCATTGGTGCAGTACAGACCAAATTGTCTGAGACAGTTCAAGAATCTCTTTACGGACAGGTTTTTTGTACTTATGTCGAAATCAGCATTCACATCTCCACTCAGTATAGGTTTGGTAAAACAGGTTAGGAATACGAAAAGCTTCTCCAACAAGTCAAGGGAAAGGGAAATTCCTATTCCTATAAATAGTAACCACCACCAAGCTAACTTTTGGTAACTTCAATTTTATGCCGGCAATTTCAAAATGAAGTTCCAGGCAAAAACTACTTAGATAAATTTTGCTGAAATCTACTGAAGTTGACACAAATATAATCACCCCTTCATGTATATGACTCTTTCTACAGAAACCACTTCCAACGTTAAAACCATCCAGTACATTGAAGTCAATCCCCTCAGCCAATGTTCACTTGGACATATCAAATGAATAGTTCCCTTTATTAACAACAGCTTCTAGATCCTCCATTTTATTTCTCAGTCCTTGAATATTTACATAGAATAATTTTAAGTCGGGATACTTAATACTTTTGGTATTTACCTTTATCACATGTGGATCTATTTCACCAGTTGTTGGGCTTTGTCCGTTTGGAGGCACCTTTGGAATTTAAAATGCCGGGTTGGTCCTATTGACGAAGAACCTTGCCACGTGTGCTTTATCTGGCCAGAACTCCGGGGTGTATATTTCATCATACATACTCGCTGGAACACCAACCTTGAAAGTTGAGTTTCTAGGTGATTAGATGTTAGCTTTTCAACCTCAAAGTTTCCATTTTTGTGATCCTTTCAACATTTTGTTACATCTTCACATGAAGTCTCCGGGCTAGGCCTAGACACAAAAATGAATCGCATTTTTTCATAGTTGAGAGGTTATGTTTTGTTTTTGACCTGCCTACTATAAAAGAATGTTTCTTAATTTTGGTTTTATGCTGCGCCTTGGGATATTTCAAATACTCGTTTTCTGCTATTGACATTCCTCACTTCTGAGCGATTGTTGTTATGTTTTGGCCATTTGTATTTCCGTTTTATTTCTCCCGTCTTCTTCGGAAACAAAGATTTGACCGTCCCATCGTAAAGTTGAGAATGTATTAGTTGTCACCATCGATACTTGTTCCTGATTGTGGTAAGTGCTATCACTAACAGCTGACGTCGATTGCATGTCATTCAAAGAGTTGCAGTTTATATTCAAGTGTATAGGTTCAGTTTCTCGTGAATGATTTTTATTAAAATTGGTGTCAGGGACTGAGTTTCTTTGTTACCAGACACTAATTTATAATTTATACTTATAGGTTTGGTGTCCCCAGTCGTAATGTCCGTTACAGCTTCGGCTCTATTGCTAACGGCTGTTTTAAGTCTGACATTTTCCGATTCCAAATCACAAAACCTTTTTTTCCATGTCAACCAGTCTCAAACTAAACTGATATATTTGATCTGTCAATAAATTTATGTTCTGTAAGTTGTCCAAATTTACTTCACATTGTAAGCCTACATTAACATGTTCACTATCATTGTTACTCGCTTCAGTCATACGACAGTCGTACATAGTCTGTTGTTTCCAGTTGGCACAAAACCATAGTACTTTACTTTTTAAAACGTTTATCATATCAGATTCACTACTACTTATATCACACTTAGTACGGTACCAAATCAAATTTTCCGTGGCACTAAACTGACATATTACTTTCAGAAATGTTTTTATTAAAGCACCCACGTAGAGAACGACTTGTGGTGTTCACCATCGTGATGACGTAGGGCCTATATCCACAGTGATCAGTATAGTAGCCTACTACTGTAATCTACTTAGTCTATACCTGATCAATAACACTCATTCTATTATAACACTCATTCTGGGGTCTTTCGAGAAAATCTGGTAATTAATAAAATAATTTTTTTTTTGTTATCAGTCTATTTTGCACAAGTCGTTTCGTATCTACATACCTGTAACACCCTACATCTTTTGTAATTTGCTTTACATATTCTAATCTTTGCCTCTCTTTACAATTCACTCCTTCAATATTATCCTCCATTATTGATAGCCCAATACCTGGATGTCTTAAGATATGCCCCGCTAGCCTTTCGCTTCTTCTGGTAAGATGCTTCCATATACACTTCTTTTTTCATCCACTCGCCTAAGAATCTCTAAATTACTTATTTTGTCCACCCACCTAATCTTTAACATTTTCCTATAACACCACATTTCAACAGCTTCTATCCTCTTCTTTTCTACAGCCCCTGTCACCCACGTTTCACTCCCGTACAATGCTACACTCCAAACATAATGTTTTAAGAAATTTTTCCTAATCTCTGTAAATTAATGTTTGTTGTCAGTAAGCTGTTTTTTATTTCGAAGGCTTTTCTAGCTTGCGCAATTCTGCTTTTGATATCACTTGTGCTTCTACCATCCTTTGTTATTTTACTCCCTAGATAGCAGAATTCCCCAACTTCCTGTATGTTTTCGTTGCCTACTTTTACATTTCCCATCTCTAAACCACTCTCGCTGCTGCACAACACTTTCGTTTTGTTCTTATTAATTTTCATGAAATAATCCTTTCTCATGATCTCATCCGTTCCATTTAAGATATCCTCTAGTTCTTTCTTTGTCTCGGCTAATACTATTCTCCTGCATATAATTCTTGTCAGTATCTTGGATGCATGGCACGTTAGGGTAATGATTCTGTAATGTTCACACTTCTCCGCTCTTGGCTTTTTGGTATGGGAATCATAATACTTTTTTTTAAAGTCCGATGGTACTTCTCCACTCTCATACATTCTGCACACAAGTTTGTACAATTTGTTTTGAGCAACTTCTCCTCAACGTGATAATTATTCCGATGGTGTGTTATCTATTCCTGCCGTCTTATTCATATTTGTATCCTTAAGTGCCCGATCGAATTCTTCCCGTAGTATAGGGTCCCCTCTTTGATCTTCTTCAACATCAGTTTCTTGTTCTATCGCATCATAATCTAATGCTTTTCCACTGTAGAGTTGGTTTACGTATTCCTTCCTTCTTCCATCCATTCTTCCGCTGCTTTCACTACCACCTCCTTCAAGTTTAACCACTCCTCCTCTACACTTCTTGTGTCATTACCTCTTCCTTCTATCCCTTTTTGAATACTCTCCTGGAAACCTATCTGGTTGTCTTGTTCTCTTAGTTTGTCTACATCCCACCTAGCATTTCCCTGTCTCTTCTTCAGTTTTTTAAGTTTAAGCCTGCTATCCATTACAACTAAGTTATTATCATTTCCTATGTCTGCACCTGGATAGGCTTTACAGTTCATAATCTGGTTTCTGAATCTTTGTCTAACCATTATATAATCTATTTGGTATCTTCCCTTGTCACCTGGCATCATCCAAATGTATAACCTCCTTTTGTGATTCTTAAATAGTGTATTGCCTATCACTCAATTATATTTGGAGCAGAAATCTACCAGCCGACTTCCTCTGTCATTTCTCTTCCCTAGACCATATTCTCCGATTATCTTTTCCTTCTCCAACTACTGCGTTTCAGTCTCCCACAACCATCAAATTTTCATTACCCTTGACAAATTTTATTACTTCATCCAATTCCTCATGTACTTGTTCTATTTCTTCCTCTCTATGTCAAGACGTAGGCTAGTAGACCTGCACTATAGTGGTGGGCTTTGGTTTCGTATCTACTCTAACCATGATAACCCTATCACTACACTGCTTGTAGTAGGTCACTCTTTGTCTAATTTTTTTATTCATTACTATACCCACTCCGCCCTGCCATCGGATGGCAGGGCGGAGTGGCACTAAAGCCATCGGGCTTTAGTGTTAATAACCCTATAATCCCCTGACCAAAAGTCTCGATCATCGTGCCAGCGTACCTCAATAATGCCTATAATATCTAACTTCAACCTATCCATTTTCCTTTTTAAGTTCTCTAACCTACCAGTATGTTTTAAACTCCTAAGATTCCATGTTCCAATCCAACTAGAAGAATTTTAGAAACTTTTATCTCTTTGATGAAGTTCCCTCTGATAGTTCTCGCCCAGAGATCCGAATGGAGGACTAGTTTATCTCCGGAATGTTTTACCAGAGAGGACGCCATCATAATTTTTCATATTTTGAAGTTCTCGAAGCTCTTGAAGACCTGCATATACTAAGTAAGCCTAACCAGAATCAGACATGAAGGAGTTTCCTCACGATAATTCTAGCCAGACAGAAAAATAAATAATAAAGATTCCTTTTAAAATTCAAACAAGTAGTTATCAACAAACTAATCAGTTAGACTTTCAATAAATTATTAGCATTATAACTACAAGGCAAATCATAAGTAAGCAACTTAAATTAAATCGATTACAATATGTTATTAAAAATATAAGAGATAAGCCTATATAAATTTAACTAAAAAGAAAAGAAAGTCATTTGCAATCAGAATAATTAATCGACCTACGTTTACCTAGAAAACAAATAATTGTACTCTAACATCTGTAATTTAGCAGTTGCAAACGAACAACTGTTAACAATCGTACCGCGGTAAGCACTTAACTGGTTTTAACAAAATAAACACATTTGCTTCACATAGTCCAAAAGACTGTTGAGTAACGAAAGAGCCGGATTCTTTGTACATGAGCAAACACACAGAAGAAAAAATATAGAAAAGTTGATAAATAACAATACAAACAATCTTTATAAATAAAATTTTGATTTTGTCTTGCAATTTTACAAAATGCCCCGATTTTTTTTCTGTGTCGGATCTACCCAGTAAGCAGCAAAACGTTCTTCAGCTTAATTTTGCCTGTTGGTCTGTAATTGTGTTACGGCATCGCGCAATCACGCAATCACGCAACCACCGCTCTACCAAATTAAATGAGTTGTGGTATTTAGATTTTATTACGTAATCGGGATGATGGCATCGGGATTGGGGCGGCACAGTTCAGAGGAAGGAGCAAACTCAACTAGCGATAAAGGCCTATCCGTTACAAATCAATGTATCAAAAAATGAAACGTTTAAAAATAAATAAGTTTGGTTAAGTAATACTTTTAATTTTAGCGCAAAATAACGAAGATATTTTGAATATTATTATGTGAAAAATTAAAGTAAATTTTGTCAAAAACGCTACCATGCTGTTACATCAATGTTTTGTGTTAGCCTCGCCCCATACGTAAACCGGTCTCTAGACAGCATTTCTGCCTTTTTGCCCCACCCCTTAACCGGACACATCAGCCCCTTACACAATTCATTAGTTGATCATTAGTTGATCATCGTGGAATGTTCCTCTTTGGTTCAGTTTTCTTTTTAACAGAATAAAAACTGCAATTGCATTGCCCTGCAGTAAATAATTGAAATTAGTACAATTATATTAAACAGGCAGAGATTACTAGTCTAACCGGGTCACTTATATAATAACCAATAAAATTGGAACAAATATTCGCACGGGTCGTTCTTACACCAAGTCCCATAGTTCCGAGCGATTGCCCTTTCCGGATTAAACACCGTAAACTTCCGGTCGTCCTCTATTTTTCATTACCGTCAATAAATCTCAAGTATTTACAGTTTCAGTAGTTGAATTTCAAGTGAGCAGGTGCACGTGGCAAGCTTTACGTTAACCTGGTCGGCTTCTGTTCACTTAGAAAAGTGACCTGCGCTGCTGTTGAAATGAACAACCTCCCCAACAGCCGACCTCTAAAGATTCGACCGCTTAAAACAAGTAGCTACGCCTACTATTTTTATAATCACACACTCGGCGTATTTCACATTTACTAACACGATCGATTTTTTTGAAAATACAGAATCGACTAGGTGTTTGAAAGCGATACAGCCATGTTTATGGCAACTGTAAACCGTGATGAAGCGTGTCGTCGGTTATTAGTATGAGAGTGATTTAATTACGACCGGAATAATATGATGTAGGCTTATAGGCAGGCAGGCGTAGAGTAGGCTACATGCGAGTTCTAGTCACTTGTGCCTATAAATAGGTGAATGTCTGGAGATTGAGTCTGTGAAAGGGTAAGAATCACTCGCATAGTCCCGTGCATTTATTAATAGCCTAGGACCGGAAGGAAAACAAGAGAACATAATGAGGCGATCGTGTTACGATCAGGTGGTGGGGCAAGAGGAGCAACAGCAGAATGCAATGTTGTTGTCGTTAGAGTAGTGATAAAGTGTCAAATAGTGATATGTGAGTCAGAGAGGTTCGGCAGCTATAAACAAGGGACTGTTGAAACAAGGGACGGCACACCTGACGTGAGTCGCACGCACACAGCCAGGAGGAGGACAATCCCTTAATTAATGGCAACGCACTGACGCACTGACCAACGCCAACCTTCTGTATCTATGCACCGTTTTAAGGAGGAAGCGCCTGTGCGCCTGTGCGCCTTTACGCCTTTACGCCTGTACGTCTGTGTGTGTACGGTCAGACGATCGGTCTGAAAAAGGGCAACTATCGGTGGGAAATAAAAAATATGTGTGCGAACAAACTATCTCAAGAACGGAATATTACACCAAGTTGAAACTTGGAACTTAAGGTAGGTACAGTAAGGGACAAGACGGAACATTTTCATTCAAATCGTTTTACCGAAAGTAGTAGTTTATTCGTGCTTTTTCGCACTTTTTTATGATTTTTTCAAAAACGGCTCCTGCGATGTTTTTATAAATCACCTCATTTACAAAATATTTTATGATGCCGAGCTTCAAGTATCTCGGGGAGATAATACAACGGAAGACCAGCGAAAAGGAAACGAACAACAGCAGGCTAGTAAAGATGGCAGATGCACTCCGAGCAACTTACCACTTGTGTAAAAAGAAAAGACTCTCAAGACTGCTAAGACATTTAATAACTTATCTTTTAGGCTGTTATCACACATTTTATCCACAGGCCTACACCTGTATTAAATAATGAGCACATAGCCTAATCGTATCTACTAGGCTACATTATAGGTACAGCCTACGCCTATCAAAATAGGCTAATATGAAACATTATTAGTTGATAATTAATTGTATAGCGCTAATAAAACTTTGGTCATTCAGCCTGTCACGAAACACATCACACACATACCGAATAAAAACAAGCTTCAATACAAACTTAATAGGCCTATATATTAACTTGAAGAGATGATAAAGTTCAATATAGAGTATGAAAACCATAATTTTTAATTTAATATTTGCCTGAACTTTCTCCCACGATTCATTTGGGAATACACATCATTCCAACTTTTGACTGCATGTAATAAATATGCTATTTTGGTAACACTAGAAAATATTCAGGGAAATAGTGAGAATTAATTTATAATCTTGAATAAATGAAAAAAAATGTATCTATGTAGGCAAGTGAGGCAAGATAAGAGGCAAGAGGTCAGAAGACAGCAGACAGACGTATAGGTTACGAGGTCGAAAACAATTGTACAAGGAAAACGAATGATTAATGGAAACTATTAAAAAAGAAGACTAAAATTTCACAGACACCTGTAAAGAATGGATGATAACCGGTTGACGAAACTAATTTTTAAGCCATTAAACAATAGACCTGAGGTGTCGGATGAATGGTTTAAAGAAGTCGCAAAGAATATTGAGAAAAACGGAATAAATCGAGAAGAAACCTTAATGAACCGAACCAAATTAAGAAAATTAATTACGGACTTATGGGCTAAGAGAACACCGCGTGGACAAAAGAAAGGAAAAAGCCTACAGTGAACGAATGCTGAGAATGTGGGCTGCATAAAGAGATTCCAGAAACGTCTAAAGCCACCTCATGTGGTCTAAAATTGGCCCTATACGAGAGAAAACACTAAATTTTTTATGCTCTACAGGACAATGTAAGCGACGTATCTGCTGAAATTCTTAGAGGGCTTGCTCTCGTGGTAACAAAATTGATTTTTGAAGATTTCGACCCTCATATGCATAATAGGGGAAAAGTGTAGGCCTATTTAATCAAAGTTGTTGTGAATTAAAAAACTCACAGCTTTTACGTGAAACATTTTTTCTACAACGCTTACTTCAGTGTCGAGTGGTGATTTTTTGTAGTTTGCTCATCCGAACAAGTAAAGTATTGGAATATTTAAGAATGCGGCCTTTATGTGCATTTTACGACAAAAGTATATTATAATAAAAGCTATAGAAAATTATAAAACCTACTTTTAATTCAAGAATTTTTTTGTACAGAGCTTAGTTTAACGTCAATTAGTTGATATTCCTCATTTTTAAGTTCTACAGAGGTTGATTTTAATTTTTCGACACTCACTCATGATTAAAATTGCTGTTTTGAAATTTACTTTGTTTACTCATGATTAACCGTAGGTGATATTGTTCATCGTCTACTTTAGCAAGAGAAAGTTGTGTGAGTGTTTCAAACCAGATTTTTCTTATTACTTTTTTAGAAGTTACTCAGCCAGTTATTATCCAGGAAGTTTTTCTGTACTTTTTCCGTATCTTGTAATAACGTTTAGGCCTATTACGATGACTGGTAAGAGTGGCAATTGTGACTGCTGTCGAATACGTACGCTCCCTCCCTCCCTCCCTCCCTCCCTCCCTCCCTCCCTCCAACCGTATTAACCCATATTGCCAATACATAATCGACTTCGATTTCAATCATTTCTAGAATTCTTTTCCTTTCCAACCAATCTCAAATGGCATTACTTTAAAAAATTATCGCGCAGTATGGTCTATACAAGAACAAGATTGCTGACTGACCCCGGTAGCCCTTGTAATACTTCTCAATGGGTCAGACCAAAATTCACTCGCCAGATTCAGGTATTCATCCAGTTGATGGTGCAATCTGGCCGGTAGCGTCCCTCGCACCTCTCCAAGTTCCACCAAGACCTGCCTCATAGTGACACCGATGGGTGACTGATGTACCGCTATCATAAAAAGCTTATTGCAAAGTACAAAACGTAGTCTGTATAGGCCTACTCTCTGATTTCATGAACGTAAACACTTAATTACTTTTAATATTTTTTTATACAACGACTCCATCGTTCTGAAAGCATCATTCAAGGAATAAAGTACTTTGCAGTCGTCTATACTTTTTGGAATAAAATGTTCACTCCTTGAAAAGGAACGCGTCGAACCGAACTGAATCTCCTTAACTGAACAATAAGTTAAACAAATTATTCTTGTTTAGGCCTGTAGGCCTACGCCTACTTCTGACATTCATATTTGAGCTCCTAACCTATCTCTAATCGGTTTACAGTTCCTTATGATCGACTCTACCAGTATTTCGTAGCTTACAAACCACATAGTTTATTTTCCATACTCAAATGCCACTCTGCCAATTGAGACTCATCCGAATGTTTTATATTGGTAATGGCATCATCAAATTCTGTCCACCTGATGTCTAAAGTTTTCAGCGAGCCGACTTAGGGCAACAATTATTTGCGGCTAACTGTTGTCAACACTCAATCGTCTAGTGCCTATACGCACCACAACAACTTTCTTTCTGTTAGATGAGCTGAATGTGACCCGATTGGATGTCTACTTTACCTCGGAGTATTTCGGTCATCATTCCCTTCTCAGCTGAGTGAAAGTGATCAGCAATGTACCTTCCTGCAATTGAAACCACTCACCGTTTGAAAGCGATGATCATGGATCATGGATGATCGACTTACTCTTACTGTTTTAGCAACAGCATGACATACATCAATCGCATAAAACAGAGATACGATGCCATGTTGAATTTATTTCACTCCTCTCAATGCAACGTATCTACCGAGAGTCACCGAATGGAATGATCTATAATCTCAGATGCACCCGCAAAAACAGATATATAAATCCTACGTAACCTCCCGCAGACATCAACACTACCCTTCATCAATGAATACCGTTTCATTGCGAACGGGACTGCTATTCACTCTGCTATTCCTAGCAGGTGTGAACCGAGCGACGGCGGCACATTGGCAACAGTCGTGTTTGCGGCCGTAGTAGACCCAACTCTAGTGTTAGTATGTGGTGTGACTAATCACCACATCAGAAGGGAGATTATTAAATATTTATCGTGAAAATGATGTTAAACCTATTTTTCCCTTATCATTAAATTAAGTTCAAAATTGTGACCAAGTTTTTTGTTTATTGAGTTTTTACTGTGTGTATTCGTGTTTTGTTCTTATTTGTAATAAATGGATAATATTTTATGATTAGTGATTTACTACTACTACTAAAGTACTACTGATTTAATTTAGTTTATTTGTTTTATGTGTAAATATCTTTAGAAGTTTTAGTCATTAACGTCTCTTTGTTTTTCTTTACTCCCTCTTAAAATGTATTTTAAAAAATGTCGCTTTAATAAAGGGTATGTATAAAATAAAATTGTCTGAAAGTCTTTTTATTTATAAAAAAAATCCCTTTTAAATAAGAGTTTACTTTAAAAAATATGTATATCTTTTTAGTGTTATAATTGTAAAACAAAACGAAATGAAACATTAAACGTAATAAGCCAACGTTGTATAAATAAAAGAACACATAAATACTAAAACTCTATGAACAATATGAAATAATATTGTAATGAATGTTAAAACAAACATAATACGATACTTAAATTTATAAAAACCTGCGTAATACGTTTATATTGTGTCCTTTTTCTGAAGCTAATAAGAAAAGTTATTTTTATGTCCGTCAGAAATGCACTAAGAATTGACGACCAAACCAGTTTTTTATTTATTTGTCACCGGATGGCGACATTAAGTGGCAAACCTTATTTGTTTGGTGGCCCTGAAAAGGAAAAGGGCCGTTTAAGCGGTGGTCGTCTTGGAGAGGCGTCGGTCGAGGAGCTGGGAGACACAATCTTCTTCCCTCGCAGTAGTGCGTCGATGGCTGCTTCGTCGGGTCCGGTAAGCGTAAGGCTCGGTCGAGGGACCGCTGTGGGCATCGCTCGCGTCAGCGGGCGATGACGGTCCGGGGAGCGTTCCCAGTCACCGGGGAGCTGAATCCAGTGGAAAGATGCGTGAAAACCGTAAACTGTGTTTGTAGGAATTAGGATATCGATGTATTCGGTACAATATTTCACGGTTTAAAGAAGATCGTGAGTGAAATATTCGCAACACTGTAATGAGTTGTTTGACGTATCGATCCTCATTTTTTGTGTGCTTTTTTTTGTGTGCTGTTTAGATGAGTTCATTCTGTTTACATGGGATACGATTAAAGTCAAGTAGTTAATATCGATCGTTAACACCAAGGTCCAAAATTGTGTCAGGTCAGGTCAGGTTCTTGTGTACGATGACCCTTTGCTTCGGGTCGATATAGTTGCTCCCCGATAGTTGAAGGCTTACTACACGGAGGTTCTTTTACAGGCCTACCATACTACTAGAGCACCCGATAGGCTCTATTATATAGATAGGCTCTACCTGCTCCAATAGGCTGTATTTCTTGCTGGCAAAATGGGAAAGTAGGATGGCAATGCCGTCAACAAAAAAGTATTATTAGTCCTACGTATGATGATGCCGATTTATATAGGCCTATTCTAGATGAGATTCACAAACGAAGAAGCTAAAAGTTATAATCAAAATGGTGGTAATCGGTTCAATCATAACTTTTTAAATGTGTTAATCGGCCTATATGTTTAACGATCCAGCAAATGTACAAATTGCTATAATAATAATTTGTAGCTACGATTTGAATTTTTAATTAACGTTTTAACCTCGTCGTTATCATCATCATCATCATCATCAGCAGTTACAAATGAACCATTTTGTTCTAAGAAGTTAGCTACGTTTTAAAAATAGTTGCTCCAGTTAATAATAAGCAACTACGGCAACTGAAGTAGGCTATAGAGTGATGGTTGCGGTCCGGTCATAAATAGGTGCTGTTATTTTAGGCCTACTCATTTGTGACCGACCGACACTGCAATCAGTGTTTATTAGTTAAAAAGTGTATCGATTATTATCGGTGCTTTTACAACAAAATACAATCGAAATAAGTAAACTTTGGCTTTTTATCAGAAAATTGGTTTTTGCTTTCGGATCACTTTTATCTTCAATAGAAAAGGCCCGTTCCAGAAATAGAACAGAAAGTTATTTTAATTCAGAACTAGATGAAGATTATGAATAAATAAATCTTTGTTTGCCGGTGACCAAAAAAGGAATAGACATCGTCTATTCGTGTATCGTATAGGCCTACGTAGGCCTATATAGGCTACATTAAAAACCATTTTAACAAACAATTGAAACACTTCTTTACCATCTAATAAAGTAGTGACTAAAAAATAAACTTGCAGGCTACATTACATTAGGTAGGTAGGCCTACTATTTAAATTTTACTAAAATTGTACATTGGCATTATATAACGGGTCGGATAACTAGGATGCCCCGCGCGGCTTCGCACATGAATTAACTTTTTTAAAATAAATATGTAACAGAAATTGTCTAGCTTCTAGATCACTGTATACTTCACCATACACACTCACACCACACACACACACACGCACACACACGCACACAAAAGACGTCAGCAATACGTACTCATATGCACACACACACACACACACACACACACACACACACACACACACACACACACACACACACACACACACACACACACACACACACACACACACACACACACACACACACATACATATTTATGAACATCTTTATTAGGGCCCTTAGGGCTATCATTTTTGAAAATTTAAAAATAAAATGTGCCGTGAATATAAGTACGAATACGGTATCAAAATTTCATGAAAATCCGTTGAGTAGTTTTGGAAATTAGCCTGGTTGTCTTTGTAGTAGGCCTATTAGTATACGTAGATTACGTAGGCCTACCTACTGGATATGGGCCTATTAACTTGGCCTATAGCACTGTTAAAATACGATATTGAATTTTAATACCTTTCTTGAAAGGGAAATCTTATCTGTGAAAGCGAATTTCGTATTAGGGTTACGTTTAACAGGGTAGTAGGCCTGATTATAACCCAACTGAAACCAAGTAGGCTCTTAACGGTGAATGCGCAGTAGCAGTAATCTAGTCTGACAGTCCGCACTCCAATTAGCCTACAAGCCGAATATCTCAGCAGCAGCCACAATGTTATCAAGTATATTCCTTCAGCGCGAGTAGTTAACTTGCAGTATCTTAAGTTCTAGTTCGATATCGTTTTAATAATTCATTGGTTTCTAGCAAATATTAATATTTATTTTCCGAGTGGTTTAGTTTTTAGTGCCACGAATAAAATATATTTTCCAAAACGTAGTTTAAATTTTCAATCAGACTGTACCGAGCGCGTCACAGTATTTCCACCTCTTTCTCACACAGCCGGTGTGCCCATCTCAGAGGCCACTTGGTTTCAGTTGAGTTATACGAGCTACTATTAAACATTAATTTGTTTTAATTCTTTTTATTAAAAATATTGTTTTTTTTTAATAAATCAGGAACGTAAGAATTTAATTAAGACTATATTCCCGGAGGTATTCTGCTATTTTAACTCGAAAGAAAATAATAAAAAACCACAATATTTTTTCATTTATTTTTACGTCCGACTGTTTTGCAATTGCTGCTAATGCAGACTGTGGAGAATGATGATAATGAAGATGAGTAATGAAAAGATGCCAGACCTGACCGGGAATCGAAACTGGGACCCCGGCGTAGAAGCCAGTTGCGCTAACCACTACACCCACGGGCCGGCCAAACCACGATCAAAGTCATTCCGGATAGACTAATCAGTGATCCAAATGAAAGAAGTCATAGGCCTACTTTGAGTAGAATCCTTTCATGAGACGACGCGTCTCACGGCTGATTGGCCATCAGATTCCAATTCAATCCATGCCCACTAAAACCGTTTGTTGCTATCTCTTGTAGTTTCGACTTTGATTTTTTGGCTTCCGGTTTTGCACCACTTCTGGTTGAAACCGGAACTCGAAACCAAATTTAGTTTCACTCAGTTTTTGTGTAGATTACGAATCCGAAAGCACTTCAAACCAAATGATTTCTGTATCTACTCTTTAAGAGAAATCGAATAATTATCTGTAGACTACTGTTTTGGATGTCAAGCTAAAAAGTTTGGCTGCTGAGGAAGATTTTATTACTTTAGAAGTAATGGTACAAGCTAGCCTAGATCGGAGGAAAGGAGGTACGCCTACCTATAAATATTGGGGGAGCAGAATGAAGTGATTCGGAATCGTCTGAATAAGCTAAAGGTTCGATGAAGGCGGAATAATCTCACTTCTAAAAATACAAAATTAAATGATTCAGAAAATCTTAATTCAGATATTTAAAATTTTTGTGGTAATTATTTGGGTTTAAATGAAGGTATGTGTATCTATATATATATAAATTAAATACACTACCGGGTGTCCCATGAAATTTAAACCATAAGGAAATAGCTTCGATTTTCATTATTTTCTTCCCACGAATAAATAAAGACTTGTTATAGTCAGGAATCATTAGGAAATGTTTAGACCTTTTAAGAAATATTAATTTTGATACATTTTATGCTGTATTTTAGCTAAAATACAGAAATACATGATTTGTAACCGTTTCCATTTAAGTGTTGTAAATTTTATCAATTTTAGCATCGCTATGTTTGGATTATTGGTATTGTGCCGGCGTATAAGATTGCACTTTCTTGTATATGCAACCCGCAGAACGTGTGTACTACATAGGCCTACCTAAAGAGTCAATTAAAGGAAACAGCTGATTGATATAAATTTAGATAATTTATGTAATAGTTGTTGTTATTGACCGTGTGATGACGTGAACAAAATCAGCTGTCAGCATTATTATACTACAGTAAAATCTCTCTATTGCGAAACTCTCTATAGCGGAAATCTCTCTTTAGCGGCATTATTTGCCGACCCCGACCCTTTCGTATACTACGATAATGTATTTAACTCTCGTTATAGCGGCACAAAAATCTCTCTATAGCGGCAAAACAATATCTTCAGGATATGGATTTAGACGCCTATGTAGGGGCAGACAATGACTTCGCCACTTCAGCAGATGTTGGCAATGATGCAATAATCGAAAATGTCTTAGCCCAAAACAACGAGCAAGAAAGTGAATGACGATGAAATGGAAACAGAAATGTTGTCCCTTCAAGTAAACAGGCACTAGACGCTATTCTTGTTGTTTCAATGTACTGTCATTGCCAATATGTAAATGAAAATTTACAAGTTTTAAACATTGAAAATGAGATTGAAGACATGTTTTATGAATTTTGAAAACGAAACAAAATTTACAACTTATTTTACGAAATGAAATGTACTTCACAGTCATTGTTTCCTTAATAACAAAAAAATATATACTGTACTGTGTATTTTTTTGGGTTTGTGTAGCCTATGTTTTAGGAGATTTTAATTGTATGTATCTTATGTTTATTACTGTTCAGTAAAAACCGAGTTTCAGTGCTAATTAATTTTAGGCTATTTATTATGGTATGTACTGTATGAATGATTATTGAAAAAAGTTCAATACGAAAAGTGAAATTCTATTGTTAAACATTAGTAACACAACATCTAATAAAACCAGTTTGTATCCAAATTTCTTGTTAAGTTAATAACCTACACTTTATGCAGGTAATTAATTTAAATATCTCACTGTATTGAAGTAATCTACTGTATTAAACATTCGTCATAAAGTTATCTATTCAGTAGTTTTTCAAAAACTTATTCCATGCACCATTTACATACGTATATAAGTTATTTTGTACAGAAAAATTAGTACTCCAACTTCCCTCCCACCGTTAATTACTCGCTCTCTCTATAACGGAACTCTCTTTATAGCGGCGGTATCTCATGGTCCCTTCAATTCCGCTATAGAGAGATTTTACTGTATATAATACTATGTTATTGGAAAGTCATGACTGTTGCACCGCGTACCTCACCCGGCCTTCACTATCTCTTTCTAGCAGAAATGCAATCTTATACGCCAGCAATAATAGCGTTCTCGTCCGGGATATGTAAAGATAGGTGGGTCGAATCCATCAGCGGTAAATTTTTTTTATTGTTCTAAAAATATTAGAAATAGTTAGACTATTAAAAAAAATTAATTATTTTCGTTATTTAATTTTAACAATTTGTTTTATCATCTAAAATTATTTACTTAAAAATTTGTTGTTTTGGAAGCAAATTCAGTAGGCCTATCATTTTAAATACGTAAATATTTGCATCAGCAACATTTCATTTTCAGAGACAGCAGATTGCTGTCATAATTTTACATGATAAAACAAATCGCCAAATTAAAAAAATCAATTATTAATTTCTTTTTAATATTTCTAATATTTTTTTAAGAAAAAACTTTTACCTTTGATGAATTCGACCCACCCGGACCATAACGTTACCGTTAGCGTTATGGGAAGTTCTAAAGAATGTAAGAAGGGAGATATGCAGCAAGGATAGGCCTAATATTGATGGGTGATGGGTGATGGGTGATGGGTTTGTTCGAGAAGTAGGCCTACTCGGTGAAATTATTTTTAATCACAGATTTAGTTAGCGAAGAAAGTCTAAAGATGCAATCAAGAATACAGTTACAGATTGAGATGTTAGATTTTATTTTACATAGTATTGTTAAATGGTTGGACAGCATGCAATGGGGGTTTCACTTTTCTGAGAATAGGAGATGCATCTGTCATCTGTTATTGATGTGTGTCGTGTCTCAATGGATTATGTTGCAAGTTAAACATTTCAATGTCGGTATGCAATGTTTTTCACATCATTTAACTTATGGCTGTAATAGTAGGCCTACAATTACGTGTAGTGTAGGCCTACGTTATAAGGGGAGCAGTGTCCTTCAATTTCTGTCTGAATTGAATGAGACGGTAAATTTTTAATTTTTTTTAAATTTTAAATCTACTGCAACTAGTTACTTAAAACTAACGAACAGTTTTTCTTTAGCGATATTATTTCACTCCCCCCTTGTTTAACCATCCAGTCACCCGCTGGTGCTAGCACTCGTATTTTCTTATGTCACTTACACAGTGTACTATACGCATATTAATTTCTTAAATCTCTATCTTAATCCTATTGTTAATTTAAACATTAATTTAACAACTTATGCAAATATAAATAAATATGCCTTAAATGTAACTTAATAATAATATTTATAGCTAACCATATCTGCTGGCCATATGTCCATATCGCTTTTAGCACTTGCTTGTATAGAAGCAATTTATTGAAGATTGACAGTTCAGAGGTCCTACCGAGCAGCCAATACATCTTTCTATATTTGATTTGTAGTTTGTCCTTTTTCTTCTTAACATGTTCCTTCCACCTCAGCTTCACGTCTAGGGTCATCCCAAGATACTTTGCTCTGTAGGCAAAAGGTACTAGATGGCCATTAATAGTAATGGCAATATGCCTTATTCTTTTGTTGGTAAAATTTATGTGCACTGACTTATTTTCATTAAGTCTGATCTTACATTTCTTGGTCCACGTACTAACTGCAGTTACAGCTCGCTGTAGTTTCTCGGTCGAATCCTCTACCGAATTTCCTGACACCAGTATGGCTGTGTCGTCAGTAAACTTACTAAGAATTCTTTCTTCACTTACCGGCAGATCACTGGTGTATAGCGTATACAAAACAGGACCCAATACGCTCCCTTGTGGAATGCCAACATTGATGAACTTGACGTCAGAATAACTGTCTTCCTACTTCGCTAGAAAATCTCTTTCAGAGATATACGAGTTCAATATTCGAGACAAACAAGTCGGCAGCACTCTTTCTAGTTAGGACAATCCTTCATGCGAGACTTTATCAAATGCGTGGGCTACATCCAGGAAAATCGCAGAACAGATTTGCTTCTCTTCCGGTGCCTTTTCTACAACACTTGTGATGCGATGTACTTGATCGATTGCCGAATGTCTATTTCTAAATCAAAACTGGTGTGACGGAATTATGGATTTTTATCTAATTCTTGTTGGAGTCGCTTTAGTAAAATTTTTTCAAAAAGTTTTGCAATCACAGGTAGTAATGATATTGGCATGTACGACTGTATTTCATTCAGCACTTTACCTGGTTTCGGCAGCATGATGACTTCAGCCACCTTCCACAGATCCGGTAGTAGGCCTACGTAGTGTAGCCTAAAAGCAGTGTTTATTAGGTTGGTTAGTTTTATTACTCCTTTTGGTGGTAAATTCTTCAATACTTGACCGATTATAAGATCAAAGCCTGGAGATTTCTTCACTTTCACCTTCTTGATTTCTGCCTTTAGTGCTTGGGGCGTTGCGTATTTTATATGCACGTGTTCTGTTAAGGCCACATATTGAAACTCAAGAGGTAACGTGTCCATGACGTGTGATGAATGGGACGGTAAATGATGATAAAAATGTTTAAAAGAAATTACGAGACTGCGTAAGGATGTGAATGAGGGGATAGTTCTATTGAAGCAATTAATTAAGAGAGCAGCTACTACCTAATGGTAACGATGGTAAGACGGTGAATAATAGCTAGTAGGCTAATAGCAGTGGTAAGCAACTTACATTTAGGCAAACCTGGTTTAGTGGGGAATGGCAAAAGTTGAGAGAAAAGTATTTCGATTATTATGCGTAAATTTGTTGAGAAATCTGGGCAACAAGAGGTGGCAGTGGTAAATGTAGGCCTAAGTGTAAAACAGAATATAAATTACTTTGTAAGAATAAGCATATAGCCTATTCGGCTGGCCTCCAGCGAAAATGGAAGAGTCAGTGACGGCAAGGATTTGTGGAGGATGGTTAAAATGTTGTGACCCTAACATTAAATCAGACAAGCTTAGTTTAGATAGAGTCACGGGTCTCCGCTCATTGGGTGGTCAGACCCACCCAATTAGTGTTCACCAATTGGACAGTGAAATTTCAATGGAACAACTACTACAGATTACTGGAAGGAGAAGTGTGGAAAAGCACCGGGGGATCGGGTGAGGATCCCCGATGAGTTTTATAAAAATGCACCGGGAGAATTTCTTGGGTTAGTGTTAGGACTGTTGAATAATACTGAAGCGAAACAGTCATCCACCTTTGTGAGAACTCTACATAAAAAGGGTCACATTAGCATCGTGTCAAATTATAGGGGCATTTCGTTTACATATTGTTTATCTAAATTATTTTAAGTCGACTAGAAAGATGGATAGAAAATAGTGGCATTGTAAATTAAAATCAGGCTGGGTTCAGAAAAGGTTAGTTCACAGTAGATAATATTTTTAATTTGTTTGGTACAGTAAGCTGTCACAAGCATTAGCATAAGTATTTCTACAAAAGTGATAACAATCTCAATAGGTTTGAATGAGGGCACAACAGCGACGGTGTGATGTACAGTAAGAACGGTTTCACTGACTTCTTTAATAGGTATATAATCAGGTGTGGAACAAATTTCTTTTGTTGCCTTTGCCCCTTGCATTATCTATAAATAATTTACATGACATTACAGGAGGTGAGTTGTGGGTGAATTACTTCATCCCGATGATATAATTTTCGTTGCAGATACTCAAGTTTCTTTACAGAGAATGATAAAATCGTACATAGATTCAAATCGTACTACTAGGAACGCAGTAAGACTGTGGACCTGGAGAAATAAAAGATTATGATTTTCCATAGGGGTGGTGATTTAAAGAAAGGGAGAAATGAGATCGGGGAGGTCGAAAGATCGATGCAGTTAATAAATTTAAGTATCTTGGAATTACGCTAACTCCGGGTCTGTCAGTAAGGGAGCATCTTAGGGAGAAGGTTTCCGTAGCTAAGGTGGCAATATTCAGTGACTGAAAACATTTTTTGCAAAGTATACTGTGTCGTCTGTGAGTGGAAAATAAGAAGTCTTTCCAGCGGCTTGTGAAACGGTGGTCATGTATGGAGCACAAGTATGGGCCACGTTCAGCTCAAAGGAGGTAAACACCCATTTTTTATTTGGAGTTGGGGTGAAGCTGATGAGTTTCGGATGCACATTCATTTTAGATTCGTAGCAATAGTGTCCGAACACAGATTGCCGAGGAAGTTGGCCGAAGTACATTTATACAAGAAGGTAGGGTGGTTTAATGGTCGGATAGAATTGATGGAAAAGCATGCGATAATTTAAGTGAATACAACACACGGAGAGAGAAACAGGAAGAGTTAATCATGTCAATGAAGCAGGAAGTGAAGCAAGGGTTGAGCAAACACCCACCAGGATTTTGCATTGTTTTCCAAGTCGTTTTGGCCATTTTACGTATCAATACATACATAGGGCCTATGTGACAGATACGCCAGAAATTTTGTTGTTCTCGTGTTTAAGGCTAGGGGTCGCTGTTAACTTTAAACTGCAGTTCGAGTAGGGCACTGGAGGCCTACACTTCATCTTCATTGGGACATGTAGGGCTGAGGCATTGAGCAACCATAGAGTGCAGTGGTTCGGCGGACGGTTTTTATTAAAATTCTGATATTATTGATTAACTCTATGTTGGATTGGATCAATTTAAACTATCTGCATGCTGACCGAGAAGGCTAGTCTAACAGAAGCAGAGAAATTTGATAGAAAGATCTTCCTGGCTCAATGTTATAGGTCTACGTGAACATGAACACGGTTTGTGTTTATGCGACTGAAGTAATAATTGAGGCTTACGTTTGTAATGTGGTTTCGGAAGACATCCGTTGGAAAGAGATGATGTCACCAAATAAGATTCATCTAATAAATAAACAAACAACTAGCGAAATAAATTAAAGAGAGAAAGTCTTTATTGTAAGATTATGTAAAGCTCAGAAAAGCCCGCATGCCGTTATACTTTACCCTACCACCTTCATATACGTTGCACCGGCTTATTTCCCTTCTACGAGGGGAAGGAGACGGAACGGTGTAGAGGCGTGTGGGGAGACCGCCAAAGAAAATTCTTATTAATGTTGACTCCGACTGGGATCCGAACACGGCACGATGCGATTTACACGATTTATACGAGTATCGAGATAATAGTTTAGTAATGACTGGGATCCGTACATGGGGTGGGGCGGTTACCTGCAGTATTTGGAGTGCCTGGGGAGTGGGGAGTGGGGAGTACCTGGATTGTTCTCGAGTATAATCATATAGGCCTACCTACTAAGTCAGAGTAGGCCTACTTTTCCACTTCCCCACAAATAATATGTTAAACGTCTCCATATTAGGATTATTATATTATTAGGTAACAGATTAATAATTTAACCTTAGAAAATCATAAGCAAAATAAGAAGATCGACCGAATTGCAGTTGCAAGCAGACGGAAGTGGTAAGGTTCGCAAATCACTCTTCTCTAAATCTGGTCGCATACTGATCGTATGGCAGTCATGCCATTGCTAAAGTACCAAGTGAGAAGGAGAGGAAGTCCCATCGCACCGAGTGCCCAAGCTCTAACTGTCAGTTGGATTTCGTTGAAGCAGGTGTTATCAGCACAAACAGTCGTCCGCTTAAACTATCATTAAATAAAAAAGAATGCGCTTGACAAGAACTTGACCAAATCGGTCAAAACAAATGTTGAAAAATTGCATTTTTAAAAGACACAACACTAAACAAGATAGAAAGGGTAATACTGAGCAGAAGCAGTCTGTTGGAGCAGGCGTACCACCGGAGGTACTCAGACACAAATAATAATCAAGTAATTTTAGCAGAACTTTTTAAGAAGAACATGAAACGGTGCGGGAGTCTTAGTGTTGCGTGCGCCTGAGTGTCAGTCAGCCCTAACGAGGAGGGTAGTTTAAGCCGAGTAGGGAGAGAGAGGAGATCGGGGAAAGTAGCAAGGAGCAAGGGGTAACGGGGTATAAGGAGTGCGCCAACTGATTGAACAGTGAATATGAGTTTTACAACGGTAGCGAACACGCAAAGTATTCTTGTAGTATTTGTTTGTGTGTGTGCATGCCGTGTTCGTTAGAGTCGGGTCGCGTGCCGATCACAAACACGACCCCGACCGGGGGGTTCCGCTCGCTCATCAAAATTGGATCATTCACACTTGTTCCTCTCCCTCAAACGATCCATTAAATATTTATCTGCTTTTGTACGATACGCTCTTTGACTATCGCTCCTTGTTTCCATGTTTCCTTGTTGTACGATGCGGTTCAATTTCTCACACGCTCACACACAACATGCCGCTACCTGCTACCGGGTGCACGCATACGTCTACCTACACGATGCTCATCACAATCATGACGTCTGCGATTGAACCACCGCACCGCACCGCACCGACCAGCTGACATTTAAATCTAAGTCTGGTCTCCACGTACCCTGGCACAACACATACCCACATCCCCACATCACACGCGCATATCCGTCAATCGATCCGAGTAGTAGGCCTACGTTTATATCGCCATCACGGTCAAAATCACATTAATTCTTTGTAATGATATCGTTTCGGGATAAGGCGACGCAAACTATGTAGGCTTATCATGTGCCTGACCTATTCCATACGCTCGCTTTGTTTTACATACATCAGGAAGCATTTCGGGACCACGTGATTACTTGATTACTTTACCGGATGAAAACTAATCAAATGAGCCATCATTTTCTCATCGATGTCGGTTTACTTTAACATCTCTTGGCGTAATGCCGCTTCAAATGAACCCGATGAAAAACAAAAAAGAAAACACATTGAACAATTGGAACGATCGAGAAACCGAACCGGACCGACTGAGCACGAATACAAACTGCAAGGATTTTCATCGAGAGTGGAAACATACCAGCGTTCAACAGTGGTACTGTAATTTTCAACGTGATTTATTCCATCAGTTAGTAGAAATGTGATGGCCGATGCCAAATCTCGAGAGTGCTTACCATCACTAATCGATCGATTCGTTGTTTTCAAGATATACGGGTTACGAGTATATCGCAGTAAAAGTACGATAATATTAAACGATACAAAGTAGATCGTAACCCGGCGTAAGTGGGACACTTATACGACTTCATTCGAAGGACGTCAAAGCGTCGGTCGAACAAATTCTTAATCATGCATGCAAAGGGGAAACGAGTTAAATTTTCATGGTGTGAAAAAATGACTTGTACGTCGGACAAGAGTTGAACTCAACTCGATGAGTATCGTTGACGTTCAGTATGGCAGGCCACAGCGGATGAGAACAATGGAAAACGAGAGTGCCCCACTGTGAGTAGGTAAGGGGACGCAGAGAAGCAACAGAAAGATTACATTATCCCTCTCTTCATGCGTAAGTGATGAACAGTCCATTCGGCCGACCGGTGCGACCATCATCAACAAACATAACCAACCGCAAGAAAACATTTGTACCGTTTCCGATATGTCCAAGAAATAAGCAATAACCTTCGACACAAGAATGGGGTGGGAAGTCCCTCGACTTAGTATTTGACACAGGCGAGTTTACTATCGACAGGTACCGAGTGGGTGATTACACGCGCAGCCCACTCCACTGACCACTGACCGCTAACCACAGTTAGACTATGCAAATCATTTAACAACCGCAGCGTTATACATGCATCACGTTTTAAGATTGTACAGCAAAAAAAAACAGACAAAATGTTAAAGAAGGGCCGCGCCCAGTGTAAACAGTGTTCTCGACGCTGTTACTTAACTTAAATAAATCATTTATATACAAATAAATAAATATTATATATAAATTTTTACAAATAAAGTAATTTAATTATGAACAAAAATACTACCTTACCTACAAAGGAAATCTTGACTGTAGGTAGGGAAGGAAAGTTTGTGACTTAGCTAGGCATTCTTCACAAAATAATGTAACCTACAGACTACTGTCTGTCTATAAGTTGATGGCGTGCCGCAGAGAGCCTTCTTCTCAATAACACTTGATTATGTACCAATTGGAGTGTAGCCGCCTACTAGTCACTATAGAAGTAGGCTACATAATGAGAAGGCTAGTAGCACGCCATCAACTTATAGACAGACAGTAGGCCTACCTACTTTATAGAAACAGAGAGAAAAAACAAATACAAAATAAAAGAGAAAAAAATGGAAGGGAAAAACATAGATTCAGTGACAGAAACACGCTCTCACACATTCACTCGCAGTACCGACATTTACCTCGGTGGAACAAAATATCATCATTACAGTTTTGAATAATGTTAACAAATTACATTGTACATGTCATCTAATCTTTCTGGCTGAAGGAAAAATCGAACTTTTGAGTTTCTTTCTAAATGTATCAAATGATTTAAGAGTTGATAAAGCTGCATAGCAGTAAATCGAACATTCAAAATAGATCCCATAAGTACGACACAAGGAATAAACACCCACATCGTCCAGATAAAGCGACAAGTGCTGTACGAGCGACGCTTCTCTCACTTGGCCCCCATTTTATCACCTGCTACCTAAACATATAACTGAACAGAATGAAATCCAGAAAAGGAAAATTGATGTCGGAACGGACAACATGGAAGTGATGGATATTTGTCAACATGGAAATTTTGTCTGGAAAGGTTCAAGTCAAAGCAAGCCGCCTTTTCACGTGGTTCAATATCAGGTCCTGTTTCGTTCTCGATACATAAATAGGTTGCCAAAAGTCGTACCTAATGGCAGAACTTTATTGCTTGCTGATGATAGGCTACTTGGTTGATCAACAAAAGTTTTCTGGTAGATGCTCTCAAAGTGAATAGGCCTACACATATTAGCATAGAAACAGTAGTAGTCCATTTCCTTAATGAATTAATGTTAACAGTGAACGGGACAAGAGTCAGTAGGCCAAGGGGGTGTCTTTAGTCGGAATAATATCCTACGTGTGTCACAAGATGCCCCTGAGATTAAATCAGGAATAAGATATCATCGGAGCTATCACCATTACAATAAATTGGCAGATGAAGCGATGTCAAATGGTTTATTTGAGCTTAACATGGTCTAACCGTACACCTAACCTCACACTCGTAGGCCTATCCGGTATGCTCTATTAGTCTGCGGCAATTGTTCGCCAGATAATATGGAAAGAGCTTCTAAAGTCAGGTGTATAGTGGAAGCAACACTTTACCACGCGACCACATTGCAGACATTATTTAAGGAGCTAAACTTGGTTCTAGTTCCGCCTAATATATTCTTTTCAGGTAATAATTATTGTAGGTGTAACTAGATAACTTTTTACATGATTTAAATATACTAATTGACAACACAAGAGACAGAAGTGTCAACCAACTGTTGTAAAGATAAAATTAATTCATAGATTTTCACAGTGTAAAAAGGTTGTGTCAGTCTGTATAAATACTGACGAATCACATTGTACGAGACAGAAGTTGTTTGTATAGATGGATGTGTAGGGTTCCAATTATTAGGGTGCATTAGATTCGTTTTAGTAAACTCTTAGTTATTATAGGTTTATTTTTAGGATACGTATAAGCGAGGTGAACAGTGGTCCACAGTTTATTGTCCACTGGTTGAGATGGTTAGGCGGTGACCGGCCAACCAACTAGGGTTTAAATCGCAGTCAGTAAGGCCGTTTTAGTAAACTCTTAGTTATTATAGGTTTATTTTTAGGATACGTATAAGCGAGGTGAACAGTGGTCCACAGTTTATTGTCCACTGGTTGAGATGGTTAGGCGGTGACCGGCCAACCAACTAGGGTTTAAATCGCAGTCAGTAAGGCCGTTTTAGTAAACTCTTAGTTATTATAGGTTTATTTTTAGGATACGTATAAGCGAGGTGAACAGTGGTCCACAGTTTATTGTCCACTGGTTGAGATGGTTAGGCGGTGACCGGCCAACCAACTAGGGTTTAAATCGCAGTCAGTAAGGCCGTTTTAGTAAACTCTTAGTTATTATAGGTTTATTTTTAGGATACGTATAAGCGAGGTGAACAGTGGTCCACAGTTTATTGTCCACTGGTTGAGATGGTTAGGCGGTGACCGGCCAACCAACTAGGGTTTAAATCGCAGTCAGTAAGGCCGTTTTAGTAAACTCTTAGTTATTATAGGTTTATTTTTAGGATACGTATAAGCGAGGTGAACAGTGGTCCACAGTTTATTGTCCACTGGTTGAGATGGTTAGGCGGTGACCGGCCAACCAACTAGGGTTTAAATCGCAGTCAGTAAGGCCGTTTTAGTAAACTCTTAGTTATTATAGGTTTATTTTTAGGATACGTATAAGCGAGGTGAACAGTGGTCCACAGTTTATTGTCCACTGGTTGAGATGGTTAGGCGGTGACCGGCCAACCAACTAGGGTTTAAATCGCAGTCAGTAAGGCCGTTTTAGTAAACTCTTAGTTATTATAGGTTTATTTTTAGGATACGTATAAGCGAGGTGAACAGTGGTCCACAGTTTATTGTCCACTGGTTGAGATGGTTAGGCGGTGACCGGCCAACCAACTAGGGTTTAAATCGCAGTCAGTAAGGCCGTTTTAGTAAACTCTTAGTTATTATAGGTTTATTTTTAGGATACGTATAAGCGAGGTGAACAGTGGTCCACAGTTTATTGTCCACTGGTTGAGATGGTTAGGCGGTGACCGGCCAACCAACTAGGGTTTAAATCGCAGTCAGTAAGGCCGTTTTAGTAAACTCTTAGTTATTATAGGTTTATTTTTAGGATACGTATAAGCGAGGTGAACAGTGGTCCACAGTTTATTGTCCACTGGTTGAGATGGTTAGGCGGTGACCGGCCAACCAACTAGGGTTTAAATCGCAGTCAGTAAGGCCGTTTTAGTAAACTCTTAGTTATTATAGGTTTATTTTTAGGATACGTATAAGCGAGGTGAACAGTGGTCCACAGTTTATTGTCCACTGGTTGAGATGGTTAGGCGGTGACCGGCCAACCAACTAGGGTTTAAATCGCAGTCAGTAAGGCCGTTTTAGTAAACTCTTAGTTATTATAGGTTTATTTTTAGGATACGTATAAGCGAGGTGAACAGTGGTCCACAGTTTATTGTCCACTGGTTGAGATGGTTAGGCGGTGACCGGCCAACCAACTAGGGTTTAAATCGCAGTCAGTAAGGCCGTTTTAGTAAACTCTTAGTTATTATAGGTTTATTTTTAGGATACGTATAAGCGAGGTGAACAGTGGTCCACAGTTTATTGTCCACTGGTTGAGATGGTTAGGCGGTGACCGGCCAACCAACTAGGGTTTAAATCGCAGTCAGTAAGGCCGTTTTAGTAAACTCTTAGTTATTATAGGTTTATTTTTAGGATACGTATAAGCGAGGTGAACAGTGGTCCACAGTTTATTGTCCACTGGTTGAGATGGTTAGGCGGTGACCGGCCAACCAACTAGGGTTTAAATCGCAGTCAGTAAGGCCGTTTTAGTAAACTCTTAGTTATTATAGGTTTATTTTTAGGATACGTATAAGCGAGGTGAACAGTGGTCCACAGTTTATTGTCCACTGGTTGAGATGGTTAGGCGGTGACCGGCCAACCAACTAGGGTTTAAATCGCAGTCAGTAAGGCCGTTTTAGTAAACTCTTAGTTATTATAGGTTTATTTTTAGGATACGTATAAGCGAGGTGAACAGTGGTCCACAGTTTATTGTCCACTGGTTGAGATGGTTAGGCGGTGACCGGCCAACCAACTAGGGTTTAAATCGCAGTCAGTAAGGCCGTTTTAGTAAACTCTTAGTTATTATAGGTTTATTTTTAGGATACGTATAAGCGAGGTGAACAGTGGTCCACAGTTTATTGTCCACTGGTTGAGATGGTTAGGCGGTGACCGGCCAACCAACTAGGGTTTAAATCGCAGTCAGTAAGGCCGTTTTAGTAAACTCTTAGTTATTATAGGTTTATTTTTAGGATACGTATAAGCGAGGTGAACAGTGGTCCACAGTTTATTGTCCACTGGTTGAGATGGTTAGGCGGTGACCGGCCAACCAACTAGGGTTTAAATCGCAGTCAGTAAGGCCGTTTTAGTAAACTCTTAGTTATTATAGGTTTATTTTTAGGATACGTATAAGCGAGGTGAACAGTGGTCCACAGTTTATTGTCCACTGGTTGAGATGGTTAGGCGGTGACCGGCCAACCAACTAGGGTTTAAATCGCAGTCAGTAAGGCCGTTTTAGTAAACTCTTAGTTATTATAGGTTTATTTTTAGGATACGTATAAGCGAGGTGAACAGTGGTCCACAGTTTATTGTCCACTGGTTGAGATGGTTAGGCGGTGACCGGCCAACCAACTAGGGTTTAAATCGCAGTCAGTAAGGCCGTTTTAGTAAACTCTTAGTTATTATAGGTTTATTTTTAGGATACGTATAAGCGAGGTGAACAGTGGTCCACAGTTTATTGTCCACTGGTTGAGATGGTTAGGCGGTGACCGGCCAACCAACTAGGGTTTAAATCGCAGTCAGTAAGGCCGTTTTAGTAAACTCTTAGTTATTATAGGTTTATTTTTAGGATACGTATAAGCGAGGTGAACAGTGGTCCACAGTTTATTGTCCACTGGTTGAGATGGTTAGGCGGTGACCGGCCAACCAACTAGGGTTTAAATCGCAGTCAGTAAGGCCGTTTTAGTAAACTCTTAGTTATTATAGGTTTATTTTTAGGATACGTATAAGCGAGGTGAACAGTGGTCCACAGTTTATTGTCCACTGGTTGAGATGGTTAGGCGGTGACCGGCCAACCAACTAGGGTTTAAATCGCAGTCAGTAAGGCCGTTTTAGTAAACTCTTAGTTATTATAGGTTTATTTTTAGGATACGTATAAGCGAGGTGAACAGTGGTCCACAGTTTATTGTCCACTGGTTGAGATGGTTAGGCGGTGACCGGCCAACCAACTAGGGTTTAAATCGCAGTCAGTAAGGCCGTTTTAGTAAACTCTTAGTTATTATAGGTTTATTTTTAGGATACGTATAAGCGAGGTGAACAGTGGTCCACAGTTTATTGTCCACTGGTTGAGATGGTTAGGCGGTGACCGGCCAACCAACTAGGGTTTAAATCGCAGTCAGTAAGGCCGTTTTAGTAAACTCTTAGTTATTATAGGTTTATTTTTAGGATACGTATAAGCGAGGTGAACAGTGGTCCACAGTTTATTGTCCACTGGTTGAGATGGTTAGGCGGTGACCGGCCAACCAACTAGGGTTTAAATCGCAGTCAGTAAGGCCGTTTTAGTAAACTCTTAGTTATTATAGGTTTATTTTTAGGATACGTATAAGCGAGGTGAACAGTGGTCCACAGTTTATTGTCCACTGGTTGAGATGGTTAGGCGGTGACCGGCCAACCAACTAGGGTTTAAATCGCAGTCAGTAAGGCCGTTTTAGTAAACTCTTAGTTATTATAGGTTTATTTTTAGGATACGTATAAGCGAGGTGAACAGTGGTCCACAGTTTATTGTCCACTGGTTGAGATGGTTAGGCGGTGACCGGCCAACCAACTAGGGTTTAAATCGCAGTCAGTAAGGCCGTTTTAGTAAACTCTTAGTTATTATAGGTTTATTTTTAGGATACGTATAAGCGAGGTGAACAGTGGTCCACAGTTTATTGTCCACTGGTTGAGATGGTTAGGCGGTGACCGGCCAACCAACTAGGGTTTAAATCGCAGTCAGTAAGGCCGTTTTAGTAAACTCTTAGTTATTATAGGTTTATTTTTAGGATACGTATAAGCGAGGTGAACAGTGGTCCACAGTTTATTGTCCACTGGTTGAGATGGTTAGGCGGTGACCGGCCAACCAACTAGGGTTTAAATCGCAGTCAGTAAGGCCGTTTTAGTAAACTCTTAGTTATTATAGGTTTATTTTTAGGATACGTATAAGCGAGGTGAACAGTGGTCCACAGTTTATTGTCCACTGGTTGAGATGGTTAGGCGGTGACCGGCCAACCAACTAGGGTTTAAATCGCAGTCAGTAAGGCCGTTTTAGTAAACTCTTAGTTATTATAGGTTTATTTTTAGGATACGTATAAGCGAGGTGAACAGTGGTCCACAGTTTATTGTCCACTGGTTGAGATGGTTAGGCGGTGACCGGCCAACCAACTAGGGTTTAAATCGCAGTCAGTAAGGCCGTTTTAGTAAACTCTTAGTTATTATAGGTTTATTTTTAGGATACGTATAAGCGAGGTGAACAGTGGTCCACAGTTTATTGTCCACTGGTTGAGATGGTTAGGCGGTGACCGGCCAACCAACTAGGGTTTAAATCGCAGTCAGTAAGGCCGTTTTAGTAAACTCTTAGTTATTATAGGTTTATTTTTAGGATACGTATAAGCGAGGTGAACAGTGGTCCACAGTTTATTGTCCACTGGTTGAGATGGTTAGGCGGTGACCGGCCAACCAACTAGGGTTTAAATCGCAGTCAGTAAGGCCGTTTTAGTAAACTCTTAGTTATTATAGGTTTATTTTTAGGATACGTATAAGCGAGGTGAACAGTGGTCCACAGTTTATTGTCCACTGGTTGAGATGGTTAGGCGGTGACCGGCCAACCAACTAGGGTTTAAATCGCAGTCAGTAAGGCCGTTTTAGTAAACTCTTAGTTATTATAGGTTTATTTTTAGGATACGTATAAGCGAGGTGAACAGTGGTCCACAGTTTATTGTCCACTGGTTGAGATGGTTAGGCGGTGACCGGCCAACCAACTAGGGTTTAAATCGCAGTCAGTAAGGCCGTTTTAGTAAACTCTTAGTTATTATAGGTTTATTTTTAGGATACGTATAAGCGAGGTGAACAGTGGTCCACAGTTTATTGTCCACTGGTTGAGATGGTTAGGCGGTGACCGGCCAACCAACTAGGGTTTAAATCGCAGTCAGTAAGGCCGTTTTAGTAAACTCTTAGTTATTATAGGTTTATTTTTAGGATACGTATAAGCGAGGTGAACAGTGGTCCACAGTTTATTGTCCACTGGTTGAGATGGTTAGGCGGTGACCGGCCAACCAACTAGGGTTTAAATCGCAGTCAGTAAGGCCGTTTTAGTAAACTCTTAGTTATTATAGGTTTATTTTTAGGATACGTATAAGCGAGGTGAACAGTGGTCCACAGTTTATTGTCCACTGGTTGAGATGGTTAGGCGGTGACCGGCCAACCAACTAGGGTTTAAATCGCAGTCAGTAAGGCCGTTTTAGTAAACTCTTAGTTATTATAGGTTTATTTTTAGGATACGTATAAGCGAGGTGAACAGTGGTCCACAGTTTATTGTCCACTGGTTGAGATGGTTAGGCGGTGACCGGCCAACCAACTAGGGTTTAAATCGCAGTCAGTAAGGCCGTTTTAGTAAACTCTTAGTTATTATAGGTTTATTTTTAGGATACGTATAAGCGAGGTGAACAGTGGTCCACAGTTTATTGTCCACTGGTTGAGATGGTTAGGCGGTGACCGGCCAACCAACTAGGGTTTAAATCGCAGTCAGTAAGGCCGTTTTAGTAAACTCTTAGTTATTATAGGTTTATTTTTAGGATACGTATAAGCGAGGTGAACAGTGGTCCACAGTTTATTGTCCACTGGTTGAGATGGTTAGGCGGTGACCGGCCAACCAACTAGGGTTTAAATCGCAGTCAGTAAGGCCGTTTTAGTAAACTCTTAGTTATTATAGGTTTATTTTTAGGATACGTATAAGCGAGGTGAACAGTGGTCCACAGTTTATTGTCCACTGGTTGAGATGGTTAGGCGGTGACCGGCCAACCAACTAGGGTTTAAATCGCAGTCAGTAAGGCCGTTTTAGTAAACTCTTAGTTATTATAGGTTTATTTTTAGGATACGTATAAGCGAGGTGAACAGTGAACATATTGTCCACTGGTTGAGATGGTTAGGCGGTGACCGGCCAACCAACTAGGGTTTAAATCGCAGTCAGTAAGGCCGTTTTAGTAAACTCTTAGTTATTATAGGTTTATTTTTAGGATACGTATAAGCGAGGTGAACAGTGGTCCACAGTTTATTGTCCACTGGTTGAGATGGTTAGGCGGTGACCGGCCAACCAACTAGGGTTTAAATCGCAGTCAGTAAGGCCGTTTTAGTAAACTCTTAGTTATTATAGGTTTATTTTTAGGATACGTATAAGCGAGGTGAACAGTGAACATATTGTCCACTGGTTGAGATGGTTAGGCGGTGACCGGCCAACCAACTAGGGTTTAAATCGCAGTCAGTAAGGCCGTTTTAGTAAACTCTTAGTTATTATAGGTTTATTTTTAGGATACGTATAAGCGAGGTGAACAGTGGTCCACAGTTTATTGTCCACTGGTTGAGATGGTTAGGCGGTGACCGGCCAACCAACTAGGGTTTAAATCGCAGTCAGTAAGGTTGTCAGTAGAATTATTCAGCAGGCAGTTTATCAATAGAAATTTAGCAACATAATGTAAATATTTGTATAATTAACTTCGTAAATTCTTAAGCATTGGGAGTTAGTTGCTTTACCCGACCGTTTGCGTAAAGATCTTCTGATCAACAAACTTAATGAATTCGTATGCAGCCTATATTGTAAAACGTTACGTTCATTAAAAAATAAAGTAAACTAAAATGTTAGTATAGGCACAGACAGGCCTATACCTTCCTTAATGCAGGTCTCTACGCACCACCGCGTCTGGCATTTAGGCCTACCATGGGAGACAGGTTATTTATAAGTTTCACTCGTTACACGTTTGAATTTTTTCGATTGGCGTCGGTGAAAATAGAATTTACAAGAACATAATCACCAGCATAAAACTGGCCAGAACCACAGCTACACAATAGCAAAATATGCGACCACAAATTGTTTATGGCGATTGCATGCCGGTTGTGCACGTGCCACAGTATAGCCTGATTTTGTTAAGGAGAGCGCTGGGCAAAACGTGCGTCCGCATTAGTATAGTCTTGTATGTACTGCAATAGTGCAGCGTATGCAGTTAACAATGGACAGCATGCCTACAAAATACAATGGGTGTTGTCAATAATCAACAACACTCTGACTGTACATCTTACTGTAGGTCGGAGGGGGGCACGCCCCAGACCACACAGAGCGTTCCCATAGAACTGCAGTTTAGCTACCCAATCCGCACCGCTGTGAGGTAACGGGCGCTGGCTGTAGCACCTCCGTGTGCTATTCGTAGTAGATCCATGTGTGGTAGAGCCACGTGCAAATCTTTAGCTGCGTAACGAGCTCGACGGTGACTCGTCCAACGTTTACACGAGTACTGAGGGGAGTGGGGCGCCCTGCGGCTCACGTCCGCACCCACTCTTTTGGGTTTGGCCTCTCAGGGGTTGTGGGTTCACCTGCTCGGTAGCTTTCTGCGGCTACTAAACTGATTAAAGTCCATTTGGACTGGGTGTAGTCGGCCAAGGATTGAAAGATAAATTCGCATGTTGGTCGGAGGGGTATGCGGGGTCGAAGTCAAGTATGCGCATGCGTATTCCAGGGCGCACAGCAATTGACTTGGCCTTTACCATAAGTTAATTGATCAACCTGCTCCCCACGGTCTAATTCAATCATTTACATTTTACACCTGATAACATAGCACGAATTGTCAAGATGAAGTCGGTTGCAGATGGAACACTTGTACCGGTACGCCTGATTTGAATATATCTTGGCTTGCTTCTACATAAACTTCAGCTACTCTGACATCGAACAGGTTTTTATAAGATACGGCAGTAGTTAGGCTTACAAGACAGTTTAGATATACGTTTATGCGGCGATCGATGATCGTGTGACAATTGACACGGGTATTTATTAAAAGTGCACCCGTAGGCCTACTAGCAGTCAATTTTACTGCATTCATCCAAATTAAATTATTTCCTTTGACGTAAGTGGAGCAAACAATTTAGGTACACTGCAGTATTTGTCTAACATGAAACACAAACCAAAATCATGCGCTCAGTTAAATTCTGAAATCCCTTTAGGGAGCTGCTTTTTAAAATTCAGTAAAAAGTACGGGAGGCGACAAAATCCCAGCTTATCTTCTTGCAGTTCTCTCTTCTCTCCGAATGTTATTAATTTATTAGATGGTGGTTTCACTCTCACGCTAACAAATTTAACTGGATTTTTTCATCTATGCAGATTCATGTTTCGGCTAGCTTTATCAACCCTCCCATTTTATAACATCCTCAAGCGATGTCCAAACAATCTATTACCTTGAAACTTTACTTTTGCTTCTAGGGTCATCACAACATTCTTCTAATTTACATTGCCACAGAAGCATGATGGTGTAATTGTTACAATTTTATATCGCAATTATTTCGGAAACCGCTTTCATTCAAAACGTTTTATTTATTGGTCTATAGGTACATAGTAAAGTGTATTTACTTTCGGTGCAGAAATAGTTTACTAGACATCGGCCGTTTGTTTCAACAAAACAGTTGTCAGTGAGAGAAAAGGTTTAAATTCTTAATCATGTAATATATATATATAATAGTAAAAATTACCTTGATTCAATTACTTGATTCAATTGATTCAATTACCTTGATCCGATAAAATGAGTGAGTACCTATAACTACTAACTTAAGCTGTAGTGTAAGAGCGCGTCGATCTTTTTCCCTCCAAGACTACTTGCGACCGTTTTACGCATCGATGCCGATGTAGAGGGCAAGGGTAACCGATGAAACCGAGTGATGACAGAATTCAAGACCCAACTGGGAATGGAACCCGCAACCCCGAAATAGTAGTCGGTTTTGGTGAGAATGTCGATCGATTCAATTACCTTGATCCGATAAAATGAGTGAATACCGCCCTTCATACCGCTCGCATAAAAACACGCCAGTCGGTAAAAACACGCTACATAAAAGTAGATAAGGCTAAAAATCAACCCAAACATTAGTTAGGCCTACTATGTTTAAAGCTTAAATAAATTGGTAGAGTTACAATATAGTAACCAACACCACTAAATAGCCTACTAAAGCTAATAATAGTGGATTGGGTGTGGAGTAGTAGAGTAGGGCGTACCCCCACATGGAGTGGTGTCCATCCTCCATCCACCACAACAAATGACAATAATAATAATAATAATATGCATTTGTATCGGCTGTAAGTAGACGACTGGCTTCTTCACCTCCTCCATTCACTCACCATTCTCCCTCCCTCCCTCCCGCCCATCAGCTACTTTCAATCACTCGAATGCATTCATTTCTTTCCGGATATTCCTAACAATATTTAACATTTTCTTGTAAAAGCAATTTGTTGATAAGGGAAATTTCTTCATCGGCACACCGTGAATATTTTGACAAAGAGCACTGCGGGTCGAATACTCACGAGGCGAACCTATCGATTCATCTTTGCGATTGGAATCCAAGAATACCGGTAGTTTTCATAATAATTGCCTTACATCTAACACTTGAAAAACGCAAAACAGATTTTGTGTGGGGCCCGGCTGTTTTCATTTCATCCACCTTTCATTGCTGACCTACGTACAATGTTCAACGTCTTCAATTGAACTGTATGTACATGTACAATATTACAGTACCTTCTAATATTCTGGACTTTACATGAGCTTTATAGCAGACTTTATAATAGTCTTATTTCTGAAACATCTAATATTAAATTTATTCGTGTGAAAACAAAGAGCCACTTCCTCATCTTATTTTATTATGGACTGGACATAAAATTACCAAGTCAATCTGTGATCGAACTGCAGACTACTACTCTGCGCATTCCCACAACTGTGTGCCTTCGGACCATTTTTTTAGTGTCACCCCTATTCCGTAATGAAATGGGCATAAATTTAGCTTCCGATAAATTCAGTGTCAGAGTGTTATGATCAAACTACCTCTTTATTTCTGCTAAATCGTTTAGCGCACACAAATAAACCTCATCCCAAACTTCCCCTTAAAAAACCGATTTCTGCGTCATCAGCAAACAAAGGTACATTTTCCGGTAATTATAATAATGGAAATGTTATTAATATAGATAAGGAAGAGCAACGGACCCAAAGTACTTCCCTGCACTACTCCGTAGTTAATATTTTTTATTTCACCGAGTACTCCGCAAAGTAAAACAGTTGGATTTATGTTTTCAAAATATGTGCTAAACGACGAAAGTGTTCTGTTCTTTGCTCCTATCCGACTGGTGTTATGCTGTCGTCCACCGTATCAAAAGTCTTAACTAAATCTAAGAAGGATATCATGCACGTTTTGTCATTGTTAATTGCGCTATTAATGTCTCTGTTTACAGAATATGAAGCTTCACTAATATTTTTATCCCTCGTAAAGCCGAACGGAATATCCGCCACACTATTATGGTAGTTTACATATTTCAATTATTGATGTTTAAACAGTCTGTTCCAATATCTTCAAAAAACTCTCAACTTTGAAATAAGACGATAATTTTCTTTCATGGAATAGACCTAATCATTGTTCTTATACAAAGGGGTAACTTTCGCTAGTTTAAAGGAATCTGGAGAAATTCCGTTCCATAAAGTTAAATTATAAGCTAAATGTGTGGTCTAAAAGCAAATAATAAAAACATATGAGTGTTCTTTTACAAAATTGGTTTGTATTCGGTCATAACCTGATAACCTGGCGCAGAAGCCCCCGTCCCTTAGACTGTTTACAAACCCGAATGAGATCATCTTTTGAAAAAGAGTAGTTTCGAAAACAAAGGTATCAGCAAACTGCTCCTCATCATCGTATATCTTTCAGAATCGTACACGGAAAAGTGTTGCTGGTAACGAAATTTAAAACGATACGCCTAGTAGGCTGAATAATGGTAATCGACCGACTTGTGTGCGAGGTGTAGAACGGATGATGGGCTGAGGGGGGTTGCGGGTTGGGCCGCCTTATTTGTAAGAACAGTTGGAGACTGTAAGCGAGTGAAATCTTCCCAAGTTCTCACCGGTCGAGAAAATTATGAATAAGGTAATAAGGTAATCCGTGCAGGAACCGAGTAGGCCGGAGGCGTTGTTCTTTTAAACGGAATGTTCGTATCTGTGGACGGTGCGCTTCATTCGAAATGACATTTGAAAACGATTTATGGAGATAGAGCCGATCTGGCCAGCTGCTAAAACCTGCTGACGCTGAGGCCGCGCCGCAGCGCACCACCTCCTTTTTTATTTCCATATTTTCAATTTACTTGCGACCAAGACCGCCGCTGCTAAACCTACTCGCACGCCGTCTTAGTTTCTTTAATGCTTTTTTTAGTGAAATGGAACGAAGAAAGGATGTCCAAGAAACGGACAGCAATAGGCCTATGCCTGCCTAGAGGTATGATCGCGTCTCTTCTCACACATTTATAGGCGTATGCAAACACAGCTTACGGTTCCCGCGCGTCCATATAATATCGCAATTTTTAACGATTTATAAATTTCGCTTCGTCTGCGTATAGGCCTACAATTGTTGAATACCTCACCTTAATGTAACGAACAGAATTTGTAACAAGTAGGGCCTACTGGCCTACTTACTGTATCTACATCTCAGCTATTCTAAAGTAGGCCTACTATGTTTGTAAATTTAAAAACTAGAATAACATCATGTGTTAAAGATTGTATCTTGCCACCTAGATTAAAGTAGAATAATATCTTTTCACGAACTTCGCTATTTTCTTCAATAGTAACAAAATATTTCGGATACAAATGTACCTACATTATACGTTCAATTTAAGAGAGATGTCTTGGAATGCGAAATTCATGAAATTTAATGGCTCTACGGAAAAAAATTTATAAATAAAAACATCTATTTTAACTTCCAGTAAGTTGCACAATAATTCTGATGGACATTCTTAAAACTCTTTTCGGACGCAAAAAAGGACATAAGTGAACCCATCACTCAGGATTTTTATAAATGTAATAAAATTACATTTTATCCGTTTTAAGATTTGTTGAATCGTTTCATAACGACCGAAACTTTTAAAAAACATTTTTGTGAAGACATTTAGGCTACACACAAAACAAAATAAACCAACTAAACGAATAGTAAACAGGTAGTAGTAAATTACCGGTAATAAAATAATAGTCTTCCACAAAAGTACTCACAAATAAATTAATTAACAAAAACTTACGACTCACAATTTTGAACTTTATTTTATTGATAAGAGCAAAAATAGGTTTAACATAATTTTGGAGAGAAATATCTGGTGATCTCCGTTCCGGTCGTCTAGTGATTAATCAGACCATATCAGGCCTTCACTAAATATCACGGAACCAATAACTACGTATATAGTCTATATATTGGTGGGCGTGCGTGAAAAGCGTCCTCCGTTTATCAGGATGGTGTCTGCTAAGTGCTAAGCCTTGCACAATCGCCTGCCTCATCACCTGATCACCTGATCACCTGAACCAACCCCCGTTCACCACCACAATACTATAGGCCTATACCTTCATTTATTAGACCGACAAATGGCCTAGTGTAATTGTTTTCTATCATACACTAACAGTTAAGTAACAATTGAAACGGCAGGCACCCTACGCTACGGCCGGGCTATGGTTAGGGTAGGCCTAATGGCTACCGATAGCTATGGCTGGTCTTAATGCGACCACACGCATGCGTCGTCTTATCAGACTTATCAGTTAGAGATTTGTAGCGTACTGTAATAATTCAACAAAATGCACATTTGTTTGGAGTACGCCCAAAAAACATTCAATGGTAAATTGTGAATGGCGAGTGATGAATGATGTCACACTCGTCACAGGTGATCGCCTTTTTACTTTCTCTTGTTCTATATCGATTCCCTATATTACAGCCAATGAAAGTGTGGTTTTCATTGGATTCACTTCACGTTCTCAGACCACCTAAACCCAAAAAAAACATATTTTTAGCGATTGGTCTATGTGCACCTTCACAAAATATCTCAAGAACGGATAAACGAACCAACTTGAAACTCGGAACTTGTTAGGCACCACTAGGCACTAGCGGACTCGACATGAGCATTTTCGCCTAATTTACTAGATTTTTTATGTTCTACAAGATAGAGTAAACGTCTGTCTGCTAAAATTCTTCGGGGGCTGAGCTTTCATGGTAAAAAAATGGCCTTTTTTAAGATTGCGGCCTTAATATCCATTAGGGCAAAAGTGTATAGCCTATATTCAAAGTTGTACAAAATTATAAAACCCACAACATTTTTTCAAACATTTATTTCTCCAATGCTTAGTTAAGCGCCAATTAGTGATTTTATGTACTTTGCTCATCAAAAACGGTATTTTTTAAGATTGCAAACTTAAGGTGTTGTGCCCACAACCGTGACCGTATTAGGACCATGTCGGGGACGAAAACCGCTCCGATCATGATAATGCCCACATAACACTTTAACGCCCACGCGCATGATGGTAACCTTACCGTACCCGTTTGGTAGTCGTTTTGGTGGTCCTCTTCTATCGGCAACCAAAGAACTTGTAATCTTGCTTCAGAACGGGATGGCAACGCGAAGAAGCATATGCGGCTACAACATGGTTTGGCAACGACGCATAGTATCACGCACGAAACGTGCCGTCACCAACAACATATTGTGACTGGTAAATTGTTAATTGAACGGGCATGGCACGCTACTACGTCGTTGGCCGGTGACGGAACCATCTAATGGCTGTTCTCCAATGCTCATCTATACAAAGATTGTTATTTTATTTTTAGGGTCCTAATATGATAGGCCTACGTTCTAGTAGGCGAACACCTTAAGTACCCCTACGTAGTTTACGACAAACATATAGCAACATATATAAGCCTAGGCCTACCCTATTCAGGATAATAGGAAATATAAAATTTACAACTTTCATTTTAAGCATTTTCTTAAACAGAGCTTAGTTTAGCGTCAATTTGTGATAATCCTGATTTTGCGTCATTTACTCATTATTAAAAATTTTATGTTTTAAATTATAGCCTACATTGTTCATTCATGATTAAACGTACGTACGTTATATATTTCATTATTTACATTAGCAAGAGAAAATGGTGTGTTTCGTACCAGATTATGCTGATGGCACACATGGGCCGTGCGTTTGCACGGACGAGTAGCAGCAAATGGAGAAAAATTGGGGTTGGCATATAGTCCGTGCGACTCACGGACCGTGCGCTCACCCGGATCCGGGCGAAAAAGAGCCCGGATCTTCCCGCTTCAACTCATCCGTGCGAACGCTCGGATGAAGCTATGACTACATCTAGCAGACCACTGTTTCAAATGTGCGCTGGCACACTGATCCGTGCGTTATTCATCGGTGCGCTGTCTAGTTGACTACACTTGCTTGATTCAGTACACAGTATTCGCAGTACATATTTTTTATACTATATTTACTATATATAATTACAGTAGGCCTACATATTTAACTTAATAAAATATTTAAGGTAAAAATCGTAAATACTATTCTAGGAAAGGTAGGCCTATAGATACTTTAGTCACAGGATTGCCCTTTGCGTCTGGCTGGGAGGTGAAAATTTGACAGTGCTGCCAACCTCAACAGTGAGACACTACATTTCACTGCCGTGCAGTTTATACACGATATTTTGTAAGCTGCAGTTTATTCCGAGAAAATATTTTCTTCATAAACCTTTTAAAAGAAAATCTGACTTATAATATTGTCTGTAGCATAATTACATACCTAGAACCTTATTCTAACCTTATTATACCTTATTCAATTGGAATAAAATTTTCTACAAATGAATCGCCTTTTCACTATCGCTGTCATTTCATCATCAGACTCACTAGTATCTACGTAACCGTTCCCTATTTTTACCAGGTGTCAACAAAATTATTGACGAAGCTTCTCCACGTCTTAAAATGTCCTTGTTTATATTTGGAATTGTGAAAAGAGAAACATCACAGTAGTTGGCCACTCGCTCATGGCTTTAGTTAAGAGAGAGACAGGAGAGGCATTTTTATTTAGCTTCAACTTGATAACATTTTATTACACTGCATATTAGATTTTGACCAGCACTGTGAATAGTCCGACCACGTTTTCGAGAAACTAACATTTCTGTCTACGGCAACAAACAGATCTATTCGTACAGCTAACCTACCAAAGGTTGTGCGATATATGCCTACCGTATAAGCTTATGTTGTGCGTATAGTAGGCCTAGTATAAGTTGTTGTAGGCGTACTGATGTTTTTCCATCTTTAGGCGTACCCCTCGTTACAACCGAAGGCAAACTCGTGGCTCAAGTAACTATAATCCCTCCACACAGCTTAGAAGAAAAGAAACCGCTTTTATTTGGACTGGGTGCTAGGTCTAGCCAAGTGTGTAGGCATCAATTAGGCCTAACAATAACACAAAACCTATTAGACTAGGCCTAAAAGCCACCCACACCAAATACTTTCTTTTTTATCTTTTCATCCACCTTTACCGTAAAATAGCGTACTCTTTAAGGCATATTTTTTTAAAACAACTCCAATTCAAATGCGGCTTTTCAACTAGGCATAAAATCGCACATATCCACTTAATCACTTATCAAACAAAGAAGTTTAAGTAGGCGTACAAATTTTGTATCCTTGTTACATGTCACCAGCTGCGATGTTCTTAACAACAGATAGGCTAGGTAGGCTGTTGATGCGGAGTTAGGCTTACATGGAATCACAAGCTTCAGCTTAACTAAGCTTTGGAGCGTTGCCCAAACAACATTACAGTCCGTTAATTTCCTTATCTACATTTCTGCGTGAAATGCACTGTTAAGGTTGTAATCTAGAATCGTTTCAGAATATTTAATAGCACTGTGACTGTGGCCAGGGCGTAGGGCGTAGGGCGTAGGGCGTAGGGCGTAGGGCGTATGTGCTGTTGTTTTCGTTTAAACGTAACCGGTGACGAGTGCTTTTGCTGATGATTAGCTTTGAGTAGCCGTACGCGCGCTGGGCCTATTTCTATAGAAACATGACGTGTTTGGACAGATCGTTCACATTTTCTGTTCATATTTTGATTTTATTTTTTTTAAATTTGAAGTCTCCGTCTTCAATACACAGTGTAAAATAGATTATTTGAAGGATAAATGGTGAAGAGCGACTCTGCTGTTGGAAAAATTAGGCGGCAATCAGACGGTTTGCGCGTACCGCATTTCATTTCATATTTTCCATTTATTTCCGTCGTCGTCTAAGCTATTATATTCAGGCGTACACTCACTGTAGTATACGCCTTATCATATTATGCGTTGTAATTTCAGACGACCGTGTTAATTTGTTCCATGTTGACAATAAGGGGCTATTGTAGTAATTGTATAGGCTGTATTTTTATAGCGGTGGGAGAGGCAGCGGTAGCGATCTGTTGCTTACACTTTTACTAGCCTCTTACTTCACCGAGTAGAACAGTTCTACTGTCGCAATCCAACAACCGACAGATCGGTGCTAAATAGTGTAGCTGGCGCCTGACTGGCGGGTAAGTTACGTAGGCTGTGTAGGCCTACAGATTTCTATAGTCTTCTTACACAAGCTAACTGCAGTAGATGTAGGCCTATGTATTAGGCCCATATCTTTGGTCCCTGCTGATCTTATATAGGCTTGATATCCGACAACTTATTATTCGAATCTTCAGGATCCTCATCCTCGTAAAAAGATAAAGAGAAAATATTGAAAACAATTAGAACCACTACCGACTACGGTAACCTCCAAGCCGACTAAACACTTTCAAGCTGTTTCTTTTATTGGCCACGGGGGGCGCTGAATGCTGAAGCGCTAAATGAATGTTATTCATTGTCACTTGATCTAATCATAAACTTTTAATTTAGACCTACGGTGTGTGTTCGGTGTCCGGTGAGAAATGGCTCTAGAACGACTGATTTTTTTTGTATCTGTAAGAAATTAGCTGATTCGTGTCTGCCTTTGTCCTTCGTGGAAGCCCCTACCACTTAGTAATCTGTACTCGATTCGGTCCGATATGGTTCTCCTCTTGGTTCCGAAAAATATTTACTGATGCTTTTATACAAACTATATCGATACACGTGATTCGCATAAGGGTGGATCGAACCCAGAAATTTCATTAAAATTCAACGAGTGTAGGTGAAACGTCGCTTTGCTCTTTCTTGACCGGGTTTAACAATATGACCGATAGTCAAACTGAAACCAGTAGGCTACGTGTAGGCCGTACCCCATGTAAGACGGACGGTGTAGCCTATAGCCTAATATTCACAGGAGATGAGTAGACTACGATCAACATGTGTGCCTGCCTTAGGCCTCCCTTCGATCGCATTTGTAACCGTCCTCTGCTAACAACGCCTAATCCTACACCCAAGGCCTGCAACGCTGCCGCCATTTTATATTCATATGTCACGCATTTAACATTTCCAAATCGTATCCACTCCAAAAATACGAATAACACTATCAGCCGAGATCGTTTCTTTTTATAAGAAATATAGGCCTACCGACCGATTGGTGTAGTGGTCAGCGCGACTGGCTTCTAAGCCAGGCGTCCCTGGTTCGACTTCCGGTCAGGTGTGCCACTTGTTCATTACCCTCCACATTCTGTATCAGCCTTGTGTGCATCACTAATTCAACTGCAAATATCAAAATGTGAGTAGGCACCTGAAGTCGGTAACAAGTCCGGACAATGGATGATGAATAACGGATATGGTTTCCAGTAGCGAATAAGTCATCAATCATTCTGTTACAGTAAACTAGCATTGCAATTTTCTAAAAATGACATCGAATAAAAGAACAAATTTATAAACCAAATAAGTTCAGTTTATCGCTTAAAACCGTACAGAGAATTCTTTTCACTTTCCCCACCGCATAAAAAATATCAACAAATATTTTCAGCGAAATGAAACAACTGTGTGGGGGGGGGGGGTTTAGGCCTACACGGTTACCTAGTAACTCGGCATCTGTTGTCGGCCAGACCGATAGACTACAAAGTGTTTCACTTTTACAAATGGCCTGCATAGGCTTCACATTGCATGTAAAACATCGACAACGCAAACAAAGTGACTAGTTTTTCTTAAAATAAATTCATTTAAAAAGCAATTTCTGGTTTTTACCCTCGTTCCGATTAGATTTCCTCAATTATTGCACGGTACGGCCTATAATATTTTATGAAACGGTGCAGTTAATGTTAATGTATCAATTGATTACGTTTATATGAGGGGTTGGAAAAGGAAAAGGGAAAAGGGGGAGGCCGGTCGCCAGAATGCGATTGCGACCCAACTAAAGCTGATTATGTTAATATTTTTTGGATGACTTGTTGAACCGACTCACTGTACGGAGTACAGCCAAAAGAGGGGACAAAAATGGAACGGTTACGCAAAGATAAAAAGGGTAGGTGGTTGTTTGGATGAAGGAGGGGTGGAGGGCAGGGCATTGTCCGTTCTGAAAAACGGCTACTTTATATTCATTCAATTGATCAATTTACCGCTAGTTGCTTTCTCTCTCGAGCAAATAAAACGTACATAGGCCTATAGGCCGTACGCCCCCACCCGCCTGCCATCTTCAACAATATATACAATAATATTTAAACGAGATTTGTTTCCAGTGGCCACGTGACTTTTTCTTACTCGCCGTTACTTGTGAACAGAGAGCAACTCTGTGTCGTATCTAAACAGAAAACAACGCCGATTCTAATTTTAGAGTGACAATAGTAGGCCACTTTTCTTCGTATCAGCGACTATAGTCGTTTGCACATTCAGTTGACACTATGGATCTTATAGGAATCGTCACTGCTATTAGCGCAGCTAAAAACATCAATTAAACGCATCTGGATGCGTATATAAATACATTTTTTAATCCTCTATAGAACACGTGTTTCTTAAGGTAGAACTACAATTCAAGTTTTGCTTAACATAAAAAAATTATGTAGAATGTTTAAAGAGTTGTAAAACATAAAAAAAACTGTAAAACATTTTCTTCTATTTTGGAAGAGGGGGGAGGTTAAAATTAACATCTTATCTATTTTACTGCAGATCTACAAAAACCTTCCCCACATTCACTCGCCAAACTTTCTAAACGCTGCATGATAAATGTAAACAAATGACGCAACCGGTTATTACAAATCTGAAAAATCTTTCTCAGTAAATATTTCACATTTGGAATCCGCATATGAAGTTGAACGTCTGTAAAGTTAACCCCCCCCCCCTATACAAAAATCTGAAAAAATTAGTAGAATTAGGAGAAAATTAAGTGGATTGTTCTAAAATTGTTCCGGATTGTTCCGCTCAAATACGCGAGAAAATCAAGGGAAACTGGGGGAGGGCTAATTTCACGCTAGCCCCCACTCAACTTTTTGAACTTTTTTTTGCATAGGTAGATCGATAGATCTTTGTTTGTTCCGGATTGTTCCGTAAAAATTTTCGTTTGTTATGATCAAATAAGTGAGAAAATCGAGGAAGACTGCGGGGGGTTAGCGTAAAGTTAGCCCCTTCCCACTCAACAATTTTGAACTTTTTTGAATAGTTCGATAGATTTTCGTTTGTTCCGCAAAATGTTTGTTCCGCTCAAATAAGCGAGAAAATTAAGGAAAACTTTGGAGCGGTTGGAGTAAACAAGCACATTTAACACTTAATTTTTTTTATTTTTTGGCTATATCGAAAGCCAAAAAAGCCCTTCAATAGTTGTGGATTGTTCCGCAAAAGTTTCAGTTTGTTCCGCTCAAATAAGCGAGAAAATTAAGGAAAACTTTGAAGCGGTTGGGGTAAACAAGCGCATTTAACACTTAATTTTTTTTATTTTTTGGCTATATCGAAAGCCAAAAAAGCCTTTCAATAGTTGTGGATTGTTCCGCAAAAGTTTCAGTTTGTTCCGCTCAAATACGCGAGAAAATCTAGGAAAACTTTGGAGTGGTGAAATAAGCCAGTCAATTCAACATTTTAAACATTGTTTTACCTACCTATATCGATAGCCCTTCAAAAGCTGTGGATTGTTCCGCTCCAATACGCGAGAAAATACAAGAAAACTTTGGAGTGAAGGGGATAACCCCACGCGTTTAATATTTTAAACAATTTTTGGCGTATATCGATAGCCCTTCATTAGTTTCGAATTTTTCCGCAAGAAGTTCCGTTTCTTCTGCTGAAATAGGCCTAAGTGGGAAAATCAAGGAAAAGTTTGGAGTGGAGGGGATAAGCCAGCGCATTGAATAGTTTAAACATTTTTCGGCCTATATCGATAGCCCTTCATTAGTTTCGCAATAGTCCGCAAAATTTTTCAATACATAGAATATGAAGGACTAACTGAAGGTCATTATTTTAACTTTTAACTGCATGTACTTGCTGAAAGAAAAGGGATTGCGAAAAATAATCTACAGTATTTTATTTATGTTCAAACATGATATTATGACTATTTTTAACAGCAAATGCAAGCAGTAGACTAATAAAAAGAAAACATATAAATGTTGGAAAGTTAATGAAATCATTTACGATGGTCTGGTAGAACAGGGACAAGCATCAGCCAGTGTGATAACGTAAACAAATCACTATAATAAACACGATAAATTTAGGCGGGTGGGAGTTTGGCGCGTACTTGGCCACTCCCACTCCCACTCCCACCAGTCGAGCGATTTCTCCTCTCTTACTGCTCCCGTTCACTTGAAACTTATACCTTAATTTATAGTTTACTTCACCCTTTACGCTCAAACAATGTACTCCGCCTATAATATCTGATACACATCAAGTAATAGTTTAATACATTTGCGACGTATGCGTTCGAAAACAAATTCAAATTAAAAAAAGAAAAATTTCAAACTGTTCTATTTTTGTGTTTAAAGATTAGCTTATAGTATTTGATTGTAGAGAACTGCTGCATGTATGTTTTATTACCTGTAAAGTTCATATTTCATACGAAAAATAAAATAAGACGGAATTTAATTTTGTCACACCCTACGATTAATATAGACAAAGCTTTTCAAGTAAATAATTAAATTACATGGATTCAAAATTACGTAAAAAAACAAAGTTTGTTATAAACATTGTTAGGCCAATAGTAGGCCTATATGATGAAATATAATAAGTTTGTTATGACTATTATATCAAAATGAAAATAAAATACGGAAGGCTGTTTATTATTTTCCAGTCGCCCAGACATAAAAGTTTTGTCTACATCATTGGTTTCAGTGCTGCTATAATGCTACAATTTCTTTAAGTACGTTTATAACCCCTCATAATAATGAGTTTACAAATCTACAGTTTTTTAAATAGTCAAAAATATTTTAATAGAGAACGAAACGATAAGATTATAGCCTACAAGTAGGCCTGTTAGTTGGCGTCAGTTGGCGTTTAGTCTCGAAAATATATTGGTCGTGAAGTTCAGTTCGGTTATTATAGGCCTATTGTAAAGTAGTTATCGGTTCTGTTGTGATTATTTTCCCAGTGTTTCATTAATTTTGATATTTTATGGCGATTATTTTAATAGAATGTTTCAGGTTATTATGGTATGAATTTAGTGTAAGTATTACAAAATGATGTTTTGTTCTTGTCCATATAATACGATTTATACTTTATACTATTAAATAGTTTAGACTACATAAAAGTATAAATTTTGTACTTTATTTATTATAATAATATGCAACAGCAGTAAATAAATACAATAAATAATAAATACAGTAAGGAACAGTGAATAAACTACTTTTATTTTAACCCTTAACCCGAAGTAGGGCCTATAGGTCTGTCAGACCCATACAATTTTTTTGTTAGAGTATATTGCATACACTGGTAGCCTAATAATTTGGGGCTGGCAGCTTGAGTACCTTTCCTTTAGTACTTTTGGACTTGTGTGAAATAGAAGGTTAGTTTTCTTTTGTGCGGGATATTGTGTAGGAGTATTTTGCGTCGTAGTTACCAGGTAGGCTATGTGAGACCTATAAACCTACTTCTGATAATGTACATTTTAGTGTAGGTACTTGAAACCTATACTACTGATAATGTACATTTTAGTGTAGGTACTAGAAGCCTATACTACTGATAATGAACTGATTACTGTAGGTGTACGAGGCCTATACTGCTGGTAACGAACATTTTTATGAATTTATGTAATAAGTTATATTGCTCCTGCATTTTCATTTACAAATAATTTAACCAATGTTTGTGCTACAATGGATCCGTAAAATCAGTTAAGCACTTCTAAACAGAATTATAATCCTGAAGAAAGAGGGTTTAGGTGTGCTGAGTTAAACTTTGGCGATAATCATGAATCGGTTGACGATGAAGACAAGGATCCAGACTTTGTACTAGACGATGCAAGTGATGAAGAAATGGATACGTCTAGTGAACATGATGGCCTACAAAATTTAGTTTCATCTGATTCAGATGACTCGTGTGCGGTTCAAGACAAACATGGTTCTGCAAATGATTCACATATACCACAATATTTTTAGTCAGGGGAAAGAAAATTTTATTGTTTATGCGTGTGTTTGCATATGTTACATATTTTTGGCTACAAATTGTAGCCCATACATGTGTTCAATTACATTTTTTGTTCAAACCATTCTTCACTTTATTATATAATTTTATCATAGTAACTAACTTTACATTAAAATATTAATTATTAATAACTTTTCGCGTAACTTTTGTTGACATTACTTTTAATGATATACATTACTTAAATAATTTTTTAGTGTTTTATATAATGTTTTACTGTTTCTTTAAAAATAAAAATTGAAGTATATCACTGTATTTGAAGCGTTAAAAGCCTAGGTCTGATAGACCTATACATCTAATCGATCTAGGTCTGGTAGACCTATACTTCCGATTAATGAAAAATTTTCTATACTTCGGGTTAAGGGTTAATCTAACACGGAAAGCAGTGTACTTGTAACAGTGGAAAGAGCGTTGGAGAAGTCTATGAGGAGTAGATAAGAGGAAGTTGTGGAAGGGATACTACACCAAATACAACTCGACCCGCCTTAATTTTTCGTGGTTAGTATAAAGTTATTTATTGTTTATGGAATCTTAAACGTTTGTTTATACCTAGTTTGAAAAAGGACAACAAAGCGGCATGCGATGATTCATGCAGGGAGGGCCACAGAATGACAACTCTTCAACATTGGCCTTCTGTATACAATAACAATCTAATCCAGACTTCGCAGCCCCGGTTTTCTTCCCGGATAGTGTGTAGCCGAAACAAAAAATCTTCAAAGGGAAATGAGTTTTTCATTTCTAAAAAATAAAATTATCTTGACGCGATTTCTCGTAAATTCAGTTTTTACTCCCATGACCATCAGTTTATTACAAGGTTACCTACCGGTCAACAATTAAGAGTGATTCCTTCTGATTTCGTTTTATTTTATGTTGGACGGGATAGGCCTACTTAGCGCCTATACTCTTTTAGTTAAATTCGTTAACCGTTAGCCTAATAGGGCGCGCTACGCTGGTCGCATTCCCCGCCTTCTACTCGGTAGCCTAACATTGTAGTAACTAGTTCATAATATTTGATATTTAGTTAATTTAATTGAAAAACACAAATAAATAGTTATAATATACAGTATTTATTTATTAGTTCGTAATTCTTTTATAATATTTCTCATGTAATTCACGACATTTGAAACGTTTTGTTATGAAAAAATAATTGAATTTAAGCAAGTTAGGCCTACTTTAATAATAATCACCTGAATTATGAAACACTAAAAGAAAATTCCGTATGAAAATGTAAATGAAAAAAAAAATGTTCAGGCCTAATAGGTAGGCCTATGTGTTTTGTTAATTTATTACGGTTAGTTATTTGTTGCTTTTAGTGGACACCGATCGCTGATATGTTTTCGGTAGGGAGTAGGCCCTACGAGGGTAGGCCTGGTAGGCTACTACTACTACTACTACTACTACTCTAGATCCAACCGTAACCATGAGAGCTATTAACACTTAACTTACACATCTACTAAGGAAAGACAGAATAAAATTCCAGTCAGCGGAATTTTCTAGAATTATCATTTTGAAAAAAAGCTAAGATACTTCCGTAAGAGCTCGGTAAAAAGGAAAATAAATTAACACAAAAAACTGTCCAAACGTAAGTCGGAATCCTAGTGTAAAAACTCTCGCCGAGACAGTTTTCATCGATTTATTAATTAAAGTGAAATAAGCAAACCGTTTAGGGTAACAATCCAGAAAAAAATTATCAACGTAGGTAAAAATTTTCCATTTGAAACTGGCTGGCTTTTTACCACAAACCCATTTTTCTTGATTTTTTCCTTATTTGATGTTTAGAAACAAAACATTTTCTGGTACAATTCTGTACAAACGAGCCGTTTGTCGTTAAAGTTTATTGGTTTGCTGGCATTTCATCCCACCGCCTCGCCTCCGATTGGTTGCCCGAAAGTATAGACCCGGAGGCCGTTCCGTAGAACTCTTACGTAGGGGAAAAACAGGTGTAACGGCCAAGCGGCTTTTTAAGGCTGTAAGTGCTGCTATCCTGGGGAAAACGAGCGAAGGTTACCCTCACAGTTCCCTTTAGTTGAGTTGAGAAACTAGAAGAAAAAAGAGCTGCGAAATCAACAGTTATTGTAATTTTCGTGTTTTTCATACCCTCTGATCTAAAGTAAGTCCTCACTTCACATAGTTATTACAAATTTACGTAACAAGTAATGTTTTTGAAACATAATTGGTTAAGAAAAAGAGTTGTAACTCAGCTTTAAAACTCTATATTGAGAAATTGTTTATCGTTGTTGTTGACAACTGACAACTAGCTTTTCTTAATGGCGTCAGGGCGGGCTCAATGGCCAGTACGTGGCTAATATGCCCATCTGCTTTATTTATTTTTATTATTCCTTTTTAAAGTTACTTCTGAACAAGCTTTAAATATGATTATGTATGATAAACGATTAATTGCAGCGCTTCTCGCAGGAGCGATTGGCAGAAGGAAGGTTATGCAGCTGTGTTGTCAGCAAGTCCTTATAAAAATTATTTGTCGGCCGAGAAATCCAGTAAGGAAGCAAAAGACAAAAACTTGTGAAACGGAGAAGAGCTTAAGAACAAAGAATACTAAGAATATTCTAAAAATTCCAAAGAAAACAGGTCAGAAACCCAAGGCCAAAACTGCTAAAAGAAATTTGAAGACACAGATGACGACAACGATGCAGAATAGTTGTAATATTGTAATGAAAAATGATAATTTCAACTTGCAATGAGCGTTGGGCATTTGCCCATGATGTGATTTGTAGGCTGAAGACCTTTGTGTGTGTGCCGCGAAGAAGACGATGGGTATTTATGCGAAAACTGTAGCAAAACTTATTAAACATCACTTTACTTTTTACTTTCTCTTGCCTATATGAATATAAATATAGGAAGGAAAGTGTCGTTTTCATGTCGATTTTTCGAAATCGAGTTTTCACTGGATCTACACGTTTTCAGACCCCCTGAACCCAAAAACATGTTTTTAGCGATTGGTCTGTGTGTGTTTGTGTGAACCGAATATCTCAAGAACGGAACATCGTACGAACTTGAAACTTAAGTTGATACCACTAGAGGACCCAACACGAACATTTTCATTTAAATTGGTCAATCGGAAGTAGTAGTTTATTCGTGTAATTTTTCACTTTTTTGCGATTTTCTCAAAAACGGCTCCTACGATTTTTTTAAAAATCGTCTCATTTACTACATTTTTTATGCTCTACAAAATAGGGTAGGCGCCATGTCTGCTGAAATTCTTGAGAAGGTTGTTTTCTAGTAAAAAATTGATTTTTTAAGATTGCTACTTTAATATGCATTTTAGCGCAAAAATGTATATAATAAATTATATATATATATTTAATTATATAAAATATAAATATATATATATAGTATATAATAAAATGTATATAATAAAAGTTGTAGAGAATTTAAATCCTACAACATTTATTTCCAACATTTTTTATAACGCTTATTTTAGCGGTAATTAGCGATTTTCTGTTTTCTTCTGAAGAAAACGTGTAAAAAAATTGATTTTTTTAAGATTTCAGCCTTAGTATGCATTTTACGACAAAAATGTATAATCAAATTTATAGAAAATTAAAAGATCTACAACTTTCATATTGAGAATTTTTCTCTACAGAGGCTAGTTTAGCGTGAAAGACTGATTTTTCCGTATTTTTAAGCCAAACTGAGGTTGATTTTCATTTTGCGTCTTTCCCTCAATATTAAAATATGGTTATGTTTTTTGAGGTTAGTTTTTTGCTTATTTCTAATGTTAGGTTATTTTGTTCATATTTTCATTGGCAAGAGAAAGTCGTGTGAGTGTTTCATACCAGATTTTTTTTTATAATTATTTTATAACGGGTTTTGTTTTTTAAAAAAAGTCTTTTGTATTCAATAAGATTATGTTTTGTTAGTGTAAATTAGTTAAAATTTCCTGAAAATAATTTTTTTCTAATTACAAACCCGTTTTTCAATTTATTAACGACTTTTTGAATATGTGGCCAATTTGCCCTGTGGGCAAAATGGCCACATGAAAAACGAACAATGAAAAAAATCGTACATGCTCTAGAATAGCTAATGTCTATATTCTATTATTTTGAATTTTCCAGATCGATTAAAAATCAGACAAGCTTAGCCTGGCCAATATGCCCGTCCTTCCCCGATATGCGACTGTCACACACCTAAATATTAAACTTATTTTAGCGGAACAAACGTAGAACAATCGTTTCCACTAGTTTTCTTTTCAAATTTTGTATAGGTGGCCAACTTCACAGACGTTGAAGTTGAGTATAAACTTACAGTGTTACGGTAATTATTAATTAATAGTCAAATAGGGTACTCTTTATTATAAAGGTTTGCTATCGATGGGGTGCGGTGGAGGGGAATGTTTCTGGTTATGATGACGTTGATTGATCTAGAATGCCGATGGTTGTGTATGTCCTGGTAGCAGTCAGAGCGCCATAACAAATACAACACTCTCCTATACTGCTCCGTTGTCAACTGAACGTACAAACGACTGTAGATCCATTCAACCGATAAACCAACGATTACAACCATCTAAGGGCCTATAGGGCTCCTGATGAAATTAAAGTGCCAGCGTTTTTGATAAGTCTACTGGCTGATCTCAGTGATTTTAATTCACAAGTTTTTTATTGTATGCTGTAGGGCTCCTGTTGAAAACCGAGTCGGATTACTGCACAGAATTACGTGTGATTACTTAGTAAGGTATATATTTAGACCGCAGTCGTCGTAGTAATTTACCGACTCCGGTGCAAGAAGAGGGAATCGACCTTACTAATCGAAACAAAAAAGGCTTACTCTGAAACATCACATTGGCTATTCGCAGTGAAATCTAAGCCAGTGGTAGGATCTGTGAGAATTAACAAAACTGCGGATCTACGAGGTGGTAAGGTGTTTCCTGTGCTCGATCTGGTCGAAAATACGATCAAGATTTTGGGCGACACAGTTCTCTCTGATCGCAGGTGAGTCTGAGGGTAAGTGAAGAACCGCGCACTGATAAACCCTCCAATCATAGTTTCTAATGTCTGCTCTGCACACAAATAAATTCACATGTCACACACACAAAGAGTAAAACGGGAATTTTATTTTAAAACACCATTAAATTGTTTCAAACGTACGTGTGTAGCAGGCCTAAGCTCGACTCCGAAAGATTGCTTGCACAGCTTGTAGGCCTACAGTGAAGCAGGAAAATTGCTGCAGCAATTTGCAAGCGAGTTCAAAACTTACACCTATTCGGTGATATATCAGGTAATCTCTTTCGCCTTGTCACTTTAAATTTCAGAGTACTAGTCTCACTGGGAAATTCAGTGATTATACAGAAAAATCACTGCCGCTGCTGCCTGATAGAATGTGTGAGTAAACCGAAAGACCCATCCTGTGCGACTTGGAAAACTGAGAGAAAGGGATCCACGACACTTGTCGCGCAACAAAAGATGTCCGCTGTCCGGTATACATAAAAGCGACGAAGCAGCTCGCTGACTGTACGCCTAAACACTAAGCGTTTAAGAAGGTAATCGTAACACATAGGCCAACAACGTATTTTAATCAAACCAGAGACACATCTTCGGTGTGTCTCTGTCTTGCTGACTAAAAGTGTCAGCCTCAACGAAGCTTTTGAACGCCCAAAAACAGGTTAAACTCGGTACACTTTTTAAATGTAAATCATTTACAGGCGTAAAGAACGGAAGGTTATCGATGTGAGTGATGAGTGAGGCGTGCTTCCACGTCAACTAAAACAAACAAAACTGTTTAAAACACTCGTAGTAAAGAACAGCAGCAGCTGGCGAAAAGCGATCCTAACTTGTACAGATTATGTCGTCTTAGACACGAGGTAATGACATTGAAGGTTCCACTTATCGCCTCCATTAAAATCATGACATTTTATTTTTATAGTTAAATCGGAATGGATTTTTATCTAAACCGAGTACAAATGACAATACCATTAATACTACAGAAATAATCGTAACAATAATTACGGAAGGCTTCAATGGAGATTTGGCAGGCAGTTGTTTGATTTGAAGAAGCGGTTTCGACTCTGCCTCCCAAAAGACGCTGCTTAGGAGACTACAAGTAGGCCTACACGGGATCACAGGTCTAGCTGTAGGCCTATCAAATATTTTGCCAGTTTTTAATGAGTTTGCGTTAGAAGAGTCAACGGACAACACAGCGACAATAGATAATCCCTCTACAGATAGAATAGGCTGCCTACCTTGAAATAGACCGACCCTCATTTTTACATAACTTAGATCGATCATCTGTCTAAACTAAATAGATGAAAAAACTGGTAAAACAATCGCAAACTTTCTCTTGCCAATGTAAATCATTCAAAAATAACGTACAATTAATCAAGTGACCGAAAATGAAAAAATAACTAAAATTTAATCATGAGTAAATGACGCTAAATAAAAATTAACTTCCTATTGGACGTAAAAATACGGAATACAACTAATTGACGCTGAACTAAGCTCTGTAGAAAAGAATCCTTCAAATAAAATTTGTACGTTTTTCATCTTCTATTGTCATCAGTTATACTTTTCTCGTAGCTAATATGCACACTACGACCGCAATCTGAAAAATCGCATGTTCTTTATCGATTTCAATGAGTAAATTACAGAAAATCGCTAATTGAAGCTAAACTAGCTTTGTATAAAAAATCTTTATATTAAATTTGTTGATTTTTTAATTCCTTACAACATTGGTTAGGCCTATACAATTTTTCACTAAAATGCTTAATCTTAAATAAATGTCTTTCTACGAGAGCACAGCCCACTTGCCTCACCTGCGTATATGTACTACTATCTTTTTCGCGTCCATACATTGACAATTTCCTAACAATCTGGAGTCCGAGTGCAATTTGGCGTCCGTATACGGACGCCAAATTGTAATCCTTAATAAAAACTTAATAAAAATTTATTGTGACATGGTTTTCGGACGTAACTTTTTTAAACTAAAGTACATAGTTTCGGGCAACTATATTTATTTTTTGAGAATTTTATTGTTACTCAGAGAGACACAAAAAAATAAATAAATTTTGGTACCGGATGCGAAATTGCGGTGTTTTGAAACTATTTTATACACCGTACCTTGGAGAGTTTCTCACCAGAGTGCTCTCGCTACGCCCCTATGTAAAAATATACGTATATTATGTATATTCTTACAAGGACGTCAGTTTCACATCTGCTATCAATTTCGCGTCCACCGGTTAAGAAAATAGACAAAACAAGTTATAAATAAATATTGTGTTGTGTTAAGAAAAAAAGTTTAAAAGAATAATAAAAACAAATTTTTATTAATCATCGAATTACAATTCTTTCAAAACTCACAATCTAATTTACTAAACATTCAAATAAATATTATTCGGCAAATTATTTGATATAAGTAATACAATTAAATTAAAAATAATTATATATTGTTTGATAGAATTAAAAAACTCTCTTTTCCGATAGACGATTTTTTGGGTTGACAAACTATCCTGGAAGGAAACCGGTGCTGCGCATAGTAGTGTCAGGATTAAATTATTGTTATGGCTGGCAGGATATCTTTCTAAACGCATTGTATACACAACGTATATTATACGCAATTTTGAAGAGTTGTTCTCCGCCGTGCTGTCGCCTTCCATACATGAGTCCATCGCACGCCGCTTTGGTTTCTTTTTTCAAATTAGGCATAAACCTACTGTCAACGAATCCATGAACAAATCCTTTAGTAATTTGTTTACGTCGTTCGTTTAGTAACCAACGGGTTGGTCTAGTCTAGAAGAAAAGTCGTCGCCGCAAGTCAGCTGTTTAGCTGACTTATCGACAGCTTTTCTGACAGCTGATTTTCGGAGATGGAGGTTCCTAGTTTAAATCCTAGTATATAGTATAATTGGTTCTTTTATACGAATTTGAATACTAGACAGTGGTTACCAATGTACTTTGATGGTTGGGGGTCAATTAACCATACTCTCTCAGGAATGGTCGGCCTGGGTATGTACGAGACTACAGCTCATTTAAACGTCATACATATCATTGGGTCATGGGGTTGCTTATTGTTCTCAATCGAACAAATTGCAACCTACACGCATCAGGGATAAAACAAAACAAAAATTTGTTTAAGAATTTTTAACATTTTATTTCACGCTTTTTTTAACATTACACCACCTGACAATTGCCAATCAAATATTTCCTGATTACGCTTACGATGTGTAAAAAGAATGCGCATTTTGCTGTTTGCCCACTCTCACTGCAAAATGGTTCAAGTACACTTCCATAATGCTATTTCGTATCATGTAATATGTCGCCCCAATTACTAGGTTTAGCAGTTTTACAGTAAGTAAATAAAACATTAAAGAGAAAAAACTTTTTCTAAAATATAAAAAATGAAAAATGGACTAGGAGTAGATTATTATTAGCCTTGTTTTTTGCTTAAAAACAATGCGATAAAAAATTAAACTAAGAAATTCGGGAAATAGCAAACTTTACTAGACAGACCTGAACCAAGTAGGCATATTTTAATATTTATTCTGGACCGATTTTCTTTCATTATAAAATTCTGGACAGAGATTACAGATTTCAGAAAAAAAATGTTAAGGGTAGAATAAAGTACACCCATTCAGTTTTTTCCTTTTTCTCTTACAACATCTGAACAAACGACATTTTTTTTAAATAGCCGGAAAAAACAAGGGCAATGGATTTAGACAAAAAAGTTTAAATATTAATGAGTGGGTGACCTAAAGTGAAGTTTGTACCATCCAGTTCACCTCGATTTTCTCGCGAGTATGAGCTTAACAATCGTAATATTTATGGAACGTTCCGAAACAGCAGAACGACTCTCGATAGGGATAACGATAAAGTTTAAATTGAATTTCTTAGAGTATCGCCACCATTCCTAAGTTCTTCACGATTTTTTCGCTGATTTCGGCAGACCAAACAAAACAATTTACAGAACAATCCAGAACAAATGAGAGCTATCATTTAAAGTAAAAACCAAAAAGTATTGAATGCATGGGCTTATACTTGCCACTCCAAATTTTTCTTTGATTTTCTAGCATATTTGAACGGGACAAACGAAATTTTCGCGAAATGATCCGGAACAAACGAAGGGCTGTCAATCTATGTAAAAAACTTTAAAATATTGAGTCGAGGGGGATTAGTGACAGTAGCACCACCCAGTTCTTCTCGATTTCTCGCTTACTTGAAAGGAACTAAAAAAATATTTTGCGAGACCATCCGAAACAAACGAAGGTCTATCCCTGAAGTCCAAAAAAAAATTTAAAAAGTTGAGCGGGGGGAGGCCAGTGTGAAGTTAGCCCCTCCCGGCGTTTTTTCACTTATTTGGACGGAACAAACAAAAAATTTTCCGGAATAATCCGGTAGAAACGTAGACCGATCAATTTTACAAGTTAATTTTTGAAATTTTTGTATGGGGCCAACTTTGCAGTCCTGGTTTGAACTTCTACAGGTTTAGCTAAGTAAAACAAGGAGTGGGGTGGTTTACAATTGCCTTCCTCGCCGAGTTGAAAAGCTTATCAATATGCCAGGCCGTCTTAAAAGCACCTATTTTCCACCCTGCAAATGACACACCTCACGTTATTCACCACAGGGTCTGGCTGCATAATGAAATTCATTGCGCTCAGAGGAGATATAACTCTGACAAGTATCTTTTACACTTGTACCTCTTCTGTTCTTAAATACTTCAGTCATATGTTTGGCTTACCATGTGATAAAAACAAAACTAAATTTTTTTTAGTCCTGAAACAAGCAAATCGAGTGCAAATAATTTAACACTCCACCTGCCTGTTATGTGCAACCCCTTACAGTACTATTATTTTATTAAAGGCAGTTGCCTCTGAAAATCAAAACATGCATTTTATTCGTCACTTGGGCGAGTAAATTTAAATCGATAATTCAAAGGATACCCACATCGAGAAAATGTTTCCAAACGGCGAAAATATTTTTACAAAAGATAATAAATTGATAAGAGAGTAGATTAGTCGATTTTTTTAAAGTAATTTCAGTACACTCGCAAATGTCCAACACGAGTCCTGAAAGTGTAGGTCAACAGAGTCTGTAATTTCCCGATACTGAAGAAGCTTACTGAAATTAATCATTAGCAAAAACAAACCCCTGTTATTTATTTTTTGATTTTTGTAAAGCTTTTGACCGTGTCCCGTATGATTTGCCCATTAAAAAATTGAGGTGTATGGTATTAGAGGGACATCAGAGGGTCGAATTGCCATCCAATCATTGCAAAGTTAAAACAAAATATACATAAAATTTTATACAAGTTAAAAGGGGAGTTCAACGAGTTAGAATTTTAAGACCCTTGCTATTTTTAATTTTTGTTAACGATCTCGCTGAATTTCTTGGCTCCTTCAATGATATATTATTTGCTGATGATACGACAATATCTCTCGAAGATGAAAACTATGAACAAGGTTTAAAACTAACGAAGCTTGAAGTAAGGTTATAGACTGGATGCAATAAATAATCTAGTTCTCAACTCAGATAAAACTGTGGCCAAATGCTTCACTGGTCGTAAGGAAATAAGTAACCAAAGTAAGGATATCTCCATTAATGACAATATATCAAAATCTTTTGTAACAGGTAAGTTACATAATTTTTAGAATTAATATTAGGTAGCAAACTATCCTGGGACAGGTGTATTAAGGAACGTATCTGCTATATAATCAAATCCTACTGCTACGCCCTAAAACGCTTAAAAATAAGGTACTTAGCGTACCAATACCTTTGAGTATTTATCATGTTTACAAATTCTGATGGATTTGTTTTTAATTTAGTCACACTTAAACTTATTCAAATGTATGTTTAAAAAATCAAATAATGTTCAAATTATTCCGTCATATAATTACTTTTTATCTGGTTTTTTGTTAAATATAATGATTAAAATTTTTAATGATCAACTATCAAGTTAACTTATGAATATGGACACTGTTTACTATTAAGAATTCGTTTCTAATCAGTTGGTCCTAGCATATTGTTTGGCTGTCTTGGTCAAGGTTTCACATAGTTTTTCTTGGCCTCTCCAAATGAATGCCTTGTCTGTCTCCTTTTTGTCTTCTGTGCAATAGTATAACCTTCCAGTTCCTTATCCCAAGCATTTTGACTTGTCAAAAATTATGTACATTATTTTACGTAACAATAAGGTTTATTTATTTCATTATTTGTAATATTGATTCCTAGATTGGGTGGTTGGTTGACGATGTAAATAAAGTACTAGAAACCAAAAGAATATCAACAAAAAGTGGCCACCATGGCTTTTACAACACTAAATAATTTAAAAGAAAACGCAGAGAAAAATATCAGGGTTTGGAAGACTGACTGAAAGTTGTTTAGCCGAAAAATAATCTTGGAAATGGCCTGTTAAAGGATAAACTTCAACGTGTACAAAACAGCTGGATACGAGAATTATTAGTGTAATGTATAATTTGTTGAAGATCAAAGATTACCATTACTTGAGGAACAAGAATAAAAATACAAACTATGACTAAGCCGGACTGCATTTCAAAAGTTGTAGAAATTTTACTGGCCACCGTACTTTTGTATAATTTATAAAATCATTTTGATTCAGTCACTAAAACATGGAAATATAAACCTAGAGAGAAGCGAGGCTTGGGAAGACCTAAAAAGAGATGAATACTGGAACAGGCCATTGAGCCTAATCCTAAGCCTAAGCCTAATCATCAGATGATGATGATGAAATCATTTGAACACCGAAAAGACAATGGGTGAATGGTACTCCATTTGAATATTGAACAAATTATGTCGCTTTACAATTACATAATTTTGTCAACTAAGTAAATATTTTAATTGCATTGTCTACTAATTGATCATATTATAGTAATTACAGTCGAACCTCCCTGATTCGAATCTGATGGAACCGGCTGATTTCGATTTACAGAGGTAAAACATTGAAACAAAAAATGTACTTAAAAATTGCGTTTTAATAAAATTCATGTAATTCCATAAAATATTAAATTACAAAAGTCAAAATTATTAATAGACCACCAATTTGATTGAGGAAAGTTTTTTACAAATATTATTTTACTTGTGTTGTTTAGGTCATCAGCCGAAAGGCTGGTTTGAACTTGTAGAGGTTTTACTAAGTAAAACGAGAAGTGAGGTGGCCTTCCTCACTGAACGGAAAAGTACGCGTATCAGCATGCAGGGCCCTTTGCAAAGCACATGTTTTCCCCTCTGTAAATGATACCTTTACTTCATTCACCACAGGGTTTACTTAATACTGTGATTAAGAATTAAGGGCATGTTTTGGTATTACAAGCTCTATTAGTACTCAAAAGCAAAAGATTATTCTACTTATAAGAACGATATGAAAAATTATTGAAAAAACGACATAAAAAACAGAGTAAAATAAAATCGGGATACGCGTAAACAGTACAACTATACCTACAAACAAAAAGTTAGGTCAGCCTACAGAAAATGAAAAATAAATTGGGTACCGAAAATTGTAGAAATTTTAACGAGTAAAATATTGCTTAATCTGAATGAATACAGCTACGGTATTTTTTACCCTGTTTGTACGAAAATCATACACCAAAGAAGGAAAGACTGCATTACTAATTTAGCCTAACTAATTTTTTTTTTTGCTTTCGTCTGGTTTCCTCTGACTTAAATATTAACTGAATTTTCAATATTTCCTGATGCGTATTGAAGCTTTGAACTACGCTTGTTATGCCCTTATTTGGTCGTAAGGTTTTGTGACAATAATGTTTTGTAAGAAGTGTAATTGTTTGTGTTTCTGCTTGGTTTCTTCTAACTCAAAAGTTAACTGCATTTTCAGTTTTTTATAAAGCTTTTTGTAGTTTTGTACTACGCTTACTGTGTCCTTATTGTCGTGATTTAACGCATGCTTCATTAAAAATCGTGTACAATGTGTAAATTGGAAATTTTGTAATTATTTTATTAATAATGTATAAAAAAATGTATTGTTACAATATATATGACCACGAAACTCTCGAAAATTTTCGAATAGGGAGGTAATTTAATTCATATTAAGGACGATTTTTGAAGGGGATAGCATACAATCATATTCGATTTAGGGAGGATTTCGAATGAGGAGGTTTGACTGTATTTGTAACAATTAGGATATTTTAAATAATTAACTCTAACAAATAAAAAATATACTTTCTTTAATTATTCTGGTTTTACATTGATTTAAAATAAGTACCTATTTAAAGTACATGTCAAAATAATAAACAACAAATAATAAATTATTTTGATGACTGGATTGGATTCCGTCCGAGAACGAATTGTTTTCATACGATGGTCTTGTGTGGAGAAGTAAGCTTACTAGGGTGAGATGTGAATATCTAACTACAATCATTACAACACGTAGAAGTGGCAAATGCTACAGTACACGTGCCGGTACGACATGGCAACATCGTTTACACTGTTGCAGGCTATAAGTCATAATAGCGGGAACGATGCCGGACGCGAAATTGTCGGTAATTTGTACGAACGCGAAATTGTCGGTAATTCGAAAGGAGTCTGAATTGATAGCACAGTGAATAAAATTCAAAAATGCTCAATTTTCAATATCAGGACAAACCAATACCAAAACTCAGGGTGTAAGTGTAACAAATACCCTATATACTCTTATCAAAGTTGAATATACTCTTCAAATAAGCGATGTGCGAAATGCACGCTTTTTGAAAAGACGCGGAATTGTTAGCGGGATGTATATATATATATATTTATTTATTTATTTATTTATATACTATGCCTATCTATATATTCTTCAATTGTTCAGACATGCAACAATAGCAAAATTAATTTGTTATTTAGAAAAACAAATAATCATTTTTTTTAAACGATTGCATTGCTCTTTAAATTAAAAAATGTCAAGCGTGTTATTAGTATTTGGTAAAAGAACGCGCTTTGCGATAACAATTTTGGTGGAGTTGGCCGACTGCTTGGGCGTAAGTGGCCGGGCCGAGTGGTCGAAACAGGCGTAGTCGGCCGTTGGACACCAACGGACGCATCGTCGGTTGTGTACGTTGCATACAGAAGCACACATTAATTGCCACAATTTGCATACTGTTTGGATAGCGATGTTGTTTGGAATAATTGAAAGCCGTCTGCACAATCTAATCGACATAAACGACATCCCACCGACATATTGAATTTGCACGACCACTGACGCAAACACACGCGTTTACTGTAGGCCTACCTACTGCTCTAAACCGGGTCGTAGGCCTAAGCTGATGAAGTAAAACTGATACGAAATAAAAGAAATGAAGAGAGAATGTGCTTCACCGTCACACCGTCACTTACACTGATTTGTACCTGTAAGTGATGAATTTGACTATTATAGTCACCCTGTTTCCAGTCTCCTGGATGCGGTTAACAAAAAGCAGACCTCGTTTCACAATATCGCCGCTTATCAATTGTTCATCTGCAATTGAAATCTTTTCGTCTGTCGGGTCGGAATCTATAGGTAGGCCTATTCAGATTGCAGTAAACCTTTTTATATTTAACATTATACTATTTTAATGCGGCCACTTTCAGCATTGTCGATTGCTTTTAAGAAATAATCCTGGGGCTTGTCAACTTCTCGATAAAAGGATCGGCATGTATTCGTGATAAATATTTCAGTAGTAGCTGGATCTGGCAGAAAAATGCTAACAACCGGCAGAACTACGTATCAAATCTCCGGCGTTGCACACATCCAGTATCTACCTACTTTTACAGTTATTTTTATTCGCACGCGTTTCCATAATGTACCGGTTTTCCATATTGTACCGATAAGTTTTATTTTTCTCGCACAGATATCTACACTTTAGTTTTCGGTTCAGTTTTTGGGGTAACCGGACCGGTGAGCAGCTTGCTCGGCTGCCTCGTAATCACGTAATTGGCACGTTAAAAATGTTTAATTGAAAGTGAAAGTGAAAAGCGAAAATCGAAGAAGGAAAATTTTTGCGCTGTCGTAATTGATATGTTTATAAAGCATAGGCGTAGGCCTACGAGAACTCACCAGGAGAAAAATATTTATTATGTCAACTAGATAGCCTATTGATAGTTGTGTGGGCTAATCCAGTTCACGATAGGATAATACAAGAAAACTCCAACTTTCAGTTGCAGTTGAAGCCTCTTGTCTGTTTGTTCAGTTCTTTGGCCCTACCTGCCTGCGGGCCTACAAATCCAACGACCGACTGTGCTGACTGTGAAGGCCGACCCAATAGGGTAACCAAAAGTACTCTGAATCGACCCCAGCTGGATGGAGGAAACGGTAATGAATGGGTGGTTCTCCTCCGACAAGAATTTCAGTAAATAAATAAATAAATAAATACTCTTTGTTATCTCATAAAATAACATGAGCTAATATTTGGGGTACCCAATGGAAAGATTATAGACCTACTGTTGCAAAGACCCAAATACGTGTCGCATGGGCAGACATTCGCTTGCAGTAGTCAAGGAAAACTGTGCGAAAACCTTGACACCCAACCATTATACTAAAACTAATCGATTATATTATATTAATTATATTTAATAGTTCTCACAGTCACAAATAATTTTATTGATTGTCCGCTTAAACGGTTTACACTTTCATAGAGGGAAAACATAACATGCAGCCTAACAAAGAGGCCTAATATTAATTTTTTTTTTTTTTTTTGGTTTAACGTCCGACTGTTCTGCAATTACTGCTAATGCAGACGGTGAAGGATGAAATGATTTTTTGTAACGTATGAAAATATGCCGTGCCTGAATGGGATTCGAACCCAAGACCGTATGGCCTAATATTAAGCCCTATAGGGGTAACAGTGAACATAACGAAAGTTATTTAACCAACGTCAATTGTGGAACAGCGGGGCGCCTTTTCAATAGGTTTTGACAAGCGCATCTCGCAGAAGCAGGCGGATCTCATTCAATTGTTGTACCTTGGAACAGGGTAGAAAAAGTTCGTATCAAGTACAAGCTAGAGTTTGTGGAACTAGCTCGGCACACAACCTTGTGTACGCCTACTGGGCGGGAGGTGGGGAAGTCAAGCATTTCCGAAAACATCAGTTACCCCTCCACTGTTCTTTTAAAAACTGTCAATACACGGTGTTCGCGTTCGAGTAGATTATAAACTGATTATGTCATCACACAAAAAATCATAGACAAAACAAGAATGTTTAACAGCATTAGAACGTTCATATTTATCTGATTTTATTACTGTGGGTAATATTAAATTATACTTTAACATCAGTTGTAGTGTCGATATCGTATAATTCGTTTCTCTCGCATAGTAGTGTTTCTAAAAGAGAATGTTTACGTGTGTACGTGTGTTTTGTGCCACTTACGTACAATTATTAAATGTCAATTGCGTGATCCTTTTTTTAATTCACTTTTTCAAACAAAATGTCGGAAAATAAACTGCAGTCGAAACTAAGTGGTAGAGTTATTCACAGCCAGAGTAGGGAAATTTTAAGTAATGTTTGCAATTTTATGAAAACCGAAGACGACCAGGGGCTGTCACAATTCCTTTATCCAAGGCACGTCAACGAACTGCAGCAGCTGCTGGCGTTTCAGACGAGCTGTAAGTAGAATAAATAAGTAATGCAGCTGAGAATGAGGAACGTCATTTTCAACTCCGAACAAACACCGCAAATCGCGTATCCCAATTAGGGACATTGACGAATTCGACAAATGCGTTTTAAGGACGTTAATCTACGACTTTTATTTAAACACGCATAGGCTGCCGACCACCTAATTATTGTTAGAAGCTTTGAAAGAAAAAATAAACTTCAAGGGATGTTGTAAAACTTTTAAGCAAATTAAAAAGAATTAGGGTTTAAAGTAAAGTATGATTTAGTAAAGTATTATTATAATATAGAAGTAAAGTGAAAGTAAATGTATTAGTTTAAAGTGAGATGTTTGAGTAAATGCTTAAGCGTTTGTATTGAGTGGAGTCGATGTTTTCGGAGAGACTAGTATGGCGACGGCCTCCTTCTGCCAAGCTGCAGGTTAGGCCTACACACACTGTAATAGTAATTTTCTTCAATTTTATTTATTTTATAATTTATTGTTTGTATTCCTATTAGCCGACGTTGTTTCTATAAATCTTTATATATTTTTCTAGTAAAGTGTAGTTTCAGTTATTTTATTCTTAATGACTCCTTATTATTTTCGAAATCATACGACCGGATTATAAAAAAGCCGAAGTCTCCATCAATTCAGTTCAGCAGTTAACTGGATATGAAATCGGCGTGGTTATCAGACTTTAGTTAGTTTAAATCAGTTTTGTACTTAACGAATGTCAGCAGATCCTCGTATTTACACAATAGAGCAGGCCTACAATTGTTTGGTTTTGTAAGCACGACTTGATCAATTATTTATTTAACTGTACATGGCCAAATTTTCTGCTTTTTGGTAAGTTTAGCAAGTCTTTATTGTTTAGCCTAAGTAGTTTAATTGTAATTAACTAATAGAATAACCGTAGGCCTAATTGTTTGTTGTAATAGATGAATTAATTTTTGTTGATAGACAGAACTACTTGTTCACAAGTTTTATCATTCATTACCGGATCCCAAAAAAACCTGTAATAACCATTACAATATTTCTACTATATCATACTAAACAACCTGTTTAAAAAAAATAATATGACTTGATACACATTTTTAAACATTAATTTGAAAACGTTTTACTATATATTTATAGCGTTTCAATATTAAATTAAACAATCAAAATAAAAAAAATAACTTAATTAGGTAGTACAAAAAGTGAGTCGTATTCTTAACTGCATCACAAAGGAAATATTTCATCAGGACATACGAGCCTTTGTTCGATCAACACAACATATACGCCTATTATCTTGTTAAAAGTTGTGTTTTTATAAGTTGTTTCTGAATTTTTCTGATTATTGTCGCTTTCCATGATGTTCACTTACTTGCCTGAGGCCTTTTTCTGTTTCAATTATCCATTTTTATTTATTTTGTCTGGTGTCGGTAAAGCGAATGATTTTTTATACGATTCAGTAGGTGATTATAAATATTGACACAAGGACGACAGAAACAGAAAGTGGGCTACGGTGTTTTAACGTATTCGGTTCAGTGTCGCACAATGCTAACAAAATTCTTGACTCCAGTCGGGTAGGAATGGAAATCTGCACTTTTCACCAGAAGGACAGGAAGTTGTACTCGGTCGAAATCCGGATGTAGGATTTTTATAGTCTCGCTTTCTCACTATAAAATGGTGTAGGCCTATGTTACAACCTGGCTTAGAGCAGGCCTTCCATACCTACTCACTATAAAGTCAGATAGTGGTCATTAAAAGTTTTAAGTATTTGCTGGTGGGTGCACCCGAGGCCGTTTCTATCTAGGTATTCTTAAGAAAGAAAGCCTTGACTACGGTTGAAAACATAGAAAGCGCAATTTACCGGGTTTTTGGTTTTGTAGAAACTTTCTGTAGCAACGTGGATGCCAGTTCATCTATAGGCCTACATTTAAAAAAAAGAACCAGTAGCTAATGAGCAATGACGGCAGTACGAAAGAAATTGGCTAGACCTGCCAAGTAAACAGAAAAGAAATACAAAAGCAACATCTTTTAAGCGATATACGTGTCCCTCATTCTCTCTCCATCACTCTTCCCCCTTTCCACTCTCCTAAGCCTTCTCGCTCCCTCAACCCTCCCAATTCTCTCTCTCTCTGTCACACACACACACACACTCTCTCTCTACCCTCTCTCTCTCCCTCTCCCTCTCTCTCCCTCTCTCTCTCTCTCTCTCTCTCTCTCTCTCTCTCTCTCTCTCTCTCTCTTTCTCTCTCTCTCTCTCTGTCGCTGTTCTTCACACGTCGTTTGTCTTTCTTGTCGCTAGTTAGTCGAAAGAAAGACAATCGGCGCACGTGTTATCTATCGTAAAACACGCGTATTGTAAGTACAAGTGCGCGTAGGGGCTACTATGAGCGAGTTGAAATGTGCTTGTAGGAAATATGAATGTCAACCGAATCACAAATCACGAAATATTATTATAGGCCTATTTCATTAAAGTATGTAACGTTGAGTAGCCTATTTGGGGGGAGGAGGGGAGACCGGGGTGTGTAGATAGGTTAAGTTAGTAGGCCTACAATAGTTATCGGTGAGTAGCTATCGTCGCTATGCTCACTCCCACTTTCTTCAGTCGAATCCAAACGGTGCTGATTTATTAGGAACATGTAAATTTTTCAATTTTGTCAGCCATGGCAATTACAGTTTCAAAATAGAACAGTAAATTTCTTGTAAACTAAGCGTCAGAAAATGGCGAAATAGAAACTTGTAGGTGTGTTCATTTTGTTTAATTTTGTTGGTCGGATGTTTAGGAAGGTAGGCAGGCCTACGTTCTAAAGATATCAAAGATATTTTATTGTTTCGTCAGATGGCATTCTGGAATGATTGAATCCGATAGCGTTTTTCATTCTATAACTTTATTGTAGATCGCAGGCGAACTATGATCCGATAACATTCAACAAACTCTGTATAAAATTCGATTTAATTGCCCGTGATTTTTGTTAGATGGATTGTTGGCGGAAAACGTTAAAATAATGGTTACCCGGTAACCCGATGAGGCTGTCATTAGAAGAAACGGATTTTTGGAGCGAGACAAATTTTCTCGGATTCACGAGCTCGGTGAATACAATGAAATTAGATTTCATAAATTCATTAGATTCGATTAGATTTATGAAATTAATCGATAGAGTCGAGTTGAAGGTACGTAAAGTATGTATAATTTCGAGTCGGCATCACTCTCATCGGTCTCCTATTGATTAATGAATCGAGTGAAAACAAATCGAATTAAAACAACATCGGCCTACTGTTGAAATTGAAAACGGTTTCATTTCGGCGTAATTGTTATGCGCACAATCGACCTCCCCCTCACCTGCTCCAATAAACTCGGATTAATAAACAACTCGTCGCTTCTCTACGGAACTTTACTGCTTTCCATTCGGGTCGTTTCTCTTCCAGCAATATGAACGTACGCCTACCTGCCTATATGGAGCTCCAAACGCCAACACCATCGGTCTTCTTTTATAAACTAGTCGATGCAGTTCATGCATGTAGCCGTGATAGACGGCCAGCCATAAATCGCCACGCTCGCCATTTTTTATGTTTTACGTGAGTCTGCCAGTAGGCCTACACACCACTGTAACCGCTGGAAATGCCGGTCGACTCTGGCCACTTGTTCCCACTCTATAGAAAAGCCTTTCTACTCCATATCTAGAGCAAACCTGTTATTGCCTGATTCTTCCGATCCGATTAGATACTTGGGTCGGTTTAGATATAGGCCTACTGCCCACGCCGTTCCAAGCATCCGCACATCGGTAATCGAATGGACTCGGTGAAAAATTATTATGACCGCGTCTCCACTCGATGGGCTTATCGGTAGCCCTAGATATTTCTTAAACGATAGGCTACGTACCGGGAACCGGGAACCACTGCTGGAATTCCGTATCCGGCTCGTTCACCTGTTCTGAGCCTCCTGGTCTGGCAAACACACGTTGACCGGAAAGAATTCGGCATCATGAGACATGTAAATCGGCATCGAATCACTTCAGTGATCGACACAATTTCGCATTCTATATGTTGTGTCTTCTGCCCTGCTAGGACGTAGCAATATTTATGTGTAGGCTACTGAAAAGAAAGCAGCTGATGGAAGTAGGGTAGGTAGGTTGGTTCGGTGCTAACAGCGAGCTCTCTCTTGTAATTCAATTAAAAGTGAACATGGATATTTAATTTTGTAGCTAAGTGCATTATGGTCGAGCTACTTATGCCCTCCTTTACTTGCTTTTTCGTGTTCCTTTCATATTTTTCCATTGCTTTTATTTTCTGTCATTTGTCATAAATTTACTAGTTTGATACGATTTTTCTGTTGTCCAATATCTACTCAACAAAAGGTTTTGTTTTGCTTCTCGGTTGAACAGCACAATAACAACGGTCAGGTCTTCCCCACTATTATTAACGCCGATTTCGTAACAATAGTCGAATCGAGTCTCGTGCAATTTCTCGTAACCATTATTAAGTCGTAAATGATTAAATTATTAAACGATTACGTTTATTAAATCATTGTAATTGAAGGAATGAATCGACCGAGCCTGTCAAAGAAAATTTAGCGAAAGCTGTTGTCGGATATCACGTAAAACCGTTTTAAATAACATTAAGTTGGTTCGTTCGATGATGGACGGTAAATTATAAATAGTACTCTTCAATAATAAAAACAAATTACAAGAGATAACAGATAAAAGACAAAAGTCAATTCGGGAAATGTAATTATTTTATGTGTTCACGAGTGAGATTCAACACGTGTAGGCCTATTGGCTATTTATAAGTAAAAAGGTAAATAAGCACTACACAAGCAAACAACAAAAATAATGGACAATAAGCCTACATAGGCTAAATAGGCTTATTGTCCCCTTGTCGCTAACGCCTTCTTAAGTAGCCTACCCCTAAATTACATAGAGCATAGCCTACATAAAACTATTTAACTTAGTCGTTTTCAAATTTTATAAAAAATTTTCACTCTATCCGTTCTCTCAGTATTAAAATATTGCAATATTGATTTTCTCTTATTTTTCTATACAAAGGGAATTCTCTAAGTTGCGGGTTAAGGAAAGGAAGATCCTGCGCACATTAGATAGTATGGAACTTAAAACGAGTTCTGGAAAGTTATATTTGAAGAGGTATAGTGGTAGGTAGCCTATAGTGTTAGTTGATTTAAAGAAAGCTTATGATTCAATCGACCGAGAAACGCTACTGAATATTTTACAAGAATTTGGAGTGGACATCAAAACAACGGCTATAATTAAGGAAACATTAACACAGGCACGATCAAAAGTAAATTGTATTGGAGAAATTTCCGAAGAGTTTGAAATTAAAACTGGCGTTAGGCAGAGTGATGGACTGTCACCACTTCTTTTTAACTGTGTACTGGAGAAAGTTATTCAGGAATGGGAAATGGAACTTGCCAATAAAGAATTGTTAAACCAAATACACATTGGAGGATCAAAGAACGGCACAAAGATAAACTGTCTTGCGTTTGCAGATTACCTAGCAATCGTCTCTAGGAACACGGAAACAGCAACCGATGTATCAACGTGTTAAAAGAACACGCACACAAAACAGGACTACAGGTTCTCTTCGGGAAAACTAAATACATAACGAACATCAAAACAGCCCCGTGTCACGTGAAGACACAATACGGACAAACTGGGAAAGCTGATAGCTTCAAGTACCTCGGGGAGATAATACAACCGAAGACCACCTAAAAGGAAGCGAACAACAGGAGATGAGGAAAGATGGTCGGTGCACTCCGAGGAACTCCCACTTGCATAAGAATAACGCGCTCTCAAGACAAGCCAAGATCAGACATTACAACACTGTGATAATACCCGTTTGTCTGTACGCCAGTGAATGCCTTACAATGAAGGCTGGTCTAAGAAAAGCAGAGAAATTTGAGAGGAAGATCCTCCGGAAGATAATGGGTCCGGAACAGTAGACGGGTAATATAGGCGTAACCTATATAGGGGTAATATAGGCGTAACGAGGTCGAGAAGAACTGCACTAGGAAAATGAACGATTAGAAAAAGACTGAAATTTACGGACACGTGTATAGAAAGGATGACAACCGGTCAACAAAACACATTTTTAAGACACTAAACAATAGACCTAATGTGTCGAATAAATGGTTTAAACAAGTGAGAAAACCGGAATAAACCAAGAACACTTAATGAACCGAACGAAATTAAGACAATTAATTACGGACTTTAAGGAGCTTCCAAGAAAAACAAAAACAGAACACCCGTTGGACAGAAGAGAAGAGAAAAGCATACGATGATCGAGTGCTGAAAATGTGGGCTGCGAAACAAGCTTCCAGAAACGTCTTTAAGTCACCTTTCGTGGTCTAAAAGCTTACTGTAAACAATTTTATTCCCTCGGCTATTTGTGGAACATCACAAACAATGTCACACTACCCCTTCATTATTTATATATAGGCCTATATATATATTATTTTATTAAACATTATTTTCCTTTGTTTGCACCACTACATAAAAATATATGATAATGAACAGCCAAAACAAAACAAATTAAATATAGTCTAAAACTCACCTCAGAGTATTATAATTTCTATAATAAGTATAATACTCAGAGAATTATAATTTTTATAATACTCTAAGGTGAGTTTTATATTTAATTTGTTTTGTTTTGGCTGTTCATTATCATATATACACATCCCGCTAACAATTCCGCGTCCTTTCAAAAAGCGTGCATTTCGCACATCGCTTATTTGAAGAGTATATTCAACTTTTGATGAGAGTATATAGGGTATTTGTTACACTTACACCCTGAGTTTTGGTATTGGCTTGTCCTGATATTGAAAATTGAGCATTTTTTTATTTTATTCACTGTGCTATCAATTCAGACTCTTTTCGAATTACCGACAATTTCGCGTCCGTACAAATTACCGACACTTTCGCGTCCGGCATCGTTCCCGCTATTATGACTTATAGCCTGCAACAGTGTAAACGATGTTGCCATGTCGTACCGGCACGTGTACTGTAGCATTTGCCACTTCTACGTGTTGTACTGATTGTAGTTAGATATTCACATCTCACCTTAGTTCTTCTCCACACAAGACCATCGTATGAAAACAATTCGTTCTCGGACGGAATCCAATCCAGTCATCAAAATAATTAATTTATTATTTGTTGCCTATTATTTTGAAATGTATTTTAAATAGGTACTTATTTTAAATCAATGTAAAACCAGAATAATTAAAGAAAGTATATTTTTTATTTGTTAAAGTGAATTATTTAAAATATCCTAATTGTTACAAATACAGTCAAACCTCCTCATTCGAAATCCTCCCTAAATCGAATATAATTGTATGCTATCCCCTTTAAAAATCCTCCTTAATATGAATTAAATTACCTCCCTATTCGAAAATTATCGAGAGTTTCGTGGTCATATATATTGTATCAATACATTTTTTTTATACATTATTAAACGCTTTTATTTAACTTACTCATGGATCCATAAAATCTTGCAACTTAAAATTTTAATACTTCTACCGTATCAATATGAATGAAACTTTGCACACTTGTTTATCTTCGATGACAATACGCTGTCATAAAAAAAAATTTACAAAAAAAATTTTTTTAAACGCTTTTTTATTACAAAATAACTTACTCTTGGATCCATCAAATCTGGCAACTTAAAATTTTAATACTTCTACCGTATCAATATGAATCAAACTTTGCACACTTGTTTATCTTCGATGACAATAGGTGTTTGTAAAAAAAAATTTTTGAAAAATTTTTTTTTTCAAAAAAAATTTAAAAAATTTAAAAAACGCTTAAATTTAACAATTACTTAAAAAAAGTAACTAAAAAGAAAAAAATAAAATAAATTTACAAAAAAAATTACAAAAAAAAAATCACAGAAAAACAATTATAAAAAAAATAAAAAAAAAATAAAAAATTTTTAAGAAACGCTATTATTTAACAATGATTCAAATAAAAAATGAACTAAAAAGAAAAAATAAAAAAAATTACAAAAAAAATTTCAGACATTACTGTTACAAATAAAAGCGTGGCGCATTTTATTGTAAAATATTCGTTGTATAAAAATGCGCCACGCTTTTATTTGTAACAGTAATGTCTGTAATTTTTTTTGTAATTTTTTTTATTTTTTCTTTTTAGTTCATTTTTTATTTGAATCATTGTTAAATAATAGCGTTTCTTAAAAATTTTTTTTTTTTTTATTTTTTTTATAATTGTTTTTCTGTGATTTTTTTTTTAATAAAATAATTACAAAATTTCCAATTTACACATTGTACACGATTTCTAGTGAAGCATGGGTTAAAATCACGACAATAAGGACACAGTAAGCGTAGTACAAAACTACAAAAAGCTTTAGAAAAAACTGAAAATGCAGTTAATTTTTAAGTTAGAAGAAACCAGTCAGAAACACAAACAATTACACTTCTTACAAAACATTATTGTCACAAAACCTTACGACCAAATAAGGACATCAAGCGTAGTTCAAAGCTACAATTCGCATCAGGAAATATTGAAAATTCAGTTATTTTTTAAGTCTGAAGAAACCAGATGAAAGCAAAAAAAAAATTATTTGTTAGGCTAAATTAGTAATGCAGTCTTTCCTTCTTTGGTGTATGATTTTCGTACAAACTGGGTAAAAAATACCGTAGCTGTATTCATTCACATTAAGCAATATTTTACTCGTTAAAATTTCTAAAATTTTCGGTACCTAATTTATTTTTCATTTTCTGTAGGCTGACCTAACTTTTCGTTTGTAGGTATAGTTGTACTGTTTACGCGTATCCCGATTTTATTTTACTCTGTTTTTATGTCGTTTTTTCAATAATTTGACATATCGTTCTTATAAGTAGACTATTCTTTTGCTTTTGAGTACTAATAGAGCTTGTAATACCAACACATTCCCTTAATTCTTAATCACAGTATTAAGTAAACCCTGTGGTGAATGAAGTGAAGGTGTCATTTTCAGAGGGGAAAATATGTGCTTTGCAAAGGGCCCTGCATGCTGATAAGCGTACTTTTACGTTCAGTGAGGAAGGTAATTGTAAACCACCTCACTTCTCGTTTTACTTAGTAAAACCTCTACAGGTTCAAACCAGCCTTTTGGCTGATGACCTAAACAACACAAGTAAAATAATATTTGTAAAAAACTTTCCTCAATCAAATTGGTGGTCTATTAATAATTTTGACTTTTGTAATTTAATATTTAATGGAATTACATTAATTTTATTAAAACATGCAATTTTTAAGTACATTTTTTGTTTCAATATTTTACCTCTGTAAACCGAAATCAGCCGGTTCCATCAGATTCGAATCAGGGAGGTTCGACTGTAATTACTATAATATGATCTATTAGTAGGCAATGCAATTAAAATATTTACTTAGTTGACAAAATTATGTAATTGTAAAGCGCCATAATTTGTTCAATATTCAAATGGAGTACCATTCACCCATTGTCCTTTCGGTGTTCAAATGATTTCATCATCATCATCTGTTAAGGATTAGGCTCAATGGCCTGTTCCAGTATCCATCTCTTTTTAGGTCTTCCTAACCCTCGCTTCTCTCTAGGTTTATATTTCCATGTTTTAGTGACTGAATCAAAATGATTTTATAAATTATACAAAAGTAGGATGGCCAGTAAAATTTCTACAAGCTTTAAAATGCAGTCCGGTCCAGCCACAGTTTGTATTTTTATTCTTGTTCCTCAAAGTAATGGTAATCTTTGATCTTCAACAAAGTATACATTTCATTAATAATTCTCGTGTCCAGCTGTTTTGTACACGTTGACGTTTATCCTTTAACAGGCCATTTCCAAGATTATTTTTCGGCTAAACAACTTTCAGTCATAGTCTTCCAAACCCTGATATTTTTCTCTGCGTTTTCTTTTAAATTATTTAGTGTTATAAAAGCCATGGTGGCCACTTTTTGTTGATATCCTTTTGGTTTCTAGTACTTTATTTACATCGTCAACCAACCACCCAATCTGGGAATCATTATTACAAATAATGAAATAAATAAACCTTATTGTTACGTAAAATAATGTGCATTATTTTTGACAAGTCAAAATGCTTGGGATAAGGAACTGGAAGGTTATACTATTGCACAGAAGACAAAAAGGAGACAGACAAGGCATTCACTTGGAGAGGCCAAGAAAAACTATGTGAAACCTTGACCAAGACAGCCAAACAATATGCTAGGACCAATTGATTACAAACGAATTCTTAATAGTCTCCAGTGTCCATATTCATAATTCAACTTGATAGTTGTTCATCATTATAATTAACAAAAAACCAGATAAAAAGTAATTATATGACGGAATAATTTGAACATTATTTTAATTTTTAAACATACATTTGAATAAGTTTAAGTGTGACTAAATTGAAAACAAATCTCACAAATAGACAAAACACCTTATATACTCGAGTAACCCCCGCCTTCGAATAAGCCCCGCACCACGGTTTTATGGACCGAAAATCGAAAAACATAACTCATGTAGACTATTTCCTAATATGATACAAAAAACAACGAGACACCCGATGTCTTCAAATATGAAGTATTGATTACAACCATTTAAAAAATGGTTTTAAAAAAAAAGCCGTAACGTTGTATTTTGAATGTGAGAATTTGTAAACATGATAAATACTCAAAGGTATTGGTACGCTAAGTACCTTATTTTTAAGCGTTTTAGGGCGTAGCAGTAGGATTTGATTATATAGCAGACACGTTCCTTAATACGCCTGTCCCAGGATAGTTTGCTACCTAATATTATTTCTAAAAATTTTGTAACTTACCTGTTACAAAAGATTTTGATATATTGTCATTAATGGATATATTCTTACTTTGGTTACTTATTTCCTTACGACCAGTGAAGCATTTGGCCACAGTTTTATCTGAGTTGAGAACTAGATTATTTTTTGCATCCAGTCTACAACCTTACTTCAATCTTCTTTAGTTTTAAACCTTGTTCATAGTTTTCATCTTCGAGAGATATTGTCGTATCATCAGCAAATAATATAACATTAAAGGAGGCAAGAAAATCAGCGAGATCGTTAATAAAACTTAGAAATAGCAAGGGTCTTAAAATTCTAACTCGTTAAACTCCCCTTTTAACTTGTATAAAATTTTATATGTATTTTGTTTTAACTTTGCAATGATTGGATGACAATTCGACCCTCTAATGTCCCTCTAATACCATACACCTCAATTTTTTAATGGGCAAATCATACGGGACACGGTCAAAAGCTTTATAAAAATCAAAAAATAAATAACATGGGTTTGGTTTTGCTAACGATTAATTTCAATAAGCTTCTTCAATATCGGGAAATTACAGTCTCTGTTGACCTACACTTTCAGAACTCATGTTGGACATTTGCGAGTGTACTGAATTTACTTTAAAAAAATCGACTAATCTACTCTCTTATCAATTTATTATCTTTTGTAAAAAAATTTTCGCCGTTTTGTAAACATTTTCTCGATGTGGGTATCCATTGAATTATCGATTTAAATTTACTCGCCCAAGTGACGAATAAAATGCATGTTCTGATTGTCAGTGGCAACTGCCTTTAATAAAAAAATAGTACTGTAAGGGGTTGTACATAACAGGCAGGTGGAGTGTTAAATTATTTGCACTCGATTTGCTTGTTCCAGGACTAAAAAAATTTAGTTCTGTTTTTATCACATGGTAAGCCAAACATATGACTGAAGTATTTAAGAACAGAAGAGGTACAAGTGTAAAAGACACTTGTCAGAGTTATATCTCCTCTAAGCGTAGGCCTAATGAATTTCATTATGCAGCGAGACCCTGTGGTGAATAACGTGAGGTGTGTCATTTTCAGGGTGGAAAATAGGTGCTTTTCAGACGGCCTGGCATACTGATAAGCATATTTTTCAACTCGGCGAGGAAGGCAATTGTAAACCACCTCACTCCTTGTTTTACTTAGCTAAACCTGTAGAAGTTCAAACCAGGACTGTAAAGTTGGCCCCCATACAAAAATTTCAAAAATTAACTTGTAAAATTGATCGGTTTACGTTTCTACCGGATTATTCCGGAAAATTTTTGTTTGTTCCGTCCAAAGAAGTGAAAAAACGCCGGGAGGGGCTAACTTCACACTGGCCTCCTCCCGCTCAACTTTTTAAATTTTTTTTGGACTTCAGGGATAGACCTTCGTTTGTTTCGGATGGTCTCTCAAAATATTTTGTTAGTTCCATTCAAGTAAGCGAGAAATCGAGAAGAACTGGGTGGTGCTAATTTCACACTTATCCCCCTCTACTCAATATTTTAAAGTTTTTTACATAGATTGACAGCCCTTCGTTTGTTCCGGATCATTTCGCAAAAATTTCGTTTTTCCCGTTCAAATTTTCTATAAAATCAAAGAAAACTTTGGAGTGACAAGTATAAGCCCATGCATTCAATACTTTTTGGTTTTTACTTTAAATGATAGCTCTCATTTGTTCTGGATTGTTCTGTAAATTGTTTTGTTTGGTCTGCCGAAATCAGCGAAAAAATCGTGAAAAACTTAGTAATGGTGGCGATACGCTAAGAAATTCAATTTAAACTTTATCGTTATCCCTATCGAGAGTCGTTCTGCTGTTTCGGAACGTTCCATAAATATTACGATTGTTAAGCTCATACTCGCGAGAAAATCGAGGTGAACTGGATGGTACAAACTTCACTTTAGGCCCCCCACTCATTAATATTTAAACTTTTTTGTCTAAATCGATGGCCCTTGTTTTTCCGGGCATATAAAAAAAAATGTCGTTTGTTCAGATTTTGTAAGAGAAAAAGGAAAAAACTGAATGGGTGTACTTTATTCTACCCTTAACATTTTTTTTCTGAAATCTGTAATCTCTGTCCAGAATTGTATAATGAAAGAAAATCGGTCCAGAATAAATATTAAAATATGCCTTATTGGTTCAGGTCTGTCTAGTAAAGTTTGCTATTTCCCTAATTTCTTAGTTTAATTTTTTATCGCATTGTTTTTAAGCAAAAAACAAGGCTAATAATAATCTACTCCTAGTCCATTGTTCATTTTTTATATTTTAGAAAAAGTTTTTTCTCTTTAATGTTTTATATACCTACTGTAAAACTGCTAAAACTAGTAATTGGGGCGACACATTACATGATATGAAATAGCATTATGGAAGTGTACTTAGAATCATTTTGCAGAGAGAGTGGGCAAACAGCAAAATGCGCATTCTTTTTACACATCGTAAGCGTAATCAGGAAATATTTGATTGACAATATTGTCAGGTGGTGTAATGTTAAAAAAAGCGCGAAATAACATGTTAAAAATTCTTAAACAAATTTTTGTTTTGTTTTATCCCTAATGCGTGTAGGTTGCAATTTGTTCGATTGAGAACAATAAGCAACCCCATGACCCAATGATATGTATGACGTTTAAATGAGCTGTAGTCTCGTACATACCCAGGCCGACCATTCCTGAGAGAGTATGGTTAATTGACCCCCAACCATCAAAGTACATTGGTAACCACTGTCTAGTATTCAAATTCGTATAGAAGAACCAATTATACTATATACTAGGATTTAAACTAGGAACTTCCGTCTCCGAAAACAGCAGTCAGAAAAGCTGTCGAAAGTCAGCTAAACAGCTGATTTGCGGCGACGACTTTTCTTCTAGACTAGACCAACCCGTTGGTTACTAAACGAACGACGTAAACAAATTACTAAAGGATTTGTTCATGGATTCGTTGATAGTGGGTTTATGCCTAATTTGAAAAAAGAAACCAAAGCGGCGTGCGATGGACTCATGTATGGAAGGCGACAGAACGGCGGAGAACAACTCTTCAAAATTGCGTAGGCCTATAATATACGTTGTGTATACAATGCGTTTTGCCAGCCATAACAATAATTTAATCCTGACACTACTATGCGCAGCACCAGTTTCCTTCTAGGATAGTTTGTCAACCCAAAAAATCGTCTATCGGAAAAGAGAGTTTTTTAATTCTATCAAAAAATATATAATTATTTTTAATTTAATTATTTTACTTATATCAAATAATTTGCCGAATAATAGTCTATTTATTTGAATGTTTAGTAAATTAGATTGTGAGTTTTGAAAGAATTGTAATTCGATGATTAATAAAAATTTGTTTTTATTATTCTTTTAAACTTTTTTTCTTAACACAATACAATATTTATTTATAACTTGTTTTGTCTATTTTCTTAACCGGTGGACGCGAAATTGATAGCAGATGTGAAACTGACGTCCTTGTAAGAATATACATAATATACGTATATTTTTACATAGGGGCGTAGCGAGAGCACTCTGGTGAGAAACTCTCCAAGGTACGGTGTATAAAATAGTTTCAAAACACCGCAATTTCGCATCCGGTACCAAAATATATTTATTTTTTGTGTCTCTCTGAGTAACAATAAAATTCTCAAAAAATAAATATAGTTGCCCGAAACTATGTACTTTAGTTTAAAAAAGTTACGCCCGAAAACCATGTCACAATAAATTTTTATTATGTTTTTGTTAAGGATTACAATTTGGCGTCCGTACTCGTATTTTCCTGTTCGCATTTTATAACTGACAATTTCTATTTTTTATTACTTAGTGAAATACGAAGTTGCGTTTTAACCGGCATTTGTCGAAAGGTGTTTTATTAACATCGATCTGGGAACATACTGACAATAGGCGGCGTATGACGGCGAACAGAAGCATTAGGCCTTCTATTTCGTTACAATTACACTTGTACTGTATGTGTCAGATATTTCTTAATGTTTTCACGATAGGACTGATGCGTTTATAAATGCGATGTAAATAGCCACGGCTATACGGGTAGCCCTATATTGCAGTTTGCTAATTAATGTAAGTCAAGACGACTAGTTGCCAATAATTGCCATGAAACTGGCAACTATTATGATGCAGTAGGCCTATTTCTCTAGACAACGCGCTGAATAATCATGTCGACGTGGATATGTCTGATATTGGCACTTGGGTTCCTCACATCAACAGAAGAAAACGTGAAATTTTTGTGTAAACGAGAAGTGGTGATTTGAGTCGGCTAGAAAGATGTGTCAGGGTTTGATCACAAAGTGTTGTCATGACGGTGTTGGTGATTGATGATTTTCCGTCCAACTATTAGATTGCAAGAAGGTGATTGCGTCCCTTGCCATATAATGTTCATTGTGGAATGTGTTGGTTGTTTGTGCCAACTGGTGACATGTGTTTGGTGAATGGTGGCTGATGGTGAAAAACGTGAATTTATGGTGATCCATATTCAGTTGCACATATGGTGCAGGCCCATCTCACTTTTATACAATAAATTATTATACTCTTACTAAGATTAGGCCTAAAAGTTTTTTCTGTTGAAAGAGTCCTATGGGTTTAGTTGTTACTTTTTCTGCCCGATAGGGCGAATGCAGTACATTAAGGTTTCAATTACTGTCCAACTGCCTTCGCTTCCCTGCTTAGAGTAGGTTTTCTTCGTGGTAGGATGGGCTGGCTAAAGAATGCATGCCCTTGGGGTGCACCAGAGCCGAATGGTGTCCACCGATCTGGAAAATGGGAAACGGAGACCTAATAATCTAGTAAGAGAGAGATGGAATGTGTAGTCAAATCGACTACATTCTACATTTTCATAATTTAGGCCTAGAAAGAAATTTACTGAAAGCTATGCTATGCTTCGTAAATACTACTTTCAGTATGAATAAAATTAACTATCAGTAGTTTGTTTTTTTAAACCGAATTTCGTGTTTACTTTTCGTAAGCAGATTTCTAGGCGTACTTGTCTGCGTGTGTGCCTACTGTGTAGTAGCCTACTGTGGCACTGACTTATCACATGATAATAGGCCTACATCCAAAAATTAAACATTTTTCATCAGATATACGAGTACAACGATCCAATTACGGTAACCGTTCTCATTGAACTTCTTTGACTATTGATGGTCTGGTTCTTTGAAAATATCGGTTTCCTTCAAAATTATAGCCTCGAAGTGAATTTTAAGCAGAAATACATAAGCCTGCAACAGAATTAAGAAAGGTTGGCTTCTAAATTTGACTCCACTTGCTATTTTATGAAAAAAAGACAGTTTAACATGCAATGTACGTTAAAGAACCAAGTGCAGAAATTTTACTTACGAGTTTGGTAAATAACATCTTTCGGTCTGTCGCTCGGTTCGTTAACAATTTACTGTGTCATGTGACAACTCATCAAAATCATTAGATACACGGTAAAACCGTGCCTTGGCGGCCGGTCACACGGATCCACAGTTTCTGTAATTAATGCGCGTGTTCCGACTGAATTTTGGACAGTTGTGGTGGATATAGCGTTGCATTCGTAAGAAAGTCGGGGCTGTTTTACGACTGTTGATGGACAACATCGGTTCTTCAGACAGGTAGTCACCAAGTTGGTGCAAGATTCAAGGTGAACATTTTCAAGGTCGTGTATGGCGATTACTTGTAGCTTCCGTCGAGGCACATAATTATTATGTATAGCCTAATAATAACAGTAGGCCTACGTATGCACATTTCAATGCGAATCGTTGTGTGCGTTGTGTATGTACGGTGATGAAGAATGGCTGCAATTTGTGTAGGTCTGCGAATGACAGCAGCGAGGCGGTGGGACGTGGGGTAGGCCGGCACCCTCATTAGACCCTTCGCCGTACGTTCCCCGACCATGTCATAGTGGCTTGCACATTCGCGTGGATCAGCGTTAACGCACGTACGTTGTTTCGAAATAGTAAACTCGCTCTCTTACCGATGTAATTTCATCCAAAACGAGGTTTCGGGTGAAATAAATTGCACCACGCTGTTTTATTATGATCCAGGTACCCTGGAAAACTCTTTTCCTTTCCTTATATCTACAGTTTTCAATGATCACACTTTATGACCCCTGAAGCCAAAATGAAACTGGGAAGGATGCGCATGCGGGCGCATCTATATTTTGTATATTTGTTCTGCAACGATTAGGCTAAAACTTGAAAAAAGTTGAACTTGTACCCCCGAGGGGTTTTTGCACACGACCACGTAGCTCCACAATCAGGACCATTTTATTCTGAAGAAAAAATACAAACATTTCACCAGACTTGCCTCAACAAACTGTATCTACTGGATTCATTGCGAGTGCATCAATCATGTGTTTGGGAACATTCAGGTAGGCCTAGGTGGATCGGTTTATAAAATATATTTGAAATGTACCTCGAAGAAAAAGTAGATCAAAAAATTTAAATGCTATAAATTTGTAAAAGTTTTTGTCCGACGTTTATTTTAGCAGTATCGCAGGATTTCAGTGGAAGCAAACCGCCGTATTAAGGGATTAGAAGTGCATTTTACGGCAAAGGTGCGAATAATGAATTTTTGTGTGTAGTGTGGTTGGGTTGCACACATCCTAGGGTCATCCCTGAGAAATCAGAGAAAATTATAAATACGTAAACTATGCAATCCAATGAAATAGTTTATGTAGCCTATAAATAAGCTGACACCCAAGACCATAGATAGATGATTGGTAAAAACTAGATGACTGTCAACTGTGCTAAGTAGTGTACCAGGGGCTTAGGTCCTGTCGCTTGAAGATAAAAGCGGAGGTAAGCACAAAACAGGTATGTGCACGTTTCAAAAGACCTCCACTTCTTTTACAAGGTCATTTATTTGAATCGTTACCCTGTCGGCTTCCACCGTCATCACTCAATGACAACGATTCTACTTTTTAACTCCTTCTTCGATAACTTATTTGTGTGTACCCTACTATTGTATTTTCTGGGGGGATCGCCCGACAAGTTGATCACCGGTGCCACAAAACGACTGCAAAGCATATTCCAAATCGTGGTGTATGATGTATATAACTATGATAAATTAGAAACATTTTCATGACGATAATGGGTTAGATCCTTCCGCTTTGCAGTCGACATTTTTATCAAGTGGGCTAATGAGGCGACAACAACTGTACATTCATACCCGAGTGTTCTTTTAGTTTAATTAGATTTTTTTAAATGATCACCCAGTTACTGGATTTACAACTCATGAAACGCATTGTAAGTAAATTATTTGAATATAAAAATAAATTTAGGTAAGCCTAACTGAGACATTGCGATATTAATAAATGCAGTGAAAAATAACCGAAAAGCTGGGTAAAAGCATGGAATAATCAAAGGAAACATCCTATAAAAACCACGGCCACAAAGATAATGGACGTTAAGTACAGGTCATTTGAAACAAAAAAAGTGTACGAGCAAAGCGGACGATCGGTGAAAGCGATCAGAAACTGAAGAACAAAAGTCGACGCAAGGCTTTTATTACGTGCAGTACGAAAAGTTATTTGTGTAGCACAGATGAACATTTTGTGCAAAACAAAATGTTTTTGCATTACAAAATCAAATTTTCGTTAAGACGGAAATCTCAGAATAAGATTTTCGTAAATTAAATTTTTTATTTGGAACTGTGCAAATATTGGACAAGGAACAAATCGTTTAACAAACAATGAGAAATACGGAACGATATGTGATGTAGAACCTAGATAAATGAAAACTAGTGGGCATTGACACAGTATTCATGAAAACAATAATGGACAACATAGCAGCTGGTATTTAAAAACACACTTTCCTCAGAAACTGTATTTCATTACATTTAAAAGATAAGACAACACATTGTAAGACCCAAACATAGTTCCTTCGGGGTATGGGTGTACTAAATAACCAAGAAACTACCTTTAAACTTATAACAATTATTTATTGACTAATAATTACAATTAATTATTGAACTGTCGCCGACCGGGGCCGACGACACGTGGTGAAACCTTGCTTGTAAGTTTGGTGGCCCTTACACGGGCCATTGTTGGTGGTCGGAAGCGGAGCCCGAAGAGTGACGGCTCGGCTACCGGGTTCAGGCCTAGCCTTCCCTCAGCGGCAGTTAGGAGACATTGGTGGCCCCCAGAGCCCCGCAGGTATCGGGTCGGCGAAGGCCGTCTGCCGATAGCGCGGGCGAGGCGGTTCTCTCCGGGTCGGCGACGGGTGAACGGTACGGGATGTAGTGTCCGTCACCGGTAGCGTAGACCAGGGATGGTGCGTCTGGTCTCGGCTGGGTTCTTCTTCTTCGGTCGGAAGCTCTTCTTCCTTATTCTTCTCCGGTTGAGAGTTAATTGGAACGTCTCACTCGCGATTCAGTGCGGCGGCTTAAATACACCACCGGCGAGTCCACTTCAAGGTGGAGGGGAGGCCCTGCTGGCTCTGCGCGTCTGTAGCGCTCCGCGCGACAGGCAGGTAATGGGACCGTCTCCAGGCGCTAGTATACGTAGGGCAGTCGGTGACAGAACTTATTTATTTTACAATTAATTTGACTACTAACATATTACAATTCGATCACTTCAATTGAATTAATTGCTAAACTTAAAGTTTAAACTAAACTCGACTATGAATAAGACAAATTCACTTAACAATCAAAACAACGATTTAGCGTCCATAACCACTTGCTGCCACCTGTACGCAACGCTCTGTTAACGTAATTCAGAACCGGTCCCGTAACTACACTATTTCGAAACAGCCCGACAAAACGAATTCCATTCACGGTCTAGTACGAGTAGGCTACTAACTCACTACAAAGCAAAGGTGCTATCTGTTTTTACAGCCGTCTACTGCGGTCTGATAAATTAGTTCCTCCAACAATCAACATCCCTCTAACAATTTCTCGCTATAAATGAAAACAAACGCTTCTATTATTTTCCATTTCAAGAATTCCTATTCAAAACATTTCATTCGTTGTAATACATTATCCTTGTTCAATAAAATATAAAAAATAAATACATTTTTATTTATCAGCTACAAAAAAAGGAATAGACATCGCCAAATATAATAATATAGCCTACATTAAAATCTATGTTAACAAACAATTTAACAATTTTTCGTTTCCGATCTAATATTAAACTACTACTTAAATTTCACTAAAATCATACATTGGAATTCCACATTTCTCATTTACACGATAGGCCTAGCCTAAGTGTGTGCACTCCAGCCCATGCGATAGCCTCTACACAATTTTACAATGAATAAGCTATTTATAGAATAGGAATAGGCAGCAATTACTTTTGTAATGTTACATCATAATGCAAACGTGAAACACTGAACAAAGTACGAGCATTATTCATTTTCGTTATTTTTCTTCATTTTATTCATTTTGAAGAATAACTTTTTTTCTCGCACCGCGATGTTCGGTGCATGAATCTGGCTGTATATGGTTGTCTGTGTTGTGGCAAAGGTGCAAAGGTGCAACTGTCGAGTGTTGATGACCGCAGTTAACTGAGTGTCAGTGTTGAGTTTGTTAATGCCAGTTATTGGATAGAAATGTTTAGGCCTACCTGACGCCAATTCACCGGTTAATGTTCCGGTAGGGCTACTCGATGTAACGGTTAAAATAAACACATTAGGAGGCCTACCGCATGCGACAAACAGCCCTATACATGAGACATGAGACATTCACTATAAAAATAAATTAGATAGACACTGCGATATTAAAACATGAAGTAAATATTATTAATGATGGTTTAATGATTTTAAAATGGCTTCGTCGTGTTGGTCATTATTATGGGTATGTTGTTGTGGAAAATTCTTTTATCGTATCGTGTGTTTAGGCCTACTGATCTCGTAACCTGTGTCCCTGCTCCGACTCTGAAGGAGGGTGTACAGCAGTGAGAAGGTTTGTCAGGTGAGGTTTGTCAGGCCCACACCAGCTATGGTAAAGTGAGTGTCCGAATGTTATTGAGATGATGTGAAGCGGTTCGGGTGTAGCCTATATAGGCCTACACGATGATACACCCAATAAGTACGGTTGATAGTGCGTGATTGTATCTAGGCCTATTGTGCCTATTGTGGTTGGTCAACGCTTAGGCCTATAGGCCTAAATAGCCTCCCTCTATTTAGAGCCGAGTTCGGTCAAAGATTTAAGTGCGTAATAACATTTTTCGTAATCGATCTGTTCTAAGAAATTAAATAGTAATTTATTTACTCATAAATTCTAAGCGTAACAATTCATTATTTTGTTAATAAACAGTTGATATAAGTTTAAAGGAAGTTTATTTATTATTTATTACTACCAGATCCTGAGAGAACTGGATTAAATGTTTCAATATCTTGAATAAACGGATTTTCATGATGTGCCTATGTATAGTCGGGAGCTGACTTGTTTGTTAGTGGGAGGGGGATGAAGTGGAAGGGGGCAAGGGGGCAAGGGGGCAAGGGGGCAAGGGGGCCTGGTACTAGAGAGCAGTCATTCGAAATGGTTTGCGAGTGATATTTTTAGAAACAGCGCGTACTAATGGTATTATTACTAATACTATGTTATAGGAGGGGGGAATCGTACAAACAATCCTGCTCACCCGAATTCCTTACGCTAGCAATCAAGTGAGCTGCCATCTATAATAGTTCTTAGGCTGCTTGGTTTTGTATTACCGACAAGTTGTAATCCATATAGGCCTATCCATACCCATATGGACATCAGAATAGAACCCTTTTCTACCCCAATCCATGTCAACCGATCATTAACCATGAATCAATCTAGACAGCTGTTGCAAGTCCGACAGTTTAAAATATTTATTTATTTATTTTACTTAGTTAAGTATAGACGTACATTACAATTTATTACTAGCCTGTACTTAGCTAATAGGCCTATACTACTTATACGAAGAAGAATCTTCTTCTGTCCGCGCATAAGAAAATTTCACAAATACTAATAAATAGTAGTACAAAAAAAACTATTATAACATCTAAAAAGGGTACAAGAATTACGTTAAACAGTTTATTTTTTTAATTATTGAGTATAAATGATAAATACAAGTAAACTTATTCAAATATCAATAATAATAATTTTAATAACAATAAATGTCTTTTGAATTACCTTAAGATAACTACATACTGTTGTAATAAAGAGAAACAAATTTTTTATTTAATAACTAAAACTATTTTACTTATATATTTTAGTGAATACAATTTGGATATTTTTACTTCATGGGAGTTAATTCAATTAATGAGCACAAAAACAGAAAAACTAACGCAAATAGGAAAGTAAAAACTAACCAGAGAACAGTTATTTTAAAACTTGGAAAAGTTTTTTGAGTTGTTGCTCGTATTAAGATAGGATAAATGATGTTTAAGTTTATGTTTCAACAGATGCGGTGACACTTAATTGGCTACGGTGTAGGCCTAGGCCTACTTCAACGAACCGCCCCCCCCCTCAACATAGAAAATGACTTCTGAAAAATGTAGGCTACTATTTGATTTTCTTTTCTTTATTTTTCCAGCGTTCCTAGTGGCATAATGTTTTTTTCTGATATCAATTATTAGTTTACGGTTACCAAACGCCCATTAGAAATTTATAGGAGCACTTTGTACACAAATAAATGCCTTAGAGTTATTGAGGGCGTCACTGTTTCAAACAGTCCACCGTGATCGCGGTGACAGTGATTTTGCTTTTGCCGTTACTTTTTATAGTTACTAGTGATTTATTAATAACTGTGTGTATACTAAGTACTATATATTTCTTTCGTGATTATTATTAGGCTATTAATCAATAGTTACGAGTGGTTTGTTTTTAATAGACTACTAGTTGCTTTATTCTTTTTCTTGGTAAATATTAAAATAGGCAAGGAAAGTAGCTAGGCTAATGTTTTCCAGTCAAATTTTCGAAATGGAGTTTTCACCGGCTATACATCTGAAAAAAAATGTTTTAGCGAATGATTTTAGATTGAAAGTCGACGTTCACCGAGGTGTTAAACTAAAACATAATAAACAAATAACTCCATTTTTACTTACAGGATCGTATTTTTTCATTTGTGAGACATTTTAATGGAAATCGAACAGACTGACATAGATAACAAGATGATACAAGGAAATGATAATCTTAATAAAATTGTGATTTTGTCTGTACAATTTCCCAGAATGCCCCAAATTTTGTTTCTACGCCAGATCTACGAAGTAAACACCGAAAATAAGTTCAGCTACTGTTCAGTCTGTTCGTATGTTACGGTACCACGCAAGAATCGCTAAACCAAATTCAATGAATTTCGGTATTTAGGTTCTGGACATTATCGAAATGAAAATAGGCTATAAATTTTTTTAATATCACAAAGGGTTGGGGGGGTTCAGAGGGAGGGGTAAACAAAAAACTGCGAATATCTCCGTTAAAAGTCAATTTATCAAAAAAATTTATATAATCGAAATTACGAAACGTTTAAAGACAAATAAGTTGGATTATGTAAAGTTTTTCATTTTCATGCATAATAACGGAGATATTACCAATTTTATAAAAATAAACTAGCAATATTTTAGGAAACGGAATAAACACGGGCCTACGTGCTGCAGATATTCATTCCGAAACGATAGTTACCTACCCTACCCCTTCCACCATTTAACCTCCCTACCTTACACGACACACCCTTTCTCGGTCAGATTGTCAAAAACGAATGACAGTCACCTTAGTAGTTAACTAAAAGTCGGTTGATGAACATCGTGGTGTTCCTATTGTGATTTACCCTTCATTTAACGGTATCATAACAGCAATTTTTATTGCTCTGTAGCGAATAATTAAATTACCGACAGTTACGTTACACACACACATTTGTGTGAGTTAATCTTCAAAACATCAATTTTCATTGCTCTATATAAGTAGTAAATTTATTTATTTATGTAAAGCAATACAAATTAATTTTTGTGTAATCTGGGTTTCGCCCACACGCATACCCCGGACCACCAGTAAACAAAACTGGTTCTCTAGAGGTTCCAGCCTCGATTAATAATTGCATTACTGTTGTACACATTGTGTTTCGATTCTTCCAATTTCATCTTATATTAATCCTTAGTACTGGTATTCTTATTTAGTCTGTTTTCTTTACTCCTAGATATCTCTTAACTAGGCTATGTTTTTTTCTTATTTCGAAGATAATTATGCCTTCGCGGAAGAGATCATGCTTGACCAAGCAAGCATTGACAAGACGTGCAAAAATTATAAAATTAAACAGGGCTAACGAGAGCCAGGAAGCTACTACATCAAAGCTAAAAACAGGTCGAGGGAGGCTTATTCATACCCGCCAAATCGAACCTGTAGAACAACGTGAACAATTATTACTGGTATCTCAACGAGTCCACCAGGCTTCTTTCCGTAAAAGTGAGTGCTCTGAAGCAGGTTCCAGTCGCCTGAAGGCTGACAGGGAGAGACACTCACAACCATGTGAAGCCGAGTCTGTTTAAGAACATGACCTACGATTAGCGTCTCAACAGGTCCGTCAAGCTTCTATTCGCAAAAGTCAGTGCTCTGAAGCCCGTTCTAATCGTCTTGAGGCTGACAGGGAAAGACACTCGCAATATCGCGAGGTCGAGTCGGTTGATGAACATAAGCTACAGTTAGCGTCTCAACAGGTCATTGAGTCAATATGAATACATTGAGATATATTATCATATCTCAATAATGGTTAATTTACATTCACTAAAGTAATCATTATTGTTGGACATTAAAAATTAATTACGCTTCTGAAAATAATAAAGCGCTGCGTATCTTAGTTTACACCAAGATCTCGCTTTTATTTTACGTCCAACAAAGTTTTTTTATTTACAATAATGCTGATGTTGAAAGGAGGTACGATTAGATAACAATGCATGATTAAAGAATATCAGCAGACCTGTCAGGGATCGAACTCAGTAGGTACACCAACAGACCGTCCAAAACAACAAGCAAACCGTTCGAAGAACGGGCATTTTAGCTAGCATTTACCAATATTTTTAGAAGAATATTAACATAAAAAATAAACAGTATGTACAATAAACACAGGCCTACGCGTCGTAAAACCCGTATCCATACTGTCAGTTACCTACCTACCCTTTCCACCAGTAGGCCTACCTTATAGGCTACACCTTTTCTCGGTGGGTCACATTGTCAAAAATGAATCAGTCATCTTAACAGTAGTCACCATCGTCGTGTTCCTATTGTAATTTACCACCTATAATTTATTATAAAAATAATAAAGCGCTGCATATCGTAATTTAAAAACACCAAGATCTCGCTTTTATTTTACGTTCAACTATTTTTTTTCATAAATAATAATCCTGACGTTGAAAGGAGGTAGATAGCAATGAATAGTTACAGAATATCAGACCTGACAGGGATCGAACTCGGTACCCCAAACGACCGTCCACGGCACGAAGGAAACCGTTCGAAGAACGGGTACTTTAGCTAGTTTATCATAAATTTGTTGCCTGATATAAGATAGTTTAATAGGCCTATATCGCATTTTATACATTAGTCTATAAACGATGGAAATATGGACGCAAGTATTTAATCGCTTCAGCATTCGCTTTGTCCATTAACTGTGAACAAAGAATGAGTGAGTATTCACTCACTTGTTTCACTAGTTTTTAAAGTAAAGCTTTTGTGATTTTTGTAACAGTGACTGGGCAACTGTCACTCGTCAATCTCAACAACTAGGATCACCGTGCCTCGTTTACAGTGATAGTTACGACATCAAGGACGATGACGACGACGACGACGACCACGAGGACGATCCATTTTTATAGGATATATTTGTTCCTTTCCAAAAGCTATTGAAGTCTGCTGATATTTTTTTTCATTACCATGATGTTAAATCGTCTAATTTCCTTTTTTAATATGATCGTAAGAGGTTCTGTTGGTTGGTTGTTGAACGCGTTGCCATAATTTTCTTCTCCGTCCTTTTTTTATGTCAGTTCTCTAATATAGATAATGTATTTAGGGCCTGACGCTTCGAGGATAATCCGCTGATAATCAGCGGCAGATTTCCACGCTGCCAAATAAATAGTTTCGTTAAAAAGCTCAACAGTTTCTTCAATTTTCTCTGACGTTTGTAAAGGCAGGTCTAATAGTAGGCCTATGTTGTTTTGAATTTCACCGCGGAATTTCACGCTCACTTGTCCCGGTCGATGTCACTTGTCGTATTAAAGGTGGAAAAGAAATTAGTGAAGGCGTGTCATAACAGTCATCCGCTGCCTGTGTGGTCACAAAATATATAATTAAGGTTAGCCGTTGTCTTATGTATATTATTTAGTCATTTTAAGTATATAATTTATATGCGTGTTAGGCCCTATAGGCTATAAATGTCGAGTACGTCCGGTAGTTTCTTCTAGCCGTTGGCCAATAGGTCGCCACAAGCGGCCATTCTATCAAATAATTTCTGATCTGGTGCTCAATAACATTTTCCCGCTTGCGAGTGTTTGTCGAGGAAAGTTTTAAACTTCGGTAACTTATTTTAGAGCTGAAAATAAGAAAAAAAGTCCTGATAAAGATATGTTGGAAAACGCTTTGTAAGCGAGTTACTGCTACCGAAGGATATTGGCCAGGTTTCAGTTCCTACGGGTAAATTACGACTCTATAAAATATATCAGGGAAGGTAAATTAAAGAGTAACGTCAGTTGTTTCCAACGGTTTTTGATGTGAAAAATCGAATAAAACAGGACCGAGATCTGTATCTTCTGCGTCTTTTACGATATTTGAAGTAAAACAGAAGAATCTGTGCCTAAAGTACGTTGTTTTAGGTAGAAGTACAATAACTTTGTTAAATGACAAATAAATGCCTGGAAATTAGGCAAAATTTGCAGAGAATTTAATTTTTAGAAAACTGATGTAAATAAAGTCAAGAAAAAACAATTACATGTTTCAAACATTCGTCTTTATTTAAAACGAATAAAATGGTTAATTGCACTGAAAACTTCTGTCAGTCAAAGAATAATCAAAATATTAATTTAATAATTAAAATTAATTTTATAATAGAATTTAATAATTAAAATTCTTTATCTAGTAAAATGAAATGAAAATTAAAAATTAGTTCAAATGACGTAAAAAAGTAGAGAATAATACAAACATTTATCAAAACTAACACAACAGTAGCCGACTTATTTCATTTGAAATTCAATAATTTCATTATTGTAGATCGGCATCACTGACTTTCGACTACAGTAGGCCTACTGTATTGTTGCCTAAATCATTTGGTATTGATCTAAGAATGCGTTTACAAACATAACAAAATGCCGCGTATCTTTCTTTACACATTCTGAATACACTGACATGGTATAAGTAGGCCTACATGGATTTTGTAGTGGAAAAGCAGAGCTGCACTGGAAGAATACCGCCGACCGTTTCCATGACGAACCGTTCCTGATTATAAAGCATTTATTAGAATTGTTAATAATTTAAGAGACAGTGGTACGTTTCCAAACACACGTATTTCTTCCGAACGTCGAAATGCACAAGATATGTACGAAGTGGAAGTCCAAGTTGTAGAACGCAGTCCGACAACAAGCTGTAGAAGAAAATTTCACAACTGAATATTCCGCTTACAAGAGTGTGGAAAACTTTACGTAAAAATGGAATGCATCCTTTACACGTTGAAAAATTGAACAGGTGTTGCCGTGCAGCCTATGGTGGACTATGGTGGACGACATTAGCATATGGGCTAATGCTAATCACAATCTAATTAGCCTACATTCATATTAGGCTATTCGCTGATGAACCAACTTTTAACAGAGATGGTAACAACACACACAACTTTCATGAATGTTCAGAAGAGAATCCATTTTCTGTTGTGAAAAGGAATTTTCAGCGAATGTTTGGTGTGGTATCAGTCATGATCAATTACTAAGCCAATTGATTTTACAACATCACGTTAATGGAGAAAGCTATTTAGTGATCGGTCCATTGCTAGAAGATGTCCCACTATCCGAAAGCATGAATATGTAGGCCTACTTTCAGCACGATTGGGATGCGGCTCCAACCCACTACACAAATCGTGTGATAGAGTTTTTAAATAAAAATTTCGCTAACAAATGGATTGTTCGAAAAGGGCTTGTGGCCACCAAGGTCTCCACATCCATATCCCAGTAGACTACTTTTGTGCGGGTGGATGAAAAATGAAGTAAACAGGGTGAAAGTTAATTCTAGAGATAAAAAATTGGTAAGTCATATTTTTACTGTTGCTGCCGTAATAAAAGAACGGAAAGATGCTGTTCGTGGGGCAACTAAACACTTGAGCAACGAATTTTACTGTGCAAGGAATCCAGTGGAGGAATTTTCGAAAAACTGCCTTAAAAAGAAATAAAAATTTCTTATTCTGCGCAAACAACTTGAGTGCATTTTGAACTCAATGTAAGTGAAATTTCCATTTTTTGTATTGTTTTTTTATTGTCTAAATTAATACTGTATTTTAATTATTCTTTGACTGACAGAAGTTTTCAGTGCAGTTAACCTTTTGTTTTGTTTTAAATAAAGTCAAATATTTGAAACATTTAATTGTTTTTCTTGACGTTATTTACATCAGTTTTCTCAAAAGTAAATGCTCTATAAGTTTGTCTTTAACTTTTAGACATTTATTTGTCATGAACAAAGTTATTATACTTCTAACCTAAAAAAACTTATTTTTAGGCACAGATTCTTCTGTTTTACCACCTGAAGATACAGATCTGGCTCCTGTTTTATTCGATTTTCCACGTCAGAAACGATAAGAAATAACTGACGTTACTGTTTAATTCGCCTTTCCTGATTTTAATAGTCTTAAGTGGCAATCCCACCAATGAGCCTAATCTGCGCAGCGCTCGGCTCGTAACGCGGCGGCCGCCATCTGGCAAACCTCATCATGCCTCGGATGACGGACCTATAATTCAATCAGGATACGAACAAACCTGGAATGTAAGAGGATTGTTGACAAAAGAAATAGAATTAAATAACGAGCCAAGAGATCAAAGAATTAACACAAAGACTAAAATGAAGAGACTAAAAAGAAGTTGAAAAGAACTGAGGATATGGGTGACGATAGATTGGTATATAGTGGTGTAGACCGACCGAAGAGAGCCAGTGCTGGAGTTGCAATTCAGCACTGTCAGATCAAGCACTGACAATGTGTTTATCATAAAGAAAATCGTTGAGAAAAGAAGAGAATTCAATCTCGAAACTCACTTAGCTTTTGTCGATCTTCAGAAGGCTTTCGATACAATGGATATATTAAATTATGGGGAATATTGCGAGATACTGGTGGATATCCTTTTCATCTTATAAAAGCAGTCTGAAGCCTGTACAAAGGTACCAGAGGGATAATAGCAATGGAGAACTCCAATTCTGAAGAAGTAATTATTAATAGAGGAGTAAGACGAGGGTCACTTTGTTTAATATTTATTTGGATGACGAGATCAAAAGATGGAAGTCTCAAATACACACTGGTATTCTCATAGGAGAAAATAGGATTGTAAACTGCCTATTATTTGCCGATCACCTGATAGCGTGAGAGCTGAACGGCAGTGAGGGATTTATCGACGGTGTTTTGCGTGAATTGTGTTTGTGTTTGAGTGGTTCATTCCCTCCGCGCGCAGCATACTTTTCTGTCGTCAACTCTATTTTTAATTGTGTATTTTATATATCTGTCCTTATCTAAAGCCGCTAACCTTTTGTGAGTCGGTCGGAAGTAAGCCGTTCAGTGTTAGTAGCCTAAGTGTATGCGTTATCGGTAGTGCTATTATAGTGAGTGTTAAATGAAGCGAGTTAAACCAGTTTTGCCGTAACACGTTGCGATCGTAGCAGTTTTTCGTAGTGAGCACTTAGTATACATTTTTTCGGTTTGTAAGTAAGAGTTTATTAATTATTTGATCGCAGGTGGCCATTTTCTTTACAGTTAAATTCAGTTAAGTTAAGGCCTCGGTTAAGTTTTAACATTTAGTGATAAATTTAGTCTGTTATTGAGTCGATTAGTTTGCTGATATTTTCTAGTCGTATTAATGTGATAATTATCAAGGCTACTTAATTTATCAATAAATACTCGCAATAAACTTCAAACGAAGTTTTGTCATTTACAAATAACCAGATACCGAAACAACCTGGAATAAATGTCACCGGTTTTCTCGTAAAATCAGATAATAATTTTTATTCTATTACAAAATAAAATGTTGGGGTTTTGCAGTGTAGGCTACAGTTTTCTGTCACAAAAACATACAATAATACAATAAATACAATGCTAAAATAATAAATCACAAGCGACAGGTAGACCCTATGACAATAACAATAATAATACACGGGTATAAAAATTTTGAATGGTATCCTTTGGGGCCTCATGCGTTTAAAAAGGTTTGCAGTATCAAAACATGCCAACACACAAAGAGAGTATTACCGACCTATTCGTGGGGCTAAACGTCTGAGGTGCCAAAGGCATGCCCCATCATTTGTTACCTTGCTTTTCTCGGTCCTGTTAACTAACCATCTCCCTCTATAGGTAGGCCCTACAACAAAAATCGATGCACATGTCTAATCACATTTTATTAGTTGATAATCCCGTAACCGTAAAAGGCAAAGTAGGCTGTTTTTTAAACATTAGGCCTACAAAAGAGTACGCCTAATAGTTAGTCGAGACAAATTCTCTTGCGTGTTACTTAACTATAGCCTACTACTTATATATATATATATATATATATATATATATATATATATATATATATATATATATAATATATGGAGCAGGTTACAGGCTGCTGAAATGAGATTCCTAAGAGCAGTGAAGGGTTGTACTAGGGAAGACAGAATCCATAATACTGAGATCAGAAAAGAGCTCAACATACCCTCCATATGGCAGAAAATCGAGGAAACCAAACAAAACTGGAAGGATCATGTGGAGTGCATGGAGGATGGAAGAATTCCCAGGGCAGTCATCTCCTATCAGCCAGTAGAAAAGAGAAGTGTGGGCAGGCCTCGTAAGAGATGGAATAGATTAATAAAGGAGTTTGCAGTCGGAACAGGCAATGTGCCTAATCCTTGAAGGAAGACGACGACGACGACGATATATATAATATATTTATATTTAGCTATATTACTACTTAGTTATACTACTTAACTATAGGCCTACTACTTAGCTATAGATAAAACGGTACATAAATTTGATCAAACATTATAGCATACATCCACCCATAAATTGTAAAATGGTTTTACTTTATTTAGGCCTACTGTAAATGAAAATATTAAAAACCACCAGAAATAAAGAATTAGTAACAACAAACACTTAGTGAATGAGAACCGCTTTCATCAGCTCGTTGCAACATTAAAATTACATTGTCATTTAATTACACATGTTAACCTAACCTGTATGTCACGACTATTATTACAGGAAGAAAAGTTACCTATCAATTTTTAAATTTAAATTTGCCATCTCAATTCTGTTGACCTGATTAGGTCAGTATTTCCGTATTCTATTTGCATGTTAAATGAAATCTGAAATTTTTCCAATACTACCTACTGTATTTATCTATTTTTTTATTTTTTTATTATTATTTGTTTCCGACATTCCGAATTGTTTTAAATAATATATTTGTGTGTTTTAAATTAATAAGGTGTTGGATAAAGTTGTGAAATTTATATTTCCCTTTTTGTAATTATTATAGCTATCGTTGAGAAAACTAGAATCACCTTTGACTTAGAGAGGAGAGCCCATCAACGGGATGGCGATGCGTTTCGTGGTGAACACGACAAAAAGTGTTTTTTACTGATTCTTAACTATTCTGGTAGTTTTAAATTTTTTTACAATAAATAGAATTAAAATTTAACACGTAGGCCTATAGGTCTACATGTATTGAAAAAGGAAGGCTTGTATCAATTTGCGCCGACTCAATACACTGGATTTTTTTAGCGAATGTTTAGCATTTGAGGCAATAGACTGGTTTAAATAAGTGTGAAGGAACCAAGACGAAATCAAAATGAAAGGATTATGACGGTCTGATAGGCCTACAGATACAGATTGGTGACGTCATCATGGATGGAGCGATGGACCAAGAACAATTGCTCGGACTCCCAGCTGCCTGAAGAGATTCCACAATCCAGAATCGACGATGGTTACTCAGATGCTAAATGTCGTAAAAAATAAATGATAAGTTTTTCGGTTACCGGTAACGGTACATAAACACAAACGAGAGAGTAAAATCAATCGACATAGACCTAACGCTGTTTTTTCTTCGAGGCAAGTCTGTAGTGTGTACACGTCCGACTTGAAGGACTTAAGAATCTAAGCCGAGGCAGACAGCAATGTGCTGTACCTTATGCCGTCTATTGTTAGTGGATGTGGCAGCTAATCTGACTGGCGTACTGCACGCGCCTGTCACGTGACTCGAGTGTGCTTCGTGATAACTCGCCCTCATTCACCGGTATCTTTTGACCCTTTCAAATGGATAATGTGCGCTGGTACAAAAAATGAAAAATGTGTCACCGACACCCCGAACGCCACTATATGTAGCTGATCGATCGCGTGCAATTAGGGCCTAGGTACGCCTACGCAAGTAAGTGTGCAACTTGGTCTAACAATGTTAGACCAACCCTTTTACCCTTTTAGCAGAATTTCATTGCGATTCAGGCCTACTCGATCGTTTTTTCCACCTTGCGCTAGACATCGTCAATAATTGAATTGTACGGAACAAATTCGGTGTGAGTGGTCAACTGAACATATTGCAAAATATCACCGTATTAAAATAAATAAATAAATATGTGTGAAATAGCACTGTATTAAAATTCAGCTATCCCTCAGTGATGTTATCGTTACTTTTGAGATGTGAGAAGGCCGGCATCTTCTTTGGAAAACAACTAAAAGCTTATGTATATTTCATTTGTCTTGTTATGAACTAGCCATATCTGCATACCTTCAAATTTGGATGTTCATGTAACCTAGCTATGTGCATTTGGTTATCAAGATGGCAGTTACTTGTTATCTACAGTGGTCATGCTAATTTAAAACTAATTTATTATTTTCAGTTGTTCCCGTGATACCTGAATAATTAGGCCTAATTGGTGCGGCGCTCACTAAACCTATTTTTTAATTACGTGGATGGTGGCAATACGTTGTATCGGCTTGCAGCCCACTTCACTTGATTGTAGGCCTCAGTATGCCTACGTACGAGATAGTACCTGTTGGTATGCGTAAGCGTCATTTTTATATTGACCGGCTATTATAATCCTACTCCGACTAATAGTTTTCATTTCAACACGATTGTTTATCGTCTACCGTTTATCCATTTAAAGCTACTCTACAATACCCACAATTACTTCATTACTATTTCACACTTTTCCTATTTGCTGCGGCCCGCATTCTTCTTTTAACCAGCTGTTAAGTTTCCTCTTTGTGCAAGTTGCTAAATTTTCTATCGATATCTACAAATAACTCCCTCCCTTTATTCTCCACTAAGTCTTGTTGTCGGCCCTGTGATGGTCGAGTAAATCTAAGCCTCGAACACTCCCATCACCACAAAACCTGACCGCCAAGTTAAACTTTGTGGCTTCAAACTCTTGGCTCCAGGATGGGGAAGTCTTTGTTAATACAGAGATTTCGATGACGACCATACAAGATCACATCATCACAACGAGAGAAAGCATGAAATATGTCATAAAAACGGCCACACTATGTTATAGTTGCAGAAGATGCCATCAAGGCCCTGAAAGTGTACAAACAACGCTGTCGCTGATCCAGCATTTCATTGAAGATTGTCAGGTGCCCGGCTGCCCTAATTCAAATAAAGCCACCTGTGTACAATAGCAGCCTTGTAATACACAGCACCACTCACCAACTGTACCGGGACAGGTCTGTACAGTATCAGTGACAGGACAAGTCCATTTTCATAAATGGCCAGATGTTATATCCATGGACAAAGTACACACGCTACTTTCATCAGACACCTAGGTGTCACTTGTATCAAACAGTGGTCCAAAGAGAAGGTTCAAAATGACAGATACTGGCATTTCATGTGGCGCCCTCCATTCTTGCACCCTCCATTCCGCTGGAATAATATTGCCAGTGCCCCATAACACCAACACTTGTATGTACTGTCAGAAAACCCTGATTCTTGGAAAGCATCCATCTTAAGATCTCCCCTTAATATTTTTTGTTGAAGTTGTGTCTTTAGCTCACCTAAATCGATTGTTGTGAATAAATTCTCTATGTACCTATATGTATGGGCTGCCGTTTATGGTTTAGACCGTGCTCTTGGACACTGCTTTACAAAAACTGTATTTGCCAAAACAAAAAATCACTTTAAAACTAATTAGTGAGAAATAAGCAAAATCAAAATAAATAGTAAAAGGTAGAGACCGTTAAAGGCTTGTTCACAATCATAATTATTTTAAGTTAGTCTAAGCGGTACCATCAGCTGACTGTAGCTTCTACTCGGTGAGAATATAAAAAGATCCGAGTAGGCTTAAGTAAAAAACGCGATTGATAAAAACGGTTTATTCGCCACGAGTGGAGAACAAGATACAAAATATATTTATATGCCGGTTTGTGTCTACGGTAACTCAATTAGAAACCCCAAAGGCGATTAATTTGGTGGGTGAATGAACACGCGTTTTGTCCCCTCTTGTTTACAACAGTGATCCATGCAGGAGTGGAATAATGGAAGCCACTTGCCCTTTCATAGACATGCAAATTACATCGGAGTGGCAAAGGAACAGGCAGCAAACACTCTTAGGTCTATAGACGGTTAGGCTACATGCGTGCGCCGCCTTTCACAATTCCGTCCCAACAAAAAACATTAACTCAACTGAGTGATATTTTTTTTGCAAAGTGCTGATTTTATGACGAATTTCTACAAAATCGGTAGAAATATACCTAATAATAAATGAATAGATCTGCATAAATTTAAGTAAATAGTTTATTGTAAAAGAGTAGAGTATTTCAAAAGAGCCTTTTGGTGGTAAGGCGGCCAGTTTTTAACTTTTTTCATTTAGCAGCTTGTTATTTTCTTCTGCATATTCTCCTGTCACCTTTTTTTTATATTTTAGCTCTACCAATCGCTGTTATTCTCGGAACGCCTATCGCAAGAAAACATTTTCTCAACCGCATCTTACCTGCTTATTCATTCTGCAAATACTTCATCACTTGTTAAAACCTTCTCTTTTGTCAATTGTACCGGGGTGCCCATATGTCGGTTTTCCCATAAAATGTGACATTTCATTTTGATAAGTTGGTAATAGTGTAATATTGGCAGCATCACATACAACATTCATTGATTGTCTGTAACAGCGGCTAGTATGAGGTACGTCTCCGTGCAGTTACTATTTTTTTCCTTCGTAACGGTACTTTTAAAATGTTTACAACTGAACAACGTGTTTATATGCTTCAGTTGTAGTGGAAGCATCATAAAAATACTGCTAAAGTACTGAAAGAATTTAGTAATAAGTAAACAGGTGTGTCATTACCGACTCGGGAACATTTGCGAAAGTTAAATAAGAAATTTGAAAACACAGGAAGCGTATTAAAATCCCCAAAGTGTGGTCGTCCACGATCGATTTGCAATGACGATAACCTACAAAAGGTTGCTGAAGCGTCTGTATCCAGTCCTGGTAAATCAACTCGTAAGGCATCTTCTCAACTAAGGTTATCATAACTAGCGTGCAAAGGATGATGAAGAAATTCAAATTGAAGCCATTTCACCCATTTTTACTCCAAGCGCTTCTTTTTTTTGTTTTACGTCTGACTGTTATGCAATTTCTGCTAATGGATACGGGGTTCCAAGCGCTTCATGAGGACGATAGTGACAGGCGATTGGAGTTCTGTGAGACAATCGCTATCCGTGCAGAACCGATCCAAACTTTTTGCTATCAATTTATGGTCTGATAAGGCATGTTTCAAACTCAATAGACTTGTTAATCAGCAATCCGTTTATTTGCAGTTAATTTGCATCCGACCAGTACACGCAGTTGTGTAGTCATATTCACATTCAAAAAGAGCTTAATGTGCCTGTTGTTATGGTATGGGCAGGCATTTCGAGTACTCCACTGATAGGTACTTATTTTTTTGAGGGAAATGTTTACTCGGAAAATTACTTATAAATGCTGCAGGAAGTAGTATTTCCGGAACTTGAAAACAATCCTGTTTACAGTATCCAATCGCTCATTTGGCAACAAGATGGCGCCCCAGCACTTTTCGGTATCGAAATTCGTAAGTTTTTAATTCCAAAGTTGATGAATGGATTGGTCATCGTGATACAATTAAATGGCCTGCGCGCTCGCCGGACTTAAAGCCAAGTGATTTTTTCACTGTGGGGCATTGTAAAGAAAGTAGTGTATTCTTCCAAGCCACAAAACCTGCACGAACTAAAAAGTTCAATTGAAGTTGCATTTGACTATGTAAATGACGATAAAATGTTACTGTTGAAAATGTGTGAATCAGTTTTAAGTCGCTGTATAAAGTGTAAAGAGAATCATGGTGGACATTTTGAACACCTGCTATAACATTTTCAAGGTAATATACATGTACAGTGCACATAATAATTTTTTTGTCTATAGGTTTCTTATTCCATAAACCTTTCGTCCGATTTCCGTAAATATTGGGGAAACCGGCATATGGGCCACCCGTTGTATATCGTGCTCAACTCCGTCTATGTATGACTAAATTTCTGGCGAGAAGAATAATTCTTTTCCCACCGGTTCTTATCCGTCAAATAATGCTCTGTTTAGCCCATGCTAAACTAGCTCTTGTGCTAGGAGTCCCGGGTTCGATTCCTGATCAGGTCCGGCATATTTTCATTTGGAAGTCAACAACGTGACAACTATTTCACGTGATATATATATATCACGTGAAATCGTTGCCACGTTGTTATCACAAGCTGAGACTTATATAGGCATAATCGCTAAGTAATTATAATACATTTTTTCGTAAATTTATAACGTCGGATGCTCCAGTTGTTACGGAAACTCTTTCTTTGTTTTTATTCATCATTTTGACTTCTGTTCGCGGTTATTTGCAACAAAAATACAATATAGGCCTATATGTATATTGCATTCTCATCTGTTTTGTCCAAAATAAAAATTGAGTTTTCAATTTGTTTGGTTTTTCTGTCTTATCTAACATCCATTTGTTAAGAACTTAATGAGTTTTGTTAAAAAGGTTTGTGCATTACTTAGTCATTCAACCGAGTTACTTCATTTCAGACCTACAAAAGAGTAGGCCTATTTAAAATTTTACTCGCGCGTCAGACGTTTTAAAGGCCTATTCACGGCTAAACACAGCCGATATTAGTTAGGTGTCAAGGTGGGCTGGATAAGTGAGAGCGTCCACTCATTTCATTCCGTCGGCTCAAAGTTTATTATAGCTGTTGCGATCATTTACCATAAACTTTACAACGATACAAACTCGAACGTCAAAAAAGCCAATGCTAAAGCTTCTTCTTGGAGTTGCTTCTCGTGATGGGAATGTCCATCTCGGATTTGGCTGCTCTGAATAGATGTTTAGAGGAGCAGCTGTACTAACCTCTTAAGTTCTCTAGCCATTCAGCCCGTCGGCTTCTTGCATTTTTTGCCCAATGTTTTACCCTCTGTAATCAATTGGAGTAAGCAGCGTCGTTCTCCTCGCATAACATTACCCATATTGCAGTTTTCTCATTTTTATAGTCTCAATAAGATCTGTTTCTGTATTAGTGAAACGCAGCAATTGTTGGTTTTTTCTTCTCTGCCCAAGCTGGTCTCAACATGCATGGAGGTAAACCCATTATTCTTCAGAAGCATGGATCCTGTCAGCAGGCCTATTTTGTTTTCTGAGCGACCGTGTCTCCGTCTCCATTCCATACGAAAGAATTATTGTGAAGCGGTCATGGCCTGACATTCACCAACCAATACGGCTACATCATATTAGGCCAATTGGCACACCTTCCTCACCAGATCCAGTTTTCACCTTTGAAAATCAGGATTTGCATCCGGTAGAGAACCGCAGCCGCAGAGAAAGCCAAGTGTCGAGCAAACGTGTATAACCGATAAAAGAGTTTATCTACTTTATCTGTCCGTGTGGTAATGGAGCCGAGCAGTCGCCGCCAACGCCAACGCCGCCGTCGCCGTTAACGTCAAAGGAGTCTGTTGATGAGGCGCTCCAGTCTTACAGACACAGGCGCGATCTCAATGGCTTTACACCTGTTTATAGTTTATAGCGATCATTAGTGGCCAAAGTAAGCGGTTCGTCTACACGTCTTGCTAGCTATTAATAAGCTTTTGCCGAGTTAAAACAGTTACTGGCGCAGTAACATTAGAGCCAGTTAATGACCGCACTATAGAAATAAATAACAGTGAAACGTGACGTGATATTCTACGGCCTGCATTCAACACCTACTGTCTTTTATTTTTATGGTTACTCACACGCATACACAAAGCGTTGACGACGGAGGAAAGCGGAAGTGGCTTTCAGCAGAATCAAATAGTAGGTCGAAGGGAACGGAATGAGCCGTTCTCTACACGATACTTCTGGCCTTCCAGCATAGCCTGCACCAACTACTCGATAAAATTACAGCAAACATACATAGAATATATGCATCAAATATAAAAGAAAGAAACACTCGGACTACATGATGATATGTAATGCAGGGATATTTCTGTCGTTCAGACGCAAGTTCAGTTATTTCTTTACATGAACATAACCGACCGATTCTGTTTCGTCTGTTCGGTAGGTAACATCTGATCTCGTTGCCGGTTCTCGGTCGTAATCTAATCACGTTTTCATTTTCTGTCGGCTGTTTGTTAGAGTAGCAACGACACCACCGAAAGGAATACCCGAAAGGGGTCTTATCCGGAACGGTTTCTACAATATTCACCTGGAACATCACATCAATTATTCTGCTATGGATTGTGGAATAGCCTCCACCTCCAGCCGGGTCTAAAGCGATGATAATACGAGTAATACTCCAGAACCCTATCAGATCATAACAGTTGCGGTTTTGGTTCGCCGTTCCTTCCTCGGAAGTATTTGGTCGCCGCCGCAGAATATCTACTTTAGCATCCGAAGAAGAGGTACGCCTACATGGCTGGATATGTTACCACCACGCGCCACTTATTCGTTTTCTTTTCTACGCGGTCTGTTTACGAGTGTGTGTGTGCGCACGCTACAAATTGATCGATGCGAAAAGATGAGGAGAGAGGCCCGCTCACAGATATAGCCTCGCGTAAATGAGGTTGGCCTAAGGGGGAAACAGACATTAGGCCTACACGCAGTAGGGTAGCGGCAACAACATAATAAAATAACAACAATACTTCTACAACGACACTTCTTATCTCATTAGTTTTTATCATCGATATCATTCGTGAAAAAATTGCCACAGAAAGAGCCCCTTGTGTTGACTAGTTGTAGTGCAGCGCAGCACCTTCACACCATCTCAAAACGCTGCCGCCTTCATCTGTCATAACCCGCTGCACCCCACTCACATCACAGGCCGCGATTATCTCTCCTTTTTTCCTTTTGTAAGGCCACAATAGCACTCGCTATTCGTTCGGCGACCACTTTATTCTCTACTTCGTTGCTCATAAAAAACATCGGTTCCGGTTTCATCATTTTATATTTATAAAGACGGCGAGTAAAATATCACCCACCGACATTTCACAAGATCAAACGGACATAGGCCTACACATCTGTCCATACACAGACACGGTTGCACGGTAGTATCCAACTGCGTATTTTTCTTAAGCTCGTCTTTTCACAATAGCTTGAGGACTGTTCAATATCGGTCGATAACTATTATCGAGTGTTAATACTTCATTTGCCAAAAAATACCATTTAAGTAGGCAAATTTAATTACCTGCTTATGCTATAGGGCCATAGGGCTTATATGCCCGTGTAGGTGTAAGGTGACACTGTTCTTCGGCCTATTTCACCTGTGCCAACCATAACCACCTGCCAATATTTAACATTTATTTATTTTACGGTTTAAATTTAATATGTTTAGTTTTATTATTATTATACTAGTATTATAGTAGGCCTAAGTCAGCTGACACTTATCACTTCCGTCATGCTAGTCTGATAGGCTTATTGATTGGCCGTTTCTCCAGTTAATCCTCAATTTTGATCTCATTTTGTTCTATTATATGAAGGCACAGAAGCTTGCGTTAAGAATTTTTGAAAACCTTTGTCCATCTTTTTTGAAGTGAAGGTGTCATTTGCAGGGTAGAAAGTACAAGTAGATGCTTTTCATATGGCCTGCCTGGCATGCTGAGAAGCATACTTTTTCACTCGGTGTGGGAGGCGATGGTAAACCACCTCACTCCTCGTTTTACTTAGTAAAACCTCTACAGGTTCAAACCAGCTTTTCGACTGACGACCTAAACAACAATATATGGTTAGGTAGCAGCTGGTTTTTTAACTTTTGTAATTGATTTCGTTAACTACTATCACCGCCCCAACCTACAATCCTGTAAATCTACAGCGACTGTGCCGTAGAGAAGCTACACAGTTTTTAGAAATTTCCATTTGGAAAACACTTTAAAGTTTCTTAAATACTGTATAACTTATAACTGATACATCTGTCAACAAGAACCCCTCGATAAAACCCTGCTGTATATAGCCTAATATAATATACTAGCGTCCCCCGTCGCGGCTTCGCCCGCGCAAAGGTTATTGGTTACAAAATATCTTATGTTAAAAATAGTATGAGAGGCTTTTAATTTAGGTTTTCAATTTTGACTGTTATTTCAAGAAAATTTTCATGTTTAACAATAGTATAAAACTCGAGTTATTGTCTTTTATCTCATGACTTATATACAATAGAAAAAATATTATAATCCCATATCTTCATCAATAGCATGCACGAATTAGACAGTCCAATCTTCCGCAGTGCATTGAACAAAACCTGTCAAACATGTTCAAACCTGTTGAATACCTGTCAAACAGCTGTTTTTATTTTCTGGCTTTTTTTCTATTATATTCAACTTATCTATAGATCCGATATAATCTCTGTGTATTTCTAATGGGAGACGTCGTTTTTTTGCGATTTCTCCCGTTAAAATCAAAATTTTGGGAAACCCTTTCTTAGTGCTCCCCTACATAACATAACAAAGGTTCCCTGCAAATTTCAAGTCTGTATCTATTATAGTTTCGGCTGTGCGTTGATTATGAATCAGTCAGTCAGTCAGGACTTCTTCTTTTATAATTATTATGCTAATTACAACAATTCTGGAATTATTTCTGATTAAAATATTAATCCAGTTTAGGTCAAAAAATTAAACACTACGTACAGTACAACATCCGGAGTGACAAAAGTAAAACATAGATTAAAATCGTTGTTAACGTCAATTCAACTTCTGGGAAAATAGCTATAGATTATAAATGCGATTAAGAATAAAATGCGAGTTTTAACATCCGCTGTAACGGTGAGTAACGACTAAAGCACAGTAGTACGATAGTTTGTTTTGAGAAGAACGGTTTTAAATAAAACTGTTTTTTTGACGCTATCACAGTGACTGTCAAATAGGCCTACCGTCTGAAAGTGTGCAACGACAAGTACTGGTGAGCTATGGAATATGCCTATGGAAGGGGTAAATGTGTGTTGGAGAACCAGCCGTAAGCGTAGCGCTTCGCGTTGATTCCTTATCCTCGCATCAGTGGGGGGGGGGATTTTTGCTATTTCTTCCCTTTAAAATCAAAATTTTGCAAAATCCTTTCTTAGTGTGCGCTTACGCAACATAAGAAAGCTAACTTCCAAATTTCAAGTCTGTAACTATTATAGTTTCGGCTGTGCGTTGATTATGAATCAGTCAGTCAGTCAGTCAGGACTTCTTCTTTTATAAGTATAGATTGTAGCTTATGTATTATTTGCTATGTATAATATTGTAGGCTACGTTACTTAGTTTTTATGAGACGCTGACCAAATTCATTATTAAGTTTCTTCCGTCATTCCTAAATTCTTGATTCGGCGTTCCTCAGTTATTTTGTGACATCGTCAACTGGAAAACTCTGAGCGGCTATCAATCGTTAACTACTGAAATTGTGGCCGGCTTTGTGTATTCCGCATTCATCGAAAGTGTTATCCAGCCACTTCCCACTTCCCACTTCCCACTTGTTAACAATTTTAATCGTCAACTCCTTTCGTTTACCTGTATCCCCGCAAACAGTAGGCCCATTACAATGTCGTCTGCAAAACATACCACAAATTCATCTATTGCGAATTTTAAAAACAGTTGAAATATAAAGAAAAAAACGGCCTAATACTGTACTTTGAGGAACCTTGAATTCTAAATATCCATCAACTGTCATCTTTTGAACTCTATTAGACAGGTAGCTGCAGAATACCTCCCGTGTTTTCCTTCTTATTTATTTATTTTCCCATTACGTTACACCAGATCATTACAAGAAGAGTCAATTTTCACAATTATATCTTTAGAATCTAAAACTACTATTAATAACTTGTTGCGGGTTTCCCACGTTCAAGGGTCGATCAATTTAGTGCTTCTGTCTATTTACTCTACGGTAATGTATTAGTGTGTTAGTAATTAAAATTATTAGTTACTTACTAAAATACTTATTTAACTACTGTGAAACAAAACAAAAAATACAAATAAAATTAGAAAATATACAAATGAAAATTTCTATTTTACCGCTAGGAAACTAATCCTAGGATTGGTAGGCGGCTCACACAAGTACTGGATTCCTGGTTCCATTGCTTCTACAGCTCCTCTAGTGCTTCCATCTGCATTAGCAGCAATTTGCAAAACAGTCGGACGTTAAACCAAAAAAAAAAAAAAAATACAGCTCCTCTCTACTTGTATTAGCAATACGGCTACTCCTGTTTTATACGTTATGATATCCGGTATATTTTTAATTTGTAAGGGGAGCAGATTTAGCAGCATAGGTGCTAACTAGCAGAAATGCCTTTGGTATAAAATTTTTGAGACGTCGTGTGTAAGTAACAGATCATTGTTCCTTGTATTATAATGCTACGTTATATAAATAATATATATTTTTAATCTGTTTGTCTCTCTCTCTATATATATATATATATATAATATAACATAATGTAATTATAGTGCCGATTGCACGGTGGATGTCTCCTTATTCAGAAGGCTATTCCTCTAACTTTGTTAGAAGCTGACAAACACCTTAAATGTTCATTTTGCCTTCTTAAGAAGGCAGTCAAATTTTATATCCAGGTATTTTATCATTTACTGACGAAGAACAGTTTTGCAAGAACAGTTCACCACGCCTGGACAGTGTGAACTTTTAAATTATCAAATTCGGGTAGTCCTTGGACTGATGCAAGAAAGGAAAGGCAATAATATGTTTTTTGACGATTTAATGTTAATAAATTTTAATCAGGGCACTTTACAATTCTAAGCTCCATTTCAGTCTTTCATTTTGTATCCTCCCAGTTAGATCCGGTGAACAACAAAACCGTATCATTCGCAAAACTGACAATCTGTACTTCTATATTTAAGTTGCAAAACTGGTTAATAAAAACAGCAGCAATAGTATTGGACCAGTATGGTCCCTCGTGGGAACCCATATTCAATTATTAAATTGTCAGTTTTCTGTCCTTTGAGTGCGTCCTTTTTCGAGTGCGTTTGATAAGTAGCTTTTTAGGCCTATACCACTAATGTATAACCTGTCCAGCAATAACCTATGTGATACCGGTGTCAAACGGCAAACGTCTTTTTCACTTAGGAAAACAGCAAGGTTCGTTTTATTGAAATTTTTGGTTATGTCGTTGATAACTTTAATAATGTCATTATTAGATTAGTAGTGAGAAGTAGGATGAAAACTGTAGGTTACTTATTTGGTAACCCAATGACAGTCACACTTTTCTGTAAAAATAAGTAGGTAGTCTTCTTTTTATACGCTTTTCTAATATTTTTCATAGCAAATAAATCGGTCTAAACGAATAACATTATGTTTAGAACCTAACTTAAAAATCGGCCTATTTAAGTTCGTGTAAAGGTGCCCTCTTCCCTCTTCCCTCTTTTATTAATGCATTTACAAGATGTAGGGTACTAGGGGCTTGCAGATCAATCTTATTACGGTTCAAAATATCTGGCTGAAGCCGATGTGGACCTTGAGCACTGCTGCTATTTAAATGTTCAATCGCGTCGATTATTTGTTGACTGGTGACTGGTGACCGGGGCAAAGAATAGAGAAGCCACCTGCTCATTCCTAGTGGTCGGCTCGCCTGCTCGTCTGCTTCACTCATATTTCACCGGCCCAGATTTTATGTAAAAAATTGGTTTACCCTTGGGAATACAAATGTTGCCCTGATCGACACTGATCGAACGGTCGGAGAAGACACACAGCCTATCTAATCAGCGCGACCTCGTCACTTTTATTTTCTATTGCCAACGATAATGTCCGACCCTAGTGAAGCAAACAGGTGACAAACGTTATGAAATAGGATAGGTAATGGTCGGTGAGGCAGCAAGGGGGGTTACCGTGCACTCCCCTCCCCATCACAACTTGTCATAGATGCATAGGCCTAGGGCCTAGATGTGCCCCCCGTGTTGCTCTCCTCAACCACAATATCCAATGTTCCCAAACATCTAAATCACAAAATGGCGATCAAAGTTGGCTGCTGAGGTTTTTTCACAAGTTCAGTTATTGGATTATTAAGCTAGCAATCAACCGACAGAATTTTAAGTAGGCCTACATAAAACTAAAGATAAATAATCAGAAAATATTTTTATTATAAGTAATTTACTACAAAGTTTACGAAAATGCTCTTAAAACTGATAAATTTACAAACTTTTTCCAACAATTCCGTAAGATCTGTTTTAAAATTAAAACAACAACGAAACAACTACCTACTTTTATTGAAATTCGCAAGAAAGTAAAACTTGTAAGAAATTAAATTTCCCATAGGAATCGTTATTTGAAAGTTGTATAAATGAGGGACGGGGTGGCGCCAGTTTTACTTAAAGTGTCAGCGGGAGACGCTATTCTATCATCATCCGATCGTAGTCTTGTGTTAGTGTGTTAGTGGTGGTGTTAGTCCAGCGGGTAGGCCTATGTTTGATCCGACTATGCATGGAAGCTTATCTTAGCTTTTCTCTCTATATATCATAATTTTGAGAAATCTTTTTAGGATTCGAAAATGGCAACGTCAAAAATGTTCTCTTCATAATTATCTGTAATTTGATATATTTTAAAAGGCTGTAGGTCTATTGTGGGGGTAGTACTAAGCAAATAACTTGTGTAAACACGCTAGGCCGCCATCTTTTAACATTGGATATTCTTTTTCAGTTCAGAAGGGCAAGGCGAACTCATTCATGTACGCGTACGACAGGTTGTGATGTGGGGGGGGGACAAAGTACCCCTAGCACTGTAACCGTAGCTGGCCCAGCGACGTCCAAAGCAAGCAAGTGCACACTTTGCAAAACGGCTCACGTCACACAACCAGAGTAGCTATTACTTTTTCACGGCAGACAGAGTTCAATTTTCAATTAAAATAATATTTATTCCTGTAAATGCGTTATTTCTTGTTTTTACTTGCGTGACACTTTTGCCTTGTATTCTCATCAAAGAAAAGCATAACGACCTGAGAAACGCTAATTTAGATTTATTTTGGAAACATGTAGAAACTTTTGGCGCAATGAAGAACGGAGTACCCGTTTATTGAATGTAGGCCTAGATTATTTATAAGAATATGAGATGAATGAACCGATAGAAATGGATCGACGTAGGTCCTACTCAATATAGGGCTACAGCTTGATAATGAACAGCGCCTTTGTCGTATCCTACTCGTACATTCTCCATTACAAAAACCAACCTATTTGCAGATGAGCGAGCGCTTTACTGCCGTGATTCACATACAACACGAAAACTCTGATAAATTGCTTCAACACCAAACTAAAGTAACGAAATAATATTTCCATGAGTTAATCACTCGTCTCTATAATGAAACACGGCAATCATAAATAACGGCTGGTCACAGTTGTAAAAATTAATTGAAAAACATCTAAGTTAATAAAATAGGTGGCCCAAAAATACACCACTCATTGAGTATCGAATCCACTCGCAAATATAAATCCCTTTTCTATTGTTTCACTGTTATATTACCGAGAAAAAACTCACTTATTCCAACAGTGTCCTATTATCGGCTTCCGCAAGGTCCTGCTGTTCGGCACATTTAAAAACAAAAAAACAAAACGGAAAATAGTACAATAATATAATAGGCAGATGATACAGTAGGCCTAAGCCTGATCGCTTTCTCTGGGGATCTCAGGAAAACAGAAAATGTGAGGAAAACAGAAATGTGTCGAAAATGGAATGGAGTAGGAGTAACATTTATTTGCTGTGATGCTGGTTTATGTTAAAACTAGATCGAAATCGGTCCCTTCATTCAGCGTGTGTTTCTCACAGGTGACCACATAAAATACAAAGTTGCGTAATAAATTATTTTCAACAAAGTCAAAATACTCGGACCCGATTTCAAATGACAATTGTTGCAGTGGTTATGAAGTGGGTGTGGAGTGTAGGCCTATATAATTTAAGAGCTGGCTCTGGTCGAAAGCAAATGGTATAAATAATAATTGCATGTCTGCGGCTTCTAATGGGCCTCCTCTATCTTTCTAGGCCTACAATGGAAGATTTTTTTCTGTCACAAGTGGCCGTGAGATCTGTAAGAAATTGCATTCAGATGAAAAGCGAAATATGCAAAATGTGGACAACCACTGAAGACATTAGAAACGCTAAACGTGTCATCTGTGATAGTGGTGGTTCCGACACGTCACTCACTGCTAACGGTTGTAACCGTTGTAAAGAGATCAATAAAATGTATTGTTTAAGGAAGTGAGAGCAGCCTGCGGTAGCATTGACGCCAGTTACTGTAAAGTATCCGATTGTATTTTACAAGCAGCAGATAGTTACGATCGGCGTCCGAGCACATTTTTCTTCAACGGTTGAAGGCGGTACGTGGCATTGGGCATTGGGCATTGTGGTATCGTGTAATTGTCGTAAGATTATGTTGAAGTGCGGTCCCCATCCCCACATCCCCAACATGCCGATATCCTCATCCGATCAGTGGCAGGGGTTGCAGTGGTTGGAGGGGTTGCAGGGGTTGCAGGGGGTACTCTTATCTGGAGTTCTTGTGCTGCCTATCCGTTTTCGATCCCTTCATGTTATTTATATTTGCCAGATAAGAGAGTAGATTCGTCAGTTAACCCCAGCCACAACTCAGATGCGGAAGTATTGTTTGCATCCCTCTATTCATCAGTTCCCCTAAACTTACATTATTATTGAAGGCCACTATGAATAATATATACTCGTATTTATCCTTGCGACTTGCCAGACAAACATTATTCTGTATCAAATAACATTTTGAAAATCTGTCCGACAACGGCTGACATAATCATAATTTCCCTCGGCTGTCCTATTTATCCTCCCTCATAAATAAACACTTTTCCCTCTTTATAATAGAGTAGACTTTGGTTTTATTCATATCGAGTGGTCACTTCCGAATCTCAATCCTCCGAGTCCATACTAATTAGTAATGTAAACGACTGAAAAATCGCTTTTCCAGATACAACAGGTAAAATGGAATGGAAAGCTACAATTAAGCCGGATCGTCCGAACATAGTTTCTGCCACCAAAATTGACAAACATACGCCGATGAAAGGGTCAGGCGAAGGGGTGAAAATCGGTTTCGTTAGAACAACACATGTTTTATAGGCCTACACTGACTTTTAGATCGATTTTATTCAGGCCTACCAAATGAAAAATGTAGATCAAAGGAAAAACTTACAGCCAGGCCAGCCATAAGTATCTAACCTGAATTAGTCGTTGTCCAATGATGTAAGAAAAAGTATGGAAAATATATTTCACCCGAAAAGTTCTTAGACTCCATATGCTACATCTCTATTTTTTCTATTTTTTCCGTCGACTTTTAACTCTTTGAACTCGATACGACATACCTATAACACCCAGAAAGTTCGCTTTTAGACCTCTAATCTGAAATTGTTGCGATCGGTTTTTTTTAACGACCGACTGTTTTGCAATTACTGCTAATGCAGACGGTGAGAAGGATGATAGATGAAAATGAGCGATGAAATAATGCCAGATCTGACCGGGAATCGAACCCGGGACCCCGGCGTAAAAGACAGTGGTGCTAACCACTACGCCAACGGGCCGACCAATGTTACGATCGGATAGAGCAGAATTTTATGCAAGTCAACGTTGAAAGCTTTTCTTACGTAAAGGAAGACTGTCAAAATATTCATTCAATTAGGCCTATGTCTGTTTTGTACCCGGTATTTTTAAAACGATGCGTAAATACCTAAATTTGGCATAGATTATTTTTATTTTTCTGGTACTCTCCGATCTTGGAAGCCTGAAATGGGCTAGCTTCATGTTTTCATTTTACACTTGTTTCTACGACTAAACTTTTTTTTAAGTTTTTGAGCATATTATCCACGCAAAGATTTTTAAACAAGTGACGGGGTTAATATCTCCCGTCCAGCATGGTTCCATGCCTGGACGCTCTACAGTGACAAATCTGTTAAATTTCACGCAGGATGTCTCATATATGCTGGATAATAGATTGCGTACAGATGTAATATATTTAGATTTTCAAAAAGCCTTTCATAGAGTTAATCATGGTATCTTGTTAATGAAAATGGAAAAATTGGCTTTACAAAATAATTTAATATTGTTTTTTAATAGTTACTTGAAAAATAGATCGTTATTTGTGAGATTCAGAAATAATTGCTTTCGTATTTTTTCTAATAGCATGGGTGTACCTCAGTGCAGTAAACTCGGACCTCTTTTATTTTTATTATTAATTAACGATTTGGCTCTAAGCGTTCATAATAGGTATGTATTTTATTTGCTGACGATATGAAACTGTATAAACATATATATAATTTTGATGATTGTAAACTTTTTCAAAACGACTTTGTGTGAAAAGTCATTTAGAATTAAACATTAAAAAATGTAAATATCTGTATGATATTTTCCAACCAAATTATTTGCCATATCTTAATTATTCTGTAAAAAATGAAAATTGAATTTAGTCTATGAAATCAGTGAT